>VZRF01011695.1:247649-665420 GCA_013396875.1 Vireo altiloquus
CCGGCCGTGGAGCGCAGCGGAGCGGGAGCGGGAGCGGGCGGGGCTCCTGCCGGGCCGGGCGGGCGCGGGGGCGGTGCCAGCTCCGAGCGCGTCCGGCGCGGGGGCGGCCCTGGGAAGGGTGGGAGCGGCGGCTGGGGGGGAGCGGGAAGGGAAAGGGGTTCTTCTAGGAAAGGACAATTTGGAGGAGCAAATTGTCTAGCAAAGGACAATTTTGGAGGAGTTTTCCCGTAGGGGTAGCGCTGCTCTTCTCGGGGCGGTCCAAGAGCCCCCCGCCCCTCAGGCGCACCCGCGGAGCTGCCCGCCAGCCCTCTCCGGGCTTTACGTGCGCTCGGTCACCGCTTAAAAACGCTGAAAATGCTTCTCGGGCTCTTTCTGTGCGGCCCTGAGCCTAAAATACATCCCGCGCGGCAGAAAACTGCTCATCCCTGTCATTCGCCGGCAAAACTGCTTTAGAGGGCATGTAGGACATGGGGGTCATAGGACATAGGACAGGGGGTAGTGGATTCAAACTGAGAGTAGGTATGGACTGGATATTGGGACGAAATTCTTCCCTGTTAGGGTGGTGAGGCACGGGCACAGGTTGCCCAGAGAAGCTGTTGATGCCCCATCCCTGGAAGCGTTCCCGGCCAGATGGAACGGGGTTTTGAGCAAGCTGGTCCGGTGGAAGGCGTCCCTTCCTGTGTCACGGAGGCTAGAATTAGATTGTCTTTGAGGTCCCTTCCAAATCAAACCATTCCGTGATTCTATGATTTTCATTCTGTATTTGCCTCCACCTCTCTCTGAGGACTCAAATCACCCCATTCACAAAGTCTAAACCTCCTAAATGTGCTGCAGCCCACGTTTCATGGCTTCTCCAGTAATCTCTTCAGTGCTCCTGAGGTTGCTCATATCAAATTCCCTTTTCATAGAAATGGCCAACAAATGCACTGAAATGGATCCAATATCAACTCTTTTCCAACTTATTTTCACTATTACATAACATATCTTTTTCTTGGTATGATGAGAATGTAAAAAAATGTAAAAGATTTTACAACTAAGTATATATTTTCACTCTTTTTAAGTCTCTTGCATTGGGATGTGCTAGTTCTGTAATGTCATTACAGGTGACCAGAGTTTGTGCTCTTCTGTCCAGTATCCTTTGCCACACTTTTGATTGATTTATTATTTTTCTCTTTTTATTTTTGGAAATACAAATAAAATCGAGCACTTTCTCACCATTATTACTGGGTTCTTTACAAAGTAAATTAAACATTTAGCTACAATATTCTAAAGATGATTCATAGAAAACATCAGTGAAACTCACTCTTTATTGAAGTTCCAACTTCTGTGATGCCTGAAAACCTCCACAAGCAAAAAAAAGTGATAAACTATGGAGGTGGATTATCTCCTCTGGTGGTAAAATCAACAAAAGGAACTGAATGAGAGGGAATTTTACAGTCAGGGCATGAATACACTTGCTAAGATCAGACATGCAGGTCTTGCCTGGGAACCAGGACCTAGGAGCCACAAAACGGATTAACTTTTTAGACTGGCTTTGATAGTTTCTAGTCGCAATTACAGGCAAAGTTACACAGATGAAATTCAAACTCACATGTGTAACTTTGCTCCAAAGTGGATGGATCTCAGCTGCAAAGTCAGATTTTTTCCAAATGGTACCACCCTGCATCGGTGCCTGTCCTTTGTAGAACAAGTCACGTTTCTTATTTCAAGCCTCAGCTGAAGGTTATTTGGACTAACCTTTTTCTATTTGCTCAGAACCAGCTCACAAAAGCCCCAGGAAATTTAATCCCCCACCTTGTACACACCTTTTGTCTCTCTGAGCTGTTAAATATTGCCACAGTACAGTGCTCAACTGTGTGTATAGGACTCATGCAGACTAATAGGTACATATATATATGTATTTAATGTACTGGCTGTGTCCGTGACTGAATATAGGTTGTAGAATCCAGTGCCAGGGTTAGCATTTTGCCACTTTGAAGTTGTTCTGCTGGGTGATAGCATAAGTCAGGTGCAGGACCTGCTCTGACTTCTGAACTCTATTTCTAGAGATGGGATGGAGGGAAAGGAATTCTGTACAACCTCTGGTAAAGTAAAGCTAAAAGGGTATTCTCCAGCTTTGACCAGGAAAATTCTCTCTCCTCCTCAAAGGGAATTCCTGCTACAGAGAATTTTTTGAAATCTGTAGAGCAACTGTGTTTTATAGAGCATATAAACATGAAATTGACTTCTGGTCTGTAAAACTAAACTACTTCTGTATTAAGAGGATATTTACAGAGAGGCTGGGATTAGATCTGCATGTGTAACTGCTAAGGAAATTCCTGGTGACACCTCAAACGTGGTCCTACAACTTGTGCTTTTTTCTTTTTGGTTCTCAGATGTTATGTGTATTTTTAATAAGTTCCGTAAGCCCCTGGTGAGAACAGTTCCCAGTGCTCCCATTGGTGTGTATGCTTTGCCTTTTCCTTGCCACCTTGTTTCCCCGAAAGAGTTGTCTGTAGTCAAACAGATGTTTTAAAAGACTTTCCAAGATGAGGAATGTAACCCCAAAACAACCTTATATGTAGCTGAAGGACATTTGTTGTTACACTTTAGAAAATTAATGTGATTAATACGCAGTCCTGTATGAAACTGAGCTATGCATTCCCATTGTCTTCTTCCAAAACAGGGTTGACAAATTAGCAGTTCACTTAATAGCAAGGAAAGTTACAGGTATAGATGATACCTTGCTTATTAACCTGAATCTCCAGACACCATTAAAATGTGATTATCATTCATTCTTGTGATATTCTTATTCTATAAATATACATTTCCTCTTTGAAAAGAAAAGAACTTCTAGTTTGCATGTCCACCTAATTAATCAGTTCTCTCACCTGACTTTGTTCTGGTTTTTTTTCTTTCTCTTTTATTGTGGTAGGCATAATGAATTCTTGGTTTAAATCTCTCCCTGCATCTAGAAGAGCTCTGGTGTGGTTTTGTTTGGTTGGTTATTTTAAAACTAGAAAACCCTGTGAGAAATTTCTAAAAGGAAACCAAGATAATTTACCATCACGTGCAATGTCTTTTCTTCTTCTGTTACCTGAACTCTTTACCTTCCTGTTTCTAATCAGTGACATTCAAGACACTGAGAACATTTAATAGGATTGATAGGTGAGATTCAGTTCAGAATCACAGCTTACAGTGGGTGGTTTTAGAAAAAAAATTATGTATCTGACCTTTACATTTAGCCCATTGATTCCACAATGAAAATAATAATACATAATGTTGCTAAAGAAAGAAAAAAGCACCATAAACTTGGGGTTTATTATCTTGAAAACATTATTTGAATAATTCAATAAAAAAATGTTTGCTTGTAGAACCAAGGATACAAATTTGAGTATTTAAGCAATTAAATTATTATTTGCAATGATTTGTTTTCAACCCAAGAATGTTAAAATGCTTTTAAAATATTCATACAGTAAGATCTCTCAGCTTCCCTCTGAGATTCTGTGCCCTACTTCATAAATGCATGAAATGGGAAAACAAAAGCTTAAGCAACTTGACCAAGTAGCAGAGAAATATATCAGTGTAGGTGGAATAAGAAAGATTTTCAGTCCTCAATGAGCCAGTTGTGCCCAGGTGGCCAAGAAGGCCAATTGTATCGTGGCCTGGATCAGCAACAGTGTGGCCAGCAGGACCAGGGCCGTGATTGTCCTTCAGTACTGGGCACTTGTGAGGCTACGCTGCAAGTGCTGTGTCGAGTTCTGGGCCCCTCACTGCAAGGAACACATTGAGGGGCTGGAGTGAGTCCAGAGAAGGACAAAAGAGCTGAGGAAGAGTCTGGAGCACAAGTCCTGTGAGGAGCAACTGAGGGAGCTGGGGGTATTTAGCCTGGAGAAAAGGAGGCTCAGGGTAGACCTCTCTGCCCCCCTGAAAGGGGGTTATAGCCAAGAGAAGGTCAGTCCCTCCTCCCGAGTAGCCAGGGATAGGACAACAGGAAACGGCCTCAAGTTGTACCTGGAAAGATTTAGATTGGATATTAGGAAAAAAATTATTTGCTAAAAGGGTAGTAAAGTTTTGGAAGAGGCTGCCCAGGGAAATGGTGGAATCACCATCCCTGGAGGTACTTAAAAGGTGTGCAGATGTGGCATTTGGGGACATGGTTTAGTGATGGAGTGGGCAGTGCTGTGTTAGCAGTCAGACAAGATGATCTTAAGAGTCTTTTCCAACCTAAACAATTCTATGATTTCATAATCTCATTACGAATCTGTTCTTCTTACATTAACACTTCTTCATGAATGGGAATGTGAGTCTGAGGGTTGTTGAATATTGAGTGATTTCTGTACAACTTAATGTATCATAGGGAAATGTCTGAGTCCAGGACCTGTGATAAGTCTATGCATGTATTCAGAAGCCCTCAGACTTATTCACCTTTTTTCATAGATTAGATAAAAATGCCATAAAGAATTCAGTTACTTGCTAAATGACTTTTTACACTTCCCAAAGGATACCTTTGTCCTTAAAGTTGTCTTTAAGAGTACTTCTGAGCATCTATTTAAGAGTTCTGAAAGTAGTTAAAAACCATATGAATAAAAAGCCATATACAACCAATGTTGAACCTGAAACATAGAAATGTAGAGGAAGAAAGATCCTCACATTATGTTCTATTTCAATTTGCTGTACCAAGGAAGACTCAAATGTATCAAAACCTTACTTAAAAGTATGATTAGTCATACAGCACTAAAAATAGGAAAAATGTAGGATCTTGAAAAAAACACTGAAGAATTATGTTATTTCAGATGTTAAATAACTTATAAGGAGAAGATTCCAATAAATCTTTCAAAGATCACTGCCAACAGGTATTTGTTGTAGTGAATTACTAATATAATTAAAAATGAAAAATTAATGTGCTGTCTGAGACAGGTACTTCAGCAAAGATGTCTAAAGTAAACTGATGCCCCATACCTGATGGAACCTAGAGATGAAAACAACAATGAAACAGTACTTATTCAGAAACAAATGAACAGCTACAGGAATTTCTAAAAAGTGTAATGTTATAATATGATGGTTACTGAAGCAAAGCCAACTTCATAGAATTCTCTCATCTACACTCCTATTCCTAGATGGTTTTTTCTCACCCACCTGGGGCTGCTGGCCTTATTTGTGATGATATTATCAAATATGAATCTGGGAAATGTTCTTGGTAGAATAATAACCCACACCTGCAAAAATGGCATAGAGCAGGAAGTTAAGACAGAATATTTAGGTTGCTTTGAGAACAAACCCATAGTACAGTGTACCTATATACCAAGAGCATCAGCAGGCAATAGAATAACTGCAGAGAATGAAATGAGTAATAATTTTCCCCCTTGCTTTCTTCCATGTCACTGTTGACTTCACTGGCTTCAGGAGCCTTTTGGTCCAAGGAATGACTTTTTGTAAAACAGGAGGGGAGTGTAAAAATAACATCTTTTGGTAATATGACCAAGATGCAAGAAAAGATGAGGCACCACATTGCATCAGAGCAGTTAGCACAGGTGCCAGCAAAGAGACAGGCTTTCAAGCCCACAGACTTCTTTCACATCCAAAAAAGTAGCAATACATTAGCACCATTTAAAAGCAACTTTGCTCTAAGATAAATTATTTAAGCAGTTAATTATTTTAATCAAAATTAAGATCAGAGTGGCAGATTAGCAAGAGAAAAGCAAGAGATTTAGAAGCCTTGTGATACAGAGAGTGAAATAGGTGATTGTTGTTTGGGGGAGGTAAAGGCAGAACAAGGAACTACCTTGAAGAAAAATACTGGGTGTAAAAAAGACCTCCTGACTTTACACTAGATCTGTGAATTCCAATACCTAGAAGAAATAGGAATTTTACTCCTTAGGTTTACTTGCTTTCAGAACCTTGTAACTCCCTTGAGGATTTTGAAAATCATAATAAATGCAGTAGAGAATGGTGATGCTTTACAGAAATACCTTGAAGACAGGAGAAGTGGAATGACATGTAGATGTAAAGGTGTAAAGTCATATATATATATATAAGGATTAATTTCTACTCCAACATGGAGTAGAAACTCACCACTGGGAAACAGAGGAAAAGAAAGAGGGTAATGAACTGCTGATCAGAAGTTTTGGCTAAACTGTGAGAACAGCAAATGAGGTCTTTCACTTTCTTCTTTATCTGAAGACCAGTTAGGTGCAATATTTAATTTTAAAAAATGGTGTAGGGAGACTTTCAGAATAAGCAATTGCTGAATGTAACTTATATTCTTTTAAAGAATAATCCAATTTTATTTATTTAAAAGTAAGCAAGCTATTATTGTCCATCTGTTGATATGTTTAGGGTGAACTTGGTAATGTCTGTGAAGCATATCTTGCTTTCAAAGCCTGTATATTGGCATTACCCTTGGTTTTGCTTGGCTGTGGTAATCCTGGGCCATGGTGATATTCCCAGTAATTGACTTATAAAGTGTCAGAGCCTCATCTTGTTTTGTATTGTACAAATACAGTGATGGAGATGATCAGCAAGGGTTGTAGAAATTGCTGATGAGAATTTCATAGCATTATTTAAAGATCTGTCTGTCACCTAGCCAGCTAGGGAGGGAGACTGAGTTGTATCCCCTTAAAGTGTTTTCACTCTTTTTGTGCTAATATATGCTCTGTGCACATAACTAGAGCCTGATTTCAGCTTAGTGCTTTAGAGAATTCTTGCATCTAAAGATAAATGTTGTTCTGGAGGTGAGAGATCAAACCCAATCCTGGCCTTCCAGGCTTGTGTGACTTCTTCAGTAATTATGGTGTGAATATTTGCGTGTGTGTTGTCAGATTTACTGGAGAATGGCAGGCTGCTGTTTTGTTCCTAATTACCAGCAAAAGTTTTTGTTAACTTCAGCAAAATTCTGTTTGTTCATCGGCACAGTACAAAATGAAGTTCAGTCAATAAGGTCAGCTCCTCTACAGGAAAGAGAAAGCATCCACTTGACTTTCATTTGATGAGTGTTGCTTTAGTTTCTGAA
Organism: Vireo altiloquus; assembly: GCA_013396875.1. Lineage (NCBI taxonomy): Eukaryota > Metazoa > Chordata > Aves > Passeriformes > Vireonidae > Vireo > Vireo altiloquus. Next base: position 254,641 of record VZRF01011695.1, read on the forward strand.
AGGAAATCAGATGCAGTTTTGTGAAAATCCTTAATCTTCTCCTGTTCTATCAGTCATACTTTAGTTGGCATGTTTTTGTACTCTTTGTATTTCTGACAAGAAATCTATACATTTGACTTCTTGCTGCCAGCAAAACCATTTACATTAGGAGCAGAATGATGTCTCTCAACTACTACAGCCAGCATGGTCGAACTCGTGCGGGAAATCTGCCAGATTGAACTTTTGGCCTTAATAAAATAATGAAGTGCTGCTTCGGGGCTTAATTTTTGGCAATAACCTTGTGAATATCACGTTAATTTTCTCCAGATGACTTAGATTGAGACTATTGCTGTCTTATGACTTCTTATTTTAATGTTTCCTTTAGAATCACTGATCCTTACAGGTCTGGAAAGAGGAAAATAATCTGATTTGTCAATAAATAAGTAAACCGTGAGAGGTTAATGGATGAAATCTGATGAGTGTCTTAGGTCCTGCTAGTATGTATGGGCTTTAAAGTAAACAATTTGCAGCAAAACCAGTTATGTTCCTTCCAGACAGGGTAGTAGTCTGTGCTACTTTCTAAAGAGCTGGAAACAGTATAGAACTAAAGAATTTGCATAGAGATTGTCAAGTGAAGCCAACTCTTATTCTTGAGAAGGCAGAACCTTAAGCAAAATAATTTCAAGGTCAGTTGTGACTCAATTAGGAATAATTCTTATTTATACTTCTAGCTGAGAGGCAGAGGAGATGAGGGGGGGACAGATGAAGGGGCGCAGAAGCTGACTGCTGACAAAAGAACAACTATGGCTATAGGCACAAAGTAACCTTGGGCTGTTCCAGGGTTCTCAATGTATTTGCTGAGCCTGAATTTGGAACAAAAGTAATAATTTTGAAACTTTTTTTTGCCTTGAAGGAAAGTCACATGCTATAGTTTAATTGGAAATGAAGCCCTCTCAGAGAACTTAAGGTATTTTCATGATGAACTTCCTCGAATCTCAGAGATGGGAGATTTAAAATGCAATAAATCCCTTTGGTTCTGTAGCAGTAAGGAGAAGCAAACCATTCCCACAATACTCAGTTTTAGCTCTTCCTTGTTTTTTTCCATAATGATAATGGATTAAGTGCTGCAAGTACACTGAAAGTGCTAAACTCTGAGAGGTTACAATCCCAAGAATTTGTCTGGAAGGGGTGTGCCTGCAAATGGTAATTCATCAGCTGAAAAACTTGACCCATGTGTTTGCAGAACAGGAACAAAATAAACCACTGACAAACACTGGATTTTCAATAGTGTCCTGGGAAGGGTTCTTTCCTTACCATTAAATATTTGAGGTTTTATTTTTTTCCAGAATTAAAAAGTTCTTCAGTCACTCCTGTATTGTTCTCCTGCCACATACAGAAAAAAGCCCAAATGACTGAAGTACAGGGAAAACAAAAACCATTCACTGCTACTCAGTTACAAACACTGAGGTGTCCGATGTCTTTTTCCCTCAGTGATGTAAGTCACTACATCTAGGTTATTATGTAGGAGCCTGTGGTGAATTCCAGTGGTGAGAAAAATCTGTGGAAAAAAGCCTTCTAGGAACTTCTACTCTTTTCTAGTAGAGACCTCTTAAGAAACGTTATAGCACAGGTCTTTATTAAAAAAAAAAGAGAAAGTTTTATTTATATATATTTTAATATCTGCACATGCACATATAGTGTCTATATGTGTCCTACTTTATAGAACAGCAAACTGTAACACCTGGAAATGAGTAGTTAGCCAGAGCAGATAACAGGGAATTAGGCTAATAATCTGCTTAACAAGGACATATGCCAAAGTAGTTTAAATTGTGCTAGTTTGCAGTTCTATTCTCGTCTAAGAGGGATTCAAATTTAGCAAGACATGCAGGGGTAAAAAAAGAGTATAAGACTATAGTTCATTCAAAGTCCAAATGCAAGTGCAGTAACTGTCCTATTTCAGTGTTTCAGCCATTAATAGACAGGCTTGTGGTCCAATATGAGCTGGGTTTACACCAGCTGGGATGGTATAGGCTTGATTGATGTGCAAAGCTACATATTTCAGCAGATATTCCATCTGTTCTCTTGTCTGATCCTCTGCTGGCAAATGAGTTAAGAGAGTCTGTTGTTATCATGCTATGGAAATATTTCTAGTTTGATTTTTTAAATTTTAATTCTATTTTAATTGGACAGTTGTATGTCCCACTGATTTTTTTTTTTTTTTTGAATGGCAAGAAAACAACTTTGCTGTGCACGTGGCAGAACTTTTGCCACCCTGCTGCACATTTACTGTAGAGCAGGTAATTCTCAGAGACTAAGTGACCTCTGAAATTTTAGGTCAGTATTCCTGGGCCTGGAAACGTCTATTACATGGAAATGCTGTATGTTAAACAAGGAGAATAGAGGGAGGTTTATTATTTAATTTCTGAATTATTTCTTACGTGAAAACCTTAGCAGATAAAAGGTCATTGTCTCGTTCTTTTTTTCTTGCTTGGTTTGATACTGGTTTTGTTTTATCCTTCCTCGCCTCTGGAAGATTTTTGAATGTGGGGAAAAAGAGGTGGCAACGACTTTGCAACATCTATCTTTGCAGAAAATACATGGGTTAAATGCTGCGCAGCCAGTTGCTGAATAGTGATGGTTTTGTTCAGATCTGAGGAAAAACCACCTTCTGAGAGCTGTGTTTGTAGTCAGGGGAAGAGTGGTTGTACCGACAGTGGGTTTGTTCAGGTTATTCTGCCATCTTGTGGGTAATTCGAGGATGTGGAGGATTTTTTGCTTATATATTTAAGAAATAAGAATTTTATGTCTCTGCAGGTTAATATTCGCAGAAGGAAAATTTTGGTGTTATTATAAGAGAGGAGTAAATGTGAAAAGAACATAACTTCCAAATGCATCAGGGGTTTTTGTATCCTATTATGCAGCTTAGTTTTTTCTCCCTTTTTCAGGTCTTTTCTTAAGTTAAGGAATGTATTTTCTACCTAACATTTAACAGTGATAGGAAGGGAAATTTAAATCATATTTTCTGGACTACAGTTCTCTGTCTATTAGGAAAAAACCCAAGAAACGACCCCCCAGTAAAACAGAACAAACAGACAACCCTGCACTTTTACCCTAAAGATTCCTTTTAGAACAGATTGCTTGACTGCAGCATCTTTGGATCTCTTGCTGAGGAATACTGTGTAACCTATTGCTGTCCTGCCCTTCTTCAGTCCTCCGGTGGATTAAGCTGCTTCACAGGAAATTATTGGATATTTCTTGACTGAGGGCTAGGAAGGGCTGCAAGAAGAGCTTATGCATGGCCATAGAATTCTGCAGCTCACAAATTGGGTCTAGTTAGCCACATCTCAGTCTATGTGCGGTTGTGTACTGAAAATAAACAGATTTTTAGTGTTGTCTACATTTCTGATGGTAAAAAAAGAAAAAAGGGAAAGGCTATTTGATGATGCAGACATCAACATAACACATTAAACTTGTTTAATCTAGACCCATCTCTTTGTGCAACTCAAAAAAAATAACATTTGGAAGGCATTGGGTGACTTCTTGTTGCCTTATTGCAATTGCACAAATGCGCTGGCTCTAACTGAGAGTAATGAGCTGTAAGAAGTGGTATCCAAACATATCATAAAATCATAGAACAGTTTGGTTTGGAAGGGGCCTTTAAAGGTCATCCAGCCACCCAATCCAACTCCCTCTGCAATGAGCAGGGACATCTTCAACTAGATTGAATAAGTGTGTGTATATATATATATATAAATATATGAAAATATAAAAAATAATGTCTAGTACCAGAAGAATTTACCTTTAAAGCAGGCCAGAAGAGGAAGGAAGGAAGGAAGGAAGGAAGGAAGGAAGGAAGGAAGGAAGGAAGGAAGGGCATCTTATCTTCAATTTAAAACAGGGAATTAGTACAGCAATATTGTGGTGAGACTCCTGGACCTTGAACTTGTATTTCCTTTCCCCTAGACCTCTTTCATCTTTACACTTTTACATATTGTGAATTATTTACAATGGCAGCAGATCAACTGGAAAATAATACAAGTGAAGGATAAAAAAGCAACTGTAAAGTCCAGTTTAAAGAAAAAATTCCAAATCTTTCTACATTTCTCTGAAGCTAGAAAACATGCAGACTCACCCTTACAGGCTAGGGTGCCCGTTAGGATGCTTTCTCCCTGATGGAAAAGAGAGGGAAAATAAATATTAAAAAAAAACCACACACAAAGGATGTTCATATTTTCTTTCGAGTGAGGCCCTAGATGCTGTGACACAAGGTAGCTGCTTCTGCTTAGGAGCAAGAGATTTTTGCTGGAGAAACATCTCTGTGTGCCTTGTTCCTCTTCTCAAAGGAAACAGAGCTTGTGTTTGATTCTTTATTATTAAAAAATACAGAGGTTCTGACAGGTTCTGTCAGTTTTACCTCTGATGCTTAAAGCTGACCCTCCCCCATGTGTCTTTGTCTCTGAAAAAAGTTTTCCTGTCAACTCTTCATCTCCCTCTATTCCCTACCTGAGGTACTATCTGTGGCATTGTGTTTGCTGGTGAATTAATCAACTACAGCAGACTCTGAACTGTGTCATTGGAGTAGTTTTATAGGTTTACTTTTCTTGATTTTTATAGGAGAAAAGCTTTTTGTAGAAGGGAAAGTTGTAGGTAATGGTAACTGTTTAATTGAGTGCACCCAAGTCCGAAAGGTTGTACATTAAAAGATATATAATAAATTTTTAGCTGTAAATGGGGAAATAGTTCACAGATCCCAGGCTACTTATTCATCTCATCAAAAGTGGGTTTTGTGGTTTGCTGTTGTGGTTAAATAGTTCATTGGATGAAAACAATTCCAAAAAATCTGGAAGAAGCAAGCAATACTGAAATAGAAGGTGAAAAATAAGCGAAGAACCAAAAGAATTAAAGAAATTACTCTCTGCCTCTTAGGTAACAGTACTGTGGTTGACTTGCAAAAGTGACAATTTACATTAAATTTTCTAAGAATTATTTTGGAAGGAAGTTAAAATAATTGGAATAACTTTTGAAGAGCTTGTAGTTGCAAGGTTTTAAGAATCTCTTTCAAACATTGCAGAGAAAGCAGGAACAAGACAAGAATGTTGAAGCTTGAACATGGTCAGCAAAACCCCTGGCATCAGTCAAATCAGGAGAGGTGTTGTCCTTGCTAAAAGGCAAATGAGATAATTACAAAAACACAGCTACATCAACAAAAAACCAGAAGACTTGCAAACTTCTCAGAGTAATTGTAAAGAAAAGAATTAATAATTTTGCAGATCTGGAGTAAAACCCACTTACTCAGAGTAATGTGATATCAAAAAAAGATACTGGTATTAGCCACCTGGTGTACTGATTTGCAAAGTATTAGCTGAATTAAAAGTAATTTTATTTTTGTATTTATATAATAGTTCTGGTCACCTAACAAGATGTTAAGCTCTTTTTTCAGCTCTTTCGGTTAAGATCCCTACTACAAGGTCATCTGCCTCTTTGCCTTAAAATATACCCATTCTATGCTGCTTCTTAGCTGATATTTTCTATGCTCTCAAATAATTTTCCCAGAGTAGAGAAACCAAACCATTTTGACAGAATGCTGACAGAAATGCAAAAAACCCTGCAGCACGAGAGAGATCTCACCCTTTTAGTACTAGTGGAGAAACTTAGAGTTCTTTAATGAAACTGGTATTTTATAACTAGATTTGTGACTTTTATTGCTGCACGTACCTTGTTCTTTACAAGTAAGATACCCTTATTTACATTTGGGTGCTTAATTCTAAATGAGAACAGCTGGGTGTTCTGTGCTGTGGAGAAAGATGATGGGCTATGTGCTAGCACTTAATTAAAACTTGTAATGATACTCAATTGTCATTCCACAGATATTATGACGCTCGAATGCTAAGGAGTGGATTTTGATATTTAAAACTCTCTGTCCTACTAGATTCCTGATTGCTGATTCCTCTCCTTTCCTGCTGGGCTCCTCTCTGTGCAGACCCTACCAATATGTTGTATCTGGGGTTCGAAGTCTGCATAGTGATTTCAGTATGTTCAGGCTGGAAATCCGAAAGACCTAAAGGAAACAAGAATCATAGGGCAACCACTAGATTGGAAGAGATGTCTGGAGGTCATTTCGTCCAACCTCCCATTCAAAGCAGGATCAGCTTCAAAGTTAGATCCAACTTTGTCAAGATCATGCAGCCGAGAATTATTCAGACAGAATTAGAGTTCCAACATTCCTTTGATGTAAAGCTGTTAAACAAGCCACCAGAATCTGTTTCACATATTCCATCTGTGAAGCAGAGATAATTCTTGCATAAATACCCCCAAAGTATTTTGATTTGTCTGGATAAAATAAGAGCTCGAGACAGGAGCAGCTCCCTTCAGTACCAGGGTAAAATGATTTTTTTCTCCATTTCTTGAAGATGTGAAGGAAGTATAAAAGAAATGTTGCATTTCCTGTCAGTATCAATGAGGATTACAAGTACTACTAATACCCTTTCCATTGAGTAAATAGGTCAGATTCATATTTTCTTGCTGTTTAGAGTTTGAATTGCCCATTTTGCTGTTCAGCCACTTAGGGGAGATGCTGTATTTGCAACCGCAAAAGTTCTGAAAGGTTCTATTTTTGTGCAGTTCATGCAACTATTCACATCAGGGAGAATAGAAATACAATCCCATGACATTATTTATATGAACTGAAACAAAAAGGTCATATTCTAGCTGTGCTGGCTTTAGTCTTCTCCCTGAACATTGATGAATAAATAAGGAGACTCGAATAGTGCATGTTAGTGACAATGGCTGAGCAGGCAGCTAAGTCCAAACAAGAATCCCCATGCTGAAAGCACAGCTGCATGTACTGACTGGGCAGAAGGTTACACTTCTCTGGCTTTTTTACAGGTTTAAGTCTCCTACATATAGCAATTAATTCTGAAAACCCTCTCTGAAAGCCTTCTTTTTCTAGCCCTCAGTCCTGTTGCAAAGCTGACAAAACCAACACGATGCAATTTGACTAAGATCGTGTCAGTCAATGACAGGAAGAGGGAAATATTGTTATACCCTCTGCCTTCTAACTTGCATTTCAGCCTTCTAGAATAGATTGGCAGAGCAAGGCCAGGGCAGGAATGTCAACTGGCACAGCATGTGGGGGCTAGGTGTGAAATACAGGGATTCTGGCAGATAGGAGGGATTTTGAATAGCAGAGTTAGGGCAAGGGCTGACAGCAGGATTGATGAAGAAACATCTTTAATATCTGCTACTCACCTCTTTAGTCTTCTCAACCACACTTTTGCCATGATTTGGCCATGAAAAATGTGAGTTCTGAAAGGTAGTTTAAATTTTCTTTTAGGATTTTTCATTTTTTTCCTCCTGCCTCTGAACTCTTTGTGTTCTGCCTTTTTATTTTGTTCTTTCTCATATTTGCAATATATCCTAATTTATTTTCTTCTGGCAATTTTAATTGCTGTGCTGTTTTACTTCCCTGCCAAGTCATTAATGGTAAGACGTAGAATATGTCTCATTTGTCAGGAATAAGTCAGGTTTATGCGTCCAATAATTAGGAAAATATTAAAGTCTAGATGTAATGCTTGCATTTACTGATACACCTCACCTCAATAAACAATCTTTATAAATATTCTTTATTTGTTTTCATTGATTGACTTTCAAAAGGTGAAAAAGTTCAGGCAAATCCCTAATGAGAGTGGTCATTAGTTGTTTTGTTTCCTAGTTTGGTTTTGATATTCTGGTGACTTAACACAATACTATCATGCACATGTGAATTGAATCCCCAAAATATTCTATTAAATAATTTTCAAAAATTCTTTTTCCTGCAGTCCCCTGCCCTCTGCTGCCTTTTTTTTTTTTAAGGTATGTTTTAAAATGATGATTGGATATCATTCATAAGCTGTGATGTTTCTAGAACACAGCTCTTACCTCTTGCAGAAGAAATGGTTTTGTTTCATTATTTGGCCTGTAATTGGAGCAGAATTTTTTTTATAGTAATCACAAGAAATTTTTTTTTTATTTGTTAAAATGGTACCAAGTTTGCCTGTCTTTTCTCCCATAACTCTTAAGGCATGCATGTCCTGAAAAAGGAATACCTCTCTCTGAAGTTCAGAAGCTTTTAGGTACATATGGTCGGGCTTAAAAGCCCCTCCTTACCTCCAGTCAGTGCAATGCATCACATACCTCTACCAGTTGATGACTTGCCAGTTCTGTTCTCTACTTGCCTCACAGAAGGCACGTTTTTATAAAGCAGTGCAATATCTCAACCATTTGATGTGCCTCATTAATTTCTGCAGCCTCCTCATTTATTAAAAGTCCTTCGTTGTCTCCAGTTTTATTCTTTTCATGATTTGTTATAACCAATCCAATTTTCTCTTAACTGATTTGACTGCTCTAATTCATTCTGCATTTTGGCTGCCCTTCTCTTTGCTGCAGTAAAACACTCAGTATATTTGTATTCTGTTGCCTGCATTCCCCAATTTTCTCTTAGTCTTAGATTGGTAGTTAGTCCCTGGTTGCTTCCTATCCCTTGTATTCTTTTCCAGTTTTTTTTCTGTACGACTGATAACATCCCTGCTCGAAAAGGAGTTTTCACAAAAGTTTCCATTTCATTTTTTGTCAAACTTAAATGAGAAATTCCAGAAACGGCAATTTTTAGACAGGTAAATGGGAGTCCGAATGTTTAGCACTCTGAGTAGGGGTTACTCTGGTCAGTGTAAATGGGGTTACTAATGACTCTGGTTTGTGTTAAAACTCCAGTGAAATAGAAAGGTAGTGGCAATTGACTGTCTAGTTGTGATGTTGCTGGTCTGTTAGTCATGGGTCTGTATTCTTTTTTCCTTGAAATGTATTCCTGTGTATTTGCCATTTCTAGTGACAGCTTGATGCTTTTTATACCAGGTGTTAATTCAGGTGAGCGCTACACTGAGCCTGATACTGAGTAGCTTTAATATTTTATGCTGCTGGAACGTGGAAGGTGTTGCCAGAGCAGATGGACAGCTCCTCTCCCACAAGTGCTCCTCCTAGGTGAAAACAAAATGCTCAAGAATCTACTGCAATCCTTCCATGTGCATTATAACTTAGGATAGCTGTGGACAACACTCCACCTGGGGTTTAATAGAAGTTCTTCAGACCAAGACCTCCTACCTATGGGGAGAATTAATTTTCTTTTGGATGAACTGTCAATACTGTTAACCATTGGAGCTGGGAACAACTTTGTCCCTAACAAAATTAACAGGAGCTGTGGGCTGACTTCTACTGAATTCACGGAGGAGCTGTTTATTGTCAGGTGCCCATTGCTCAGCCTCCATCTACAGAAACCTGTTGAATTTGCCTATGGTAGTTTATGGTAGATTTCCTCCATAGTGGTATGATCAAGGAAGCAGGGATTATAAATTTCTTATTCTGTAGGCAAAGTGTAATGACTGGCTGGAAGATCTTGGTTTGTTTATGCTGTTCAACTTAGTTTTCAAACTGAGCAGATCAGACATTAGCGTTGGATCAGCCAGTGCTAAGGTAAGCCAAGTCAGGACTGGGTGATGATAGGGGAAGTGTGATCAATATTACATATTAAAATTTTAAATCATCAGTGCTAGGATTATATAAAATGTAGTGCAGGGAGACTAAATTATTGCAAAACTGCAAAATGAGGGACTATCCTAAGGATGTGAACCGATGGCTCAAGAAAAGCCTCTCCTAGAAAGCTGTAATGTAATGGGGGAGTGGGTAGCAGAAGGAGCACCTCTAATGCCGTAGTTTGTGGAAATGCAGAGAGCACTGAGATCATTGTGAAGGTCCTCTGCATAGCATTGATGTTTGCACTTGGAAAGCGCTGTGAACCATTCTGCAAGATTTGTTTTGACATCTGTCTTCCTTTTTGCCTCCTGAGAAGATTGTGTTCAATGGAAAAGGCCTTGGATGTGGAGTTTAGGAAACTGACAACAAATGGCAACTTGAAAGGGTGTTAAATTTTCTTCTTTCTTTTTTCCCTAAGTAATGAATTGCTTGCGTGTTTGACGAATTAAATAAATTCTATACAAATTAGCAGAAGAGATAAAAAAATTCCTCTTTTGATTCTAGCCAAATAAATATGTTTGGTTCTAAGCTTTCTTTTGGTCCATTTAACAAAACTCCCAAGTAACTGGGACACTGTCAGGACCAATTTACTATTTCAAAGGAAGGTAGTTTAGCATCTCTGCCCTGAGAAAAGTCAGTTTACTTTTTCTTTATTGGGTCTTGAAATTTGAAGGCATGGTTAGTTAGGAAGGTACCTGTCAAATGCTAAACCCCTAAGTTAGGCATCAAAGTGTGATTAGTCTGGTTTGTTTAGTCCCCTGTGATGACTTACCTTCATTATCATCCATGAATCATAAAAAATATTGAATATTAAATATTTGTGCTATACAAAAAGCCAATTGATTTGAACAAAGATGAGAGCAGTGTCACAGCACAATTAATTCTATTTCCTATATGCTTTTTAAGAACAGCATTTATTTGGTTGTTAATAACTAAGATACAATTTTCTATAATACTTTATACAATTATTCATTAAAATCTCTACAGGAAATTCCTTCAAATTATAATATTATATAAATAGACTGGGCTAGTACAGCTGCTAATTGAATTTATGTGAACAATGCTGTAATTTAAAGCATGTTCATGCAGTTTTTATACTCTCAGTCAAACTAGTTTAATTTAATCCAGTTCATAATTTATGTATTACGTAAATCAATGTTCTTCCATGGGTATTTTTGCTCTGTGAGTGGAAGACATTATCTTAGATATGTTTCTAAAATTGACTTTAACTGCCAATTTAACCAAAATTTAATCCAATTCAACTAGCCCAATTTAGCTGTGGTCAAGATTTCAATGAACATTGAAAAGGTTGATGGTTTTGTTTGTAATGCACCTGCTGTGTACAGGTTAAGAGCTTTGTTCAGCTGGCACTCTTGGTATAGGAGAAGGACTTCTTCATGTAAGAGTTAAAAGAATGAAACAAAAAAATTTAAAAGTTCCTAATGAGAAATTGTTGCTTATGTAGATTCTGGGCATTCCTTAGGGGATCTAAACAGAGGTTACTTTGACATTCTGAAAAAGTTGATGTGAGCGTGAAATACAGATCAGAGTGAGTGAACTCTTGTTTAGGTAGTGCTGAACCACTACTTGTGTAATACAAACTATCACTGACAATTTCCTCTGTATCAGAAAAGGTGGCAAAAGCATTGCCAGTTTTTAAAAGGACTTTGTACAAGATGTGGAAAACTCCTGACTGGTGAGTGTGATGTCTCTACAGGGCAGTGAAGCCATAGGTAAATATATATTGTGCTCAGGAAGAGCTAGTGCAGCTTCTGCAGGAAACAGCCATGTCTCATGACTCTGCTGTAGCTCCCTGGGGGAAGTGCTGTTATGTGTTTGAAAAAGGTGATCTAATTGAGGTTGACTTCAGAAGGTCTTCAAAAATCCCTCCAAAATACTTAGAGAAGCCAAACTGCCGTAGGAAAAAAAAGAAAGGTCTTCACATATATTAGTAACAGTTGAAAAGACAGGAAACAGAAGGTAGGAACAAATGTTCAGTTTTCTCAGTGTAGGATTTTCACCTGGCAAATTCCACTGAGATCTGCATGAAGACCCATATTATTCAATGTAATCAGTCTAGGAAAGAGAGTAGAGAGGGAGGTGGCAACATTTGCTGATGGCATTAAGTTGTGCAGAGCAGTAAAAAACAAAACTTTCTGCAAAGAAAAAAGCAACATGGAATAAAATGGCAGATTAAATTCACTATAGAGAAAGGTACAACAACACAGATGAAGAAAATTATTCTTAGCTTTATACATGTGATGAAGAGCTCTGAATTGGCTGTTACCAGGCAGGAAAGAGATAGTGCAGTTACGACTTTTTTAATGACAATGTAAGTGCAGTTCTCTGTGATGATTACAAAAAAAAAAAAGAAAAAATTGGCAGATGGGTGTTGGGGATGATAAATACAGAGAACAAAACAAATATCATACATTTTCTGATCCCAGAAGTTGATAGCAGAAAGAGGAGCAAGGAAGATTGAAGTTACGGGATGATTTCCTGTATGAGAAGTGATGACTTGACAGTGTCTGGAAGTCTGCTGATGTGGACTATAATAGGAGTTATTAAATGATGAGCAACAGTGAGAGAAGAGCTAGGCTCCAAGTGATAATTTTCTTTTCTGAACTGTGGAAGAAAAGCTCTAAAATGAACTCTCAGAGGGTTCAAAACAAAGAAACAGAATTCAGTGTGTTTGCACAGTGTGCACCTGAACTGTGGAGTTTACTGCTGAAGGATACTGTGCATGACAAAAGGTTTGTGCAGGCTGAAAACCGTGAAAGATTTCATCTAAGTTTGTGAAAGACAATTATTATCCTTCTAGCTGATGAAGTTGGGTCGCCAAGTCACAGACCATTGGAAGTTGGAGGAGTGCTGGGATGAATCACTGCATGTTTGTTCTGCTCTTACACACTCCTCCCCAAGCCTCTCTTAGGCTACCGTTTCTGGAGAGACCAAGTGGACTGCTTTTATGTTCTCAGATATCAAAGATTGCAGAATAATTTTTGTAAGCTGTTAATTTGTGTTTGTACAGTATATAACTAGCTAGAACCTAAGCAAGCCCTTCTGTGTAAACTAGCATTTGGTGACATTAAGAGAGAGAAACACACAGATGCTATATTGTGGGACATGGACAAACAAGAACACGACACAGTAACATACAGAAGATGTGTCGGAATGGTGAGGCTGGGACTTACACTTGAATTCATCACTGTTCAACGAGGCCTTATCCTCAGTTAAACTATCTCACTTTCATCATCAAGGGAATTGCTTGAGCTAAAATTAAGTTCAAAGGTGTTAAGGCCAGAAAGAAAGGGAGAATTTGTCTGCCATCCCCTGGTAAAGCTATGTAATTGTGTTGCCAGAGCATTTTTCTATTTTAGGTGACGGCATCTTTAAGAATTATGGTTTCTGAATGGGACACGTGGAGATCTGCTGATAGTCAGAGCTGGGGAGCAGAAAATTAGAAGAAATCTGCTCCTCTAACAGGGTCCTAGAACAGCAGAGCAGAAACTACAGCTATCCCCTGCCAACACCTAGATTGTCTAGAGGATGTGCAGGCTTTGTTGCTTCCGTGTGATACAAATCTGCAAACATGTTCTTCCAGATGTGGAAACAATTTCTTCTACAGAGAGGATAACTGTTTGACCTTTTTGGAGGAATTGTTTTGCTGTGGAATTGATATGGAATTAATCATAGAATTGAAATTATTGCACTATAGTGCTTTTAATGCCCTGGGTTTGAAAACCTTCTTGGCTAGAAGGGGTTTTCTGAACTCCACACATAGAACAAAGGTGGTTGAAGCTGCCCTAGGTGATAATGGAAGCAGCTGCTTTGACTGAAGGGGTTTTTTTCTGTTAGTTTTCCTGTTCTGGGTCGGTACTGTGATAGACAACTTGCCCTTTTAAAAGTGCCTTCCCCGCCCCCCAACCTTCATTTATCCCCTGGGAATCATAAAGGTGATTTTGAGAGAACTTGGATGGCTGATTTTCTGTTTCCATGCGTGAATGTTTGTTTCCTCTGGGAAATGTGCACTCCTACCCTTAGGTGTCACTGTTTATCGTTGCTAGGCTTGCAGAGGCTCCACAGGCATTGAGAGTTTGGCTGAATGGTGGTTTTGCTCCATCCCTCAGGAGTCTTGGCAAGTGTAATGTGTGTAGCCTGCTCTGCCAGTCTGTGCTGCCTCACATACTTGTCTCCCTCCTACATCAGAGAATAGCAGTGACAGCCTGTGTAAGGCTGTTACCAGAGATCTATATTAGTGCAATGTTAAAAAAGATACCTTGCCAGTAATTTCTCAGTGTGGGATATGTCTTAAAATGGGCTTGATGGTTGTATGCATTTATTTTCTTTAGAAAAGAGTGATATTACTAGTAAGCATGAAATTTCTGAGAAATCTAAGTTGTGAGCCCTCTAATTTTTTGAAAAATCTTTTCAGTTTTGCTTCAAAAAGATGTAGATTCTGGCAAATTTTTCCCTTTCTAGGTCAACATTTTTTCATATCATCATTTTATTAAAAAAAAATTAAATCAGTTTATATATATATGAGTGATAGAAAAAAATATTGCTGTCAACACTTGCCATTTCCCCAAGAATTGATTCTTATCTCAAACCGTCTATCTGATGGCTTGGGTCATTATACTGACTTCTAAGCAAGCACTTTAATTTCTTCCTGCTTCATGCAACTGTAGTATGCCACTTCAAAACTTCTAAAATTGCCAAGGAGAGCTATTTCACCTGCCATCCATCTATTCCTACAATGAATATCTAACTCTCTCACACTCAGGACCTTCAGCTATTTACAGTTAAATTCACTAGATCTCACTCATTACCACTGAAGTTGGGACTCCTTTGCAAAATCCCTGCTCTGTTTGCAACAAAGGAGGCAAGCTGTGTCTACCACCACCTCCTCAGGAGATTGCTTGCTTTGGTAGACAGCAGTTTTAAACAATTTTTATGCTTGCAGAAACCTCAATTGGTCTTACAGGAAACGTAAAAACCTATTAATTGCAAAAATTGAACAACAATGCATAAGAAGTTTACAGTATTGAATATTTGCTACATCATATAAAAATACAGCTGGAAGAAAGCAAATGAATTGTGAAGCTCTAGATGATTTGTTTTTATTTTTCTTTATTTGTTTGATGTCATGAATGTTTTAAAGAAAATTTCTGTAAGGGTGGAGTCTCTTGTTTTTAATCCAAGAATGACCTAGCATTATGGGGGGAAAAAAGTAGAGCAGACTGGCTAGCGGATTACCCAGGGAAAACTCTGGTATTTTTAACCATGCAAATAGCTAGTCATCTGTTTTGAAATAAAGAGGATTACTTTTGCTTGATAGCTCAGTGTTGTGTTTTTGCTGTGCCCGGAGTATGAACCCTGCAGCCTCCAAATAAGGGGAAAATGGCTGTAGATCACATCATGGCTTTAGCTCCAGGAAGAAAGTGCTGTGGTCATTTACAATGTTTAATCTAAGTTTGGACAACTGTGTGCATGCTAGCTCATTGATAGCTACACAAGCAAGAAATGCAGCAGGGATTGCTACACTCCTCATTTGGGAAATTTCATCCTCAGTAAATGGAAAACATAGAACAAACCTCACTTTTCCATCCACAGGAAGAATTCCTTTTTATTTCACCAACAAGTAAATCCGGGAGCCATCTGTATCTCCTGCAGTGTTCAAATCTCAGTCAGTTTCTCCATGAGCTGGCAACAATATACATACACAAGGAAAAGTGAAGAAGCAGAATGGGAAGCACCACTTCTTTTAAATTACAAAGGGAATTTTTTCCCCTGTTGCTAAGCTATATGTCTCTTGTTATAACTCCCCTAACAATACTGGTTTAGTAGACGTGTTGATTTGGCAAATTAGTAATTCAAAGTTACAATATGGAAAAGGGCAAATTTTGCTCCCGTTGAAAAACTGAAAGGCTCGCAAATATAAGCAGAATACTACCTGCAAAGAGAGTGTCCCTGGAGATTTTCACATTACTGGCCAACCTGCTCTTAGTATCAGTAAGTTTAAATGTTATTTTATGAGGATATAGTCAGCAGGAAGAATTTTTTGTTATTTCAGCTGAAAGGAAGACAAAGCTCAATGTCGTTTCTGGTATGTGTATCTTAAAATTGAACACGGAATAGTGTTCATTGCAGGTTTTAGTGTCAAACTTATCTGATACCTTTCAAGTAGGATACTAATATAGTCTTGTTTTAGCAGAGCAGAGGCCATTGGGTAAAACCTTTCTAATTGCAGATGGCAGCCAGATCTATGAAAAGCAGCGTGGGTCATCTTGCATGAAATGTGAGTGGAACTAATAATGTAATTGCTTGCCTTTTTTTGTTTTATTTTGTTTTGTTTTTACAATCAAGGACCACAGATACTCTGCAATCAAGGACCACGAATACTTTCTTCTTTTCCTGTCTTTGTCATTAATTTTATCCTACATTATCATTAATTTTATCCTACCCATGACTTTGAAAGTGCATGTTTTTCCAAGTACATATTACCAAGATACATGGGTAGAAAGGGTATTTTGAAACTGTTTCTAGCTAGTTTGTTGGGTACACTCAATTAGAAAAGACATCTGGCCAATTTTTCTCTTCTGTGTTGTTTGGCTTCTGTTGAATCTTGAATTTTAAGGTATTCTGGGAAAAGCATGAACAGAAGAACATTATATGTATTGGCTACAGAAATACAATGCTACAAAGAAGCAGTCTGAGGATAAGTTTTGTCTCTTCTAAACATTTCCATGAATTAACTAATTACAGATATTATCATCTGCCACTAATTTTAAAATATGCTTAGAGAAATCTTTCTTAAGAGAACTTGGAACAATGCACTGTCAAAGGTGAATAACAAGACCAACTCCCTGCCCTGTACACTCCCTGCCTACTTATGCAGCGTGCTGTTTGGTTTGGTTGTTTTTTTCAATTCTGTTTCCATGAAGTCATTATTTTTACTTTAGGGAGGCCTAGTTTATGATTATTTTTTTAAAGCTTGAGTTTGGCATTACTACAATGGCAGGAAGGGAAGGAATCACAGTGTGTGGGAATGGAACAGCAGTTATGCCCTCACCCTTCCTCACCTGTTTGGAAATTTCTGTTTCAATGACTCTGACAATACCATGGACATTCATGTGATAGAAGCACTAAGAGCAGATGGTCAAGTGATACGTTCTGGTATCAGATATGCACAGCAAACCAAAGTCTAGTCTTGTGATAATGAGATTCTTGACTTGTCCCAAGGATGTGGCTTTAATATCTTAAGAAACCGTTTTATTTCAAGTCTGTGTCTTCCTTATCAGGATAATCCAATGAAGCGACTTTGATGCATGTTTTTCTCATGTCCATAAGCTCAGTTACAAGTTCTGTATCAGTATTTGTAGTCTGCTATGTGTGGTTTTTTCATGTTGTGAATTCAGCTGTTCACAATTACTTGCCTGTTTTAATTAAAATGAGAAAGCGAGCTGTCTGTCTCGATAACGTCTTTGCCAAAAAATGTTCTCCAGAGGTAGAATTCTGTAGGGTTTCAGCTATGCTTTCTTGGCTTTTGATGTGGGGCCTGTTCTGTCTCACCTGACACCGCACGCTGCTCCTTGGATCCAATCATTCTGTGCTCCCATGAGGCTGTTTCTGATGGCTGACTGGACAGTCTGGTGAGAGAGTAAAGAGAAGGATTGCTGTTGTGTTGGCAGAAGTCAGGAACTTCCCTTAGGAGCCAGATTTTTGAAGATAGACTCTGGATTCAGTTGCTCCAGCTTCTCCTGAACCAGGTACTCTGAAGGGAGAGTTACACCCCACTATGGGGGCTCCTGCTTGTCCACAGAAGTGGAAATACCTTAAGAGAAACTGAGAGGAACTGGGTTAGTTCTCCTTGGGGGCTAGAGTTTGAACAGCTCAGTGAGTGGCAGATCAGCAGATCTCCAAATGAGGCCATCCTTTACTGAACTTGGCCAAACAGGGTAGATAAGAACACTTTGTCATTCCAGCTTCTGATGGTTATAATTTTGGAATATCTGCTGAACAGAGTGAGGTGAATCAAGTCACCCAAGCATGTCTGATCACTTGCACAACAAAATCAGAATGGCTTTCTCAAAGGTTTCTTATGAACCTAAAGGTTTCTTATGAACCATGACTTGTATGAAAACAGAGGAAGTTAGGAAATGCTAGGTACAATTCTAAATAATTCTCTGCAGTACGCAAACTTTTGGCAATTTCTATTCCTTGTTCTCTACTTGTTCTCTCAACTTTTACATCATAGGATAAGTTTTGGATTTCCTGAATTCCTGCTCACAATCTGTTTCTACTATCTAAAAAAAAAAGGAAAGAGACTAGGAAAATTATCTCCTTATTTCAGGGCTCTCAAGTCCTGCATAGTGTGCATTTTTGTTTATACAGACAGAAAGGTCAGGTGAAGCAGACTTCCATTTGCTATGCTCAGCAGCTGGTTTGATAATATTATTCACTCTCTTCTGTTTCCTCAGAGCATGTCTCCTTCCAAACCAGATCTTCTCATAGAGGTAATGCCATAATCTTTATGCCAACACTTTAAGAACTTTAATATTCTCCCTGTGATTGTCTCTCCTAACAGTTTTCAAGTATAAGATCATTTGTTCACTGACCCTATTGCCTTTCTTGTCCCAGAAAAGTGTTTGAAGAGAATTTGAAGTCCTTTACTGCCTAGTGTATCAATGCAATTCATTATCTTCTGTATCTTCTTGTAGTGTCTCAGGAAGAAACCTCCAATTTCTTCCTTTTTTCTTCACTGCCAAGGAATAGAGGAATACAAAAGTCTTGCTGCCCACAAATCACAGCAGGAAGTTATAAGCTCTAGCAGTGGTATAGTTTTTAGAAACCTCTTTGAATGGTAACAGAGAAATAAAAAGGGAAGAAAAAAGAAACCACAGAGTGGTTCAACAGTTTCACAGGCAGTGGACAATTACAGTACAGTTTATTCCTTCTCCTACAACACAGAGAAAAAATGTGTAAAATATCACTTATCTTCTAGAAATTATGCCCTTTATTTTGATTCAATTTTTCTTTTCAAGTGCCTTTAGACTTGGCACCTTGGCTAAGCAAGCTATTCCTTGCAACAGTTTTAGCCCTTGCAAACTGGCCCACTAGGTAACATTTGCAACACCTTCAAGCTATATCCCTTAATCCTTTTCCATTCCTCTCACCCACATGCATTAGAATGTGGAAATTAGAATGCAATTCCAGTGTGGCTGATGTAGACATTGGCAATAAGGAGTAACTCCCTCAGCAAGGAGGGAAGTCCTGATGACATAAGCTACTCTGCCTGTGATCCATCTTTCAAAGATTCTGTTACCAGAGACCTTCCAGGATGATATTCCTGGGTCTGTCCCTCATAAAAGGGAGGAGCTGGACTCTGATAGCTTCCAACACCTTCTCATTTTGCATGAAGGGTAATGACTCCTTTATTCTAAACACTGAATCACTAATGACTTTATCTAAACACTGGGACCTGATCACATTGATTGTCCTACTTGAAGACTTGGCCACAGCATATTACAACCCTCTCCCATCCTTCACGCCTGTTTTTCTTCCAATGGGAAGTAAGGAATGGGAAAAAGTGGTGAGGTGAATCAGAAAATTTATCAGAAAATGCCTGTCTCGACATGAGGTCAGGATGCAGATAGAGACTGCAGCGAGACCAAATGGCTGGCAAGGACTCCCAGATTCTGCAGTGAAGATAAAGAAAACATTTAATATGAGAAAAATGTTAACTAAGTTGCTACTAGAAGCGTGTACAAGGAGTGTGATGGTCTGGAGCCCTTTTCAACTCGTGAAAAAACTTAGGGTATTTCAGTAGAAATTGTAGAAGACCCCAGTTAACTTCTCCATGACTAACCATTTAAAATTTCTCAGTAATTTGAGGTTGTCTAGGGGATGCCTACTTCAGGTTCCCTCAGTGCAGGGACATAGTAATGGATCCCTGATGGAAATCAGGATTTGACAGAAAATGAGAGGGTGATTTAAGAAGAGAAGGTCTAATGATGAGAAGTAGCAGCAGTGAAAAGTCTCCCAAATATGCAGTGAAAAGAAGCAAAGTTCTTGAAAATTGTCATCAAAGAAATGATAAATAAACTGGACTGATTTCCAAGCCACACTATGGCACAGCTTCCCTGTGTTTTTTGGGATGTTAAATTATCCATTTCAGTAAATACCTACTTTTTGGAATCTGGGTCATATCAGACATGAAGCAGCATGAGATTCTTTATTAATCACCTGTATCCATCCTGTCACATGCTCTCTTCCACTACACTAACAAGAAAGAGAAAGCCTTTAGACACAGATCTGCTTTTCCTGGTAGATACATTAAACAATCCTGCAGTAATCAGGTGTGGTATACAGAGGCAAAGCTACTGTGATTCAAGAGCTTTACTTTCAAAATCTGTCTGCCACTAAATTCCATCCCAACAAACACATTTGGCCCTTTTCTAGGCCTGCCTGACTTTTCACTAAGAATACCAGACATTTCAGAGTATGTTACAGAACTTGAAAGCTATAAAGAACCATTTCTACCCTTCTGCCTCATTTCTCCCTCCTTTGTTTCATGTTTCTCTTCTCCCTGATGCCTGACCAGACTAAATGCCTGAGTGTCTCATGTTTATTCACCAGGCTGCTGATGATAATCATGATGAAATCTCAGTAGCTTTCAGCTAGGGCAAGTGTTATTTTTTTAGAAAGCATTTCTTTTCCAAGTTATTGCATATGATATCTTAGGCCTTGATCTTATGAAAATCATACTTGATGCCAGGAGTAGTCAGGCTGGTAAAGCCAAGCACATACATAAATGTTGGCAGGATTTGTTCTTTCCTAAGTGTAAGAGTGAAATTATTTAACAAATTGTGTCATACATGTAAGTAGTATTTATCAGGCCCATACAAAACAGCTGTTAATAGTTTAGAACTGTAATCCATGTATCCATGTCAATATATGTGGATATATACCTCAGGTGAAGGTTTTTGGAAACAGCCATCATGTGGTGTGTTGTAAGATAAGCTGGAATATGCTGCTTGTGTGTTTGCGTGTGGTTAAAGTGTGGGGATTTTAGGACTGCATCTTGTCACAGTTACAGAAATAAAAATTCTTCCAGGTTTGTAACAAGAGCTCCTGTCTGCCACCTTGTGCGACAACATCTAAAGTACAGAATTGGATATTTAGAGGAAAACTAGTAGAAGTGGCCATCAGATTTTAGAAGTGCTGTACCTTCAGATCGCTGAGGCACGGACTCCCTTGGAAAAATACCCAGCTGAGTGCTAGAAAAGTTATTTGAGAGAGAAAGACCTGCACACATATTGTGAATATGTAATAATTAGATAGACCAGACTAAAATATTTCTGTGCAGTGAAGTAATGAATGAAATGCAGGTACCTGTAGTACTAACAGATATCAGTCCTGATCTTAAATGAGGGGAACTAGAAAACTCTCATTGCCAACAAAAAAGCATAAGAAGATCCTGTCCTTTACCTCTACATTAATTGGCAACATTAGGCTATTATTTTTGTACTGCTCTCTGGCCTATTTATCTTAATCCCATGGTATTTAAGAGTCAGAAATATTTTGCCTGTCATAAATTCTCCTTCTTTTTGCCTGTGTGGCATAGAGTTTAATTTGTAATTTCTAATTCCATCCTTCCACAGTGAGCTTCTACTGATCTGCTCCTTATATCTTGTTTTCAAAGTACTCCAGATGATATCAGCTGGATCTGTTTTCCTGCCCTGAGATACATTTCCTGCTTCCACTGTTGTAATCCAAATGGACTCTACACCTCTTTACTTAGCTGTGCTCCCAGCTGTTAGTCCTTAGAGGTACTGCCAGCCTTTAATGGAGTTTGTATCCCTCTTCTCCAGGCAGACAAATGGGAGATGCCGAGCTAACTTGGCACTGGGATCAGTAAGAGAAGAGCAAATTCAGCATTCCAAAAGCATTTAAGCCCAGATACATGTAGGTATTTAATTATCTGACTCCCCCTAGATTTCAATGGTGAGTTATCCCTCTAATTAAGAGTCATGGCAGATAACTTCTGCTCATTTCACTCGCCTAAGTAACCTGGTAAAGACAGGGCTACTTCTGGACTGGATAAGGTGAAGTGTTTGAGTACACTACAAAGCAGGTCAAGGGAGGTGACCCTGCCCCTCTGCTCAGCTCTGGTGAGGCACATCTGGAGTGCTCTGTGGAGGTCTGGGCTTCCCAGTACAAGAGAGACATGGTGATCCAGGAGCAGGTCCAGCCAAGGGCACCAGAGATGATTAAGGGACCAGAGAACCTTTTTTACAAGGAAAGACTGAGGGATCTGGGCCTGTTCAATCTTGAGAGGAGACATACAAGAGCGGCCCTCATCAATGTCTGTCAGTATCTGCAGGAGGGATGCCAAGAGCATGGATCCAGGCTCTGCTCAGTGGTGCTGAGCAATGGGACAAGAGGAATGGGCAGACACTGATGCACAGTAAGTTCCACCTGAACACAAGGAAGAAGTTTTTTACTATGCAGTGACCACACACTGGAACAGATTGTCCAGAGAGATTGTAGAGATATCTCAGTGGAGATATTCAAGGACTGTCTGGACACAATCCTGTGTCATGCACTCTGGGATGGCCCTGCTTGAGCAGGGAGGTTGGGCCAGATGACCCATGGGGTCTCTCCCAATCTTACCCAATCTGTGGTTCTGTAAAACAAACAAGTTGTTTAAATTACTTAGCTGATGACCTTTGTTCATTATCTAACCCCCCTACCAATACTTATAATTGCAATTAAACAAATGTGGAATCAAAACCAAGATAGACAAATCTAAAATTAGAAAACTAATTAGTTGTATATTTCCTGGTTTTAAAGGGGAAACATTTTTCACCAGATTGAGAAAACTGTGAAAAATTTCTCATTCAATTAATAAAGTATTTAAAGATAATCTAGATAATTAATGTATTTATAGCTGATCTTCAAAGTCTTGAAATAATGTTGACATGAAAGTACATAGCATTTCTTATAATGTTATACAGATATTTGTACATATATGCAGTGATAGAAGCAAGGATCTTTCTAGGGTGGACTTCATGTCAACTTTAGAAGTTTAACTCTCTTCAATCCACTAATCTAGATTGCCTCATCAGTCAGTGGGAAGAAATAAGGAACTCTAAAATATCTTTCTGGACATCTTAGGAAGGATGGGACAAACCACAAATTGAAAGTTCTCTCTCAGAGTGGAGGGGAGTCTGTTCAGCTTGCCTGCTACTTTGGTGTTTAGCTTTTCAGCAGCTGATGTTTGAGAAGGATCAGCATTTCCTATGACAGTAAATAATTTTTCACCACAGCTCTCATACCATTGGGTTGAAACAGTGAGTTACTAAAGCTTGAGGAAATCCTCACCATCCTTTCAATATGAGACTTTGGGAACTTCCATAGGAGATTTAAAGTCGTGTGGGGGTAGGGTGTTTTTATGTTGTGGGAAGGGTGGTTTTTGATCAAAGCCTGGAAAATATGTCTGTCAGTTTGTTCATCCCCTGACTGTAGGAGTTAGAATTCCTGCTTGGATACAGAATCCTTACTGTGACTTCTGAGGAATGCTAGAAGATGAGAAAGTAGAGAAGAACCTTTCATTTGCTCAAGAAATATTTGTGTGGCTACAAGATGAACAGCACCTTGTAGAATCAATCCCCACAACACCAACCAACTTAATGAAGATTATTCCTGAAGCAATCTATTCATTACTGCGGATCAAAAATCTTGTGCCTGCTGAATGTATACTGCCAGACATTCTACTCCCCCAGAATCGCCCCGTGCTATCATCCTACACTGAAAGTTTACACTTCCTTGGTCTGCTCTAGTTTATATCAAATGGAGATTATTAAGTTATACACAGGGGAACAGGTGGGTGGAGCAGCTGGCATGAGAAGTGAGCAGCCTGACAACAGAAAAAAATCAGAGTAGATTGCAGCACAAAAATTTTCCTAGGAAATTGCAAATTTCACAATCTGTTCATGAGAACTGATGGTATAGCTCGTGTGCCAGGTAACAAGTCTGGGAGACTCTAGACTTCACTGGAAGCAGACTATTCAAGACCTTCAAAGATCTTGTTAGTTTTGGCTTCAGTCTATTACACTATATCAAGCAATCCTACTCATTCTGGAAAGCAACTCTTTTTGAATTTCTAAAGTAGATTTAAAAGGTCACAGTGGTTTTTCAGTCTTAATTGACTGGCTGACTGACTGACTGGTTTACTTGTGTTTTTTATTGCAGATGAAACTTTAAAGGCAGCTCTGTGAACTCTCAAAGTCATGCAGAATTTGAGGGGTTCACCTTTCATTTAATTCAGTGACATGAAGAAAACCTCATTGTGAACTGGTTCAAACAATCATCAGCTAAGGAAATCTGCCCCACTAAATAAGCTCCCCTGAATTTGGGTACAGTGTGGAGGGTGACCTAGTGGAATGAAGAGTTAGACATTCAGAAGTACTCAAAATTTAGAGTCTAATGAACTGGGATAGCCAAGGAGAATGCAGTAAGTCAGCACAACGTGATAAGGCTAAAATGGCAAAGTTTCTACAATAAGTAAATATGTAGAGGACTATGGAGAAAGTAGGTGACAAGATCAGATGTTGTAGAAAAGATAAGCTGCCAGTTAATGTCTAATACTGTGGCAGTTTATCCTTTATCATTTACAGGGATCCCAGACTGGAACAGCCTCTTAGGTCACTGTCTCAGGACACAGCAGAACGTCTAACCTTTGTGAGCTCAGCATTGTCATGGTTTATCTCTGTCTCCTGTTTTACTTAAGATGCTTTTCTCATCAAAGTTTCATTAAAACACATACGTTTCTGCAAAAAAATTGCACTTTTAACAAATCAGCATTTTTCAAATGAAAAGTGTTTAATCAAAAAGTTTCCAGCCAAGTCTAATTATAGCATCCTTTCTAAATGTTTCAGGGTTTCAGACAGCGCTTCAAAAATTGACACAGTGAAACATTTATTATTACTGGTCTTTCATATCACTCAAATTACAAGGAACAATTAAATATGTTATAAAAGATATCTCGGTAAGCATTTGACATGCCACTGCATAACATTCGGTGTCTTGAGTTTCTAATTTCTCTCCTTTAAAATCAAACTTCCTTCTACTTCTTATCTGAATTACTGTTGAACACAAGCCAAAGTTCACTTGGACTTCCTTTCTACATAAATTCAATTAAGAAATGTAAACATTTGGAGTCTCTTTTGGGGGGGGGAGGAAGGCAGTGAAAAAAAGGACATTTAAAAGGAAGACTGTCAGTGGGAAAGATGCATGTAGGCCAAAAGGAGAGAGAACTATTTTTACTTGGAGGAAAGAATCAGTAGTAGCTTTTGACACAGACAAAGTAATCTGTTACAAGAGGCAGCTTGTGACAGAGGTCAGTCAGACAGCTGTGCACGAGAGAAAGATAACCCAGCACAGGGTTCTTTGTCTTATTATTATCTTTGTCTTATTATTTGCTCACAGGGAACAAAATGCTGCTAATGGCAGGCAAATGTGTTTAGCTTTTGGAAATATTTTTACTGTTGTGGAACATGCAGTGAGTGCTGGTTCGACACCAGTGTATTTTGGTTTTGTTGACATGCTGCTTCTCATAGGCTTTTGTTGAAAAATTTGCAAAGTTCTGGTATAATTTAAAAGACTGTGGTAAATGTTACAAAAGTAAAGGTGAAGAGAGAAATATCACAACAGTAGTAGGAGAGAGAATACAGGGTAAAAGGCTCAGTATGGAAGCTCATCTGTGCATTATTTCAAGGCACACTTAATCCAGTAGCATGGGAATTGTCAATGCAGGTTTGAGACCACTGCGCTGGCAAAAGCTGGATAATACATGCAAAGGCCAACACACTTCTGAGTCATTGTCTAGAGTCTGGTAAAGGAAGTGACAGCTGGTGGTGTTCTTAATATCAGCATCCAATCCAAGGAAACCAGCTGAAGCATGTAGCTGAGAAAATTCATTACCCGTTTAAAAAGTTCAAAGGGTATGTGAGGAAAGTCAGAAAAAGACTTTGGCTTTTGAACACTCAGCTCTTTCACAGGAGCTCCAGGAGTTATAAAAACTTGTTTAAGAATGCATGCTGAGAATATTTCAGCTAAATGACTCTTAAAAACTGGGCTTACGCAAGGTATGAATTCCAAGCAAGTTGACAAAATCCTTTAGCTGAGATAGACAAAACAAAAGAAAACCCCCGAACCAACGAACCACCACCCCCCTAAAATTCCTAAAACTCCAGTACTAGTGGGCGATTGACATATATATTTGCTTTTCTTTGATATTCTTTAAACAAGTTTGTGGAAAAGCATTTCTGGAAAGTTTCTGCAGAACCCAGCCAGAGATAAGCATTTAAATGGTGGGATCTCAATGTCCTGGTTAGGAGTAGACTTGGATTTGGGTTATACTATGGCAAAACAAATATGGAATGCAGGCCCTTTACTGATCACAGAGAAGGTTTATTCCATGAAGGGCTAGGAAATGACACCTGCCTTTAAATCATGTTGCTAGCGCTGCTCAAGAATAGGGAGAGCCTATTAGAAAGGCTGACCCTGGAGCTCTGGGAAACCTGGCTATGCTTGGGTGCTCAGCTGGAAGACAACAGCAAACTCAACAGGTTGGGGTTGGAACAACCACAATTAAAGAGTCATTTGGGGATATAAAAGAAGCTCTCTGTGCTGGAAGTGGCCAGGGAGAAGGATTTGACAACATCTTGGTTTAAAAACAGCAGTGGGCAGCTATTTATGGGAGCAAGTTGGATATTTTTACTCAAGTGTCAAATGGATTTATAAGATATTGATGAATTATAGCTATCTATTTTGTGGCTCAATGTTGTCTGAGTAGACGGTTTTTATAATCTGCTTTATATACAGTTTGAGCAGAAAAAAATTAACATGAGTCTAGATGCTTCAGGACTTGTCTAGCATTAATAGAATTGCACAGAAAGAGCTAGACCAAATCTTTGATAGAGTTTTGTTATTAGCTCTTGAATAGGAATTTATTGTATATTTGCTCACATGGCTTCTGTTACACTGCTGCTCTTCTGTATGAGCTTTTAGTAGATCACCCTGGGCTTTCACAGTTTTTTGGTAGTTCATTTCCATGCAGCAAAAATTTGAATCTTTTCCTGAATCATATCCATTCCTGTTGTTGGTGAGCAGAGCAGTTCAATTATTTTAGTGTCCTCTTCCTCTTCCACTTTCTCATCTGCCGGGTCTTCCAGAAGAGGGTGTTCATTTATTGCAAATTGACCAAACATTATTAAAGCGTAGTTATGTTTTTCTCACAAGCTTTTCATATGAGAGAGTGAAACACTGACAGAAGAAATGTTGTCTATGGTGACAAAAAGGTTTCGGTCACCTACGGAAATAGAAATCAGCCTTACATCTGGCCCAACATTATTATGTGATAAAAGAAAATGACACCAAGTTTTGTGTGTGCTGTGTCCCTAGAAAAAGCAGGTGCCCTCTTTCTCTTTAACAGCTCTATTTTCAGAGTATGCAGCTGTCCCCAGTGATCAGAGCTTACAGACCCAGATTACTGTAGCCTTTGGTCTTTTCTTTTGGCCATGATATTGTGTCTGAATTTACTATCCTCTGCATCTTTTAGATATATATTTTGCTTTTTTAGGTTTTCAGTGTTGGAAACAGACATAGTATGGATGAAAATTGGCAGAAAAACATGAAAAGCTTCAGGATTTTGAGTCAGGTGGCAGAACATTCGGGAAGCTTCTGGCACACCACAGATGGTCGGTATAAACTGTTGTGGCAGAGCAGCTCTGCCAGGAACCCCATGGAGTTTATTTCTAAAGTAAACTTTTAAAAATACAAGGGAAAAAAATTAATATAACTTGAGATCACTGGTAATATGTTAGTTTATTGTAGAGAAGTTCCATATTGCCCCATCCTTTTGTTCCTCCTCCCCCAGTTATGCAAGATTAGTATCTCCATTTTCCTAATTCCATCTTTCCTGATATTTGTACTCTTTCAGACAAATCAGGTGGCTGGGCTGGGGATACAGCATAATATTAAACTGCATAAGAATAATCTATTAGGTAAGGTAACAAGTTTTATTATGTTAAACCATATTCTTATTTCAATTATGCTATGAAATGTGACAATTTTGGCAGAGGATTGGGAATAGGAGTGGATGAGTCTAATACTGAAATTCAAACAAGATTACTTTTTTCCCCCTTGTTGATTTTTTTTGGGGCTTGGCTTTTTTTTTTTTTTTTTAAACAAAGGAGAAAATGTCCTTAGAGAAGAACAATTTTCAGCTGAAAAATTCCCAGGCACACAGACCAAATTGGATTAACACAAAGTTTGGGAATTTGATTGAGTTTATTTCAAGAATATTGGCCATATTTCAGAATTTCTTGCAATTGTGATCCATGGTGCTTGGAAAATCTTAGCTGCCAACTGATATTTCAAGAAGAAACCTATTTCATAAGTTAGTGTTAACTTCTTGATCATTTCTTTTACTTTCCTTATTAGCTTGAGAAGTCAGCATTTAGAATTGTTAACCAAAATGTATAAAGGGATTCCAAGATGGGCCTCATCTTTTAATAATGATTCTATTGTGCACTACTGCAAAAATGTAAATACTACTTCAGCTAGTTGAGGTACCAGCTAGAACTTCTGTCTCTAAGCAGGTCTTAATATCAATGTCAAAATATATTAGTGATCAAAATGAGAAAATATTCATCTTATGTACCAGTAAGATATTTTCTAAGGTAACACCATGTCCTCTCCACCTTAAAGTTCCAAACATTGAATATGACTGTTTTTTCTGAGACATTTTGATGTGAAGTTTTACTCAAGATTTCTTTAAACTGGGTCATAAAGGAGGACAAACTGAGATTACCTGGGTGAATTTGATTGTTTCTAAAAGTGATGCATCTGCTGAATTTTCAATGAGTATTTTTGCCCTCTATACCTCAGTCTTTCAATCTGGTGAAAGAACTTATTATTATGTTTCTTTCAGGTGGAATCCCAGTGAAGTTAATAGCAAAATTCCATGGGTTGGAGGCTAGACTTTTTGGGTCAATGAATATGGATCTGTCCTGGGAATTAGATTAGAGGCTGAACAGAATAGTTTGAGATGGAACTATGCCCAGTGCTGCTGCTTTTTTCCTAAGTTTTTTCCTCCCTTTCCCATGTTTGAAAGGAAGCAAGTAAAACCCTTTCTAGACCAAGTCAGAGAACATAACCCATAATTGCTGTATGAATGGACACAGAGAAGCCAGGTATAAAAAGCTTTTAAGATGCATTAGTGAGATAATATGAGGAGTTCAGGCTGAGGGAAAACGTGATTGGTGACTAGTAACATATTCAGCGGCAGCCTCGTGTCTTTTACGTGGAGTATGAATGTTGTGTCACATACACAGCCCCGCTTTTTTCTTGCAGAATGGAAACGAGTTGGGAAAAGACACAGACAGGGTTATATAGCTGCAATAACCTATTCTCTTTACATAATTAGGTGTAATCATTCTATGATTTTCTATAATGTTCCATTTGTGGTGAATCTATGTGAAGCCATACTTTAATGTTTCAGCCTCAAGAATGTTAGTCTGGTGTGTTATTTGTTTGTTGTACCTTTCCACATCCATAACAACAATTTAGATATTCTCAGCACATAATAATTGTGAGAAAATCAAATTGCATCTGCTTTTGCTGAAGAAAGTATGAAACAACCTTCCCTGGTTAAACATCACTTCTTTCCACTCATGGGCTTGTTAAGCAAAGTCTTTGTCTGTTGATGTTGCTCAAAGTAAACCGACTGTAATGTAACTCTTCAGGTGCTCTTCAGTACTCCGATGCCATGAGCATTTCTTTGCTTCTTCCTGGACAATTTTTCAGCGATTTTCAGTGCCTTATTGCCTTGAAACTGTTGGAGAATCACAGAGTGTTTTGGGTAGGACAAGACCTCTAAGGTCACTGAGTCCAACCATTAACCCAGCACTGCCATGTTCACCACTAAACCACGTCCCCAAGTGCCACATCTACATGTCTTGCAAATACCTCCAAGGATGGGACTCAACCACTTCCCTGGGTGGCCTGTTCCAGTAATTGAGAACCCCTTTGAGGAAGAAATTCTTCCTAATATCCAACCTTAACCTCCCCTGGTGCAACTTGAGGCTGTTTTTTCTTGTCCTGTCTCTTGTTACTTGAGATGCTCTTGGTATTTTCACTAGCCTTTCCACTATTCACAGCACAGGGATGCAAAATTAAAAATTCTCTTCCTCTCACATCTTTAGAATTCTACCACAGAGTTAAGTGAGACCCCTGAAAACAGTGTCCTTCTCCAAGACCTTGATATTACAAGGTCTGTGAAATGCAGGGAGGTCTCCAGGCTCCTTGTTTCACTGAAGATATATCATGGATCTGCTCATCTTAATTTTGCTAACTGTTCTCTATATACCTCCTCTGTGCCAATGACAGGAATGGAAAATCAAGACTTAACCGCTAACTCCATGTCCATTTGAGCCAGCCCATCAGAATTCCTACAGCTGCTCTCTGCTCAGGGCTCGTCAAAAATCTCTCCCATCACAGTTTATCAAACGCCTCCACCTCAGCATTTCAAGTAACTCAAGCTGCTTCCTTTTCTTGCTTGCTCTCCTGCCAAAACCAGAAAGCCTTTATTAAGGGCTTCCCCGTCAATCATCCCAAAGCCCCTTTGGAGATCTGATTAGTGTTTGCAGCCTACATTCAGGAACAGGCTGAATCTGTCTGGTGCAATTCATACAAAGGGCTACGGAGGAAGGGAGTGATTGAACTAGAGTGTGAAGCCTTGTTTCTATGCTGCAAGATATGTTATCATCTCCGTGAGCAGTGAGATATTTTCAGGCTGTACAGACTTTTGCATGCAGGGATTTAGGATCTGCCATGTCATTTGGGTTTGTTAGGGTTTTTGTCTTCAGAGCCTGAGAAAGTGGGTAAATTAGCCTGTGCTGGAGCTTGAGACTGCTGTGCTCAAACTGCTGCTGTGGTGTTGGTAGCTTACAGTTGGCTTAGATGTACTTACATCCTGTGCAATCATATCAGAGCAGACATTCCCTTCATCTTTCTAAGCCCATAGGGACTGAAAAAAACCTTTTAAAGGAAGATAGAAGTCTTCTGTTGCTGGTGCTCTCTATCCCATGTCTTATGATTTCACAAAAAAAAAATTAAATGTTAAATTCTGTCCACCTAGAAGAATGGAGAATGGGCTGAATTTCACTTTTTCAGGCAGTGCTGGAGACTTTAGGAAGTTCTGGGCTGGCTGTGCATACTTGATGGGGAGACCCACCAAGAATGCCTCATCTGCATAGACTGCAGGTTCCATCCTTCTCTGCTAAGCTCCATTGAACAAAAAGCGAATAAGGCACCTGAGTTTAAAAAATAAAGTGAAAGGAACAAGTGATTTATTTGTGATGCCAGAAGCAATCACCTTGCACGTTGAAAGATGAGATTTTATTTAGATAAATTACTTTATTCATGCAGTCCTGGTTAATCTAATAACCTTACTAAAACTGCACTCAAATTCTTTTTCTCGCCTGTTGCTGCTGTGAATTTTGCATAGAAATCAAGCTGCAGACAGTTGATTTTACCTGATTTAATTACGAAATAGCTCTCAGAGCAAAGTAAAGAGACTAGATGCTGCCTGCCAGCTCCAGGTGCTGTGGAGTGAAGTCCACAGAGCCGGAGCAGCAGTGGCAGCAGGATTGTACCTTGTCACAACCTCACAGGAAAGAAACTGGATGTTGCCTGGTAACGGGAACTGTTGCTTTTCTTTTTCCAGAGGTTTAGCAAACAGCTGAAGCAACCAATTTGGGGAGCGGCATAAGGTTTGAAGAGAACAAATAGCTGTTGAGGAAAAAACAGTCAAAGAGTGAGATCAGAGATTGTTACTTGGATACAACAAAAGCCAACACAACAGAAGGGCTGAGAGGAGAGGCAAAGGCGAAATAACAGTAGACTTATTTAAGCTCTGGGAGTATTTTTTTTTTCTTTGCTTGTACATCTAGTGTCAATGCAGCTCTTCTACACCCCGTGATCCAAAAGCGTTTTTAAAAATTTTTTGGTGCAAGTCTTCTTTTCCTCACCTTCCAATCAATCCTCTTTTGTCAGATTATCATGTTCATCTTCCACTATATTTTTTACCCTTTTTTTTCCCTTCAGAAGGAGTTTCTTTTGTTATCCCTCATATGAAGTAAGGTCAGTACCGGTTTCAAAAAATGACAATTTCATTGAGACAGCAGGATCACTTGACACACATGGTTTACTGATTCTGGATGTCTGATGCCTTGCTACCTGCAGTTTCAGATAGAAGGCACTGTATCATTACCACTAAATAATAATTTTTCTTCATAATCACAATGGTTGCAGAAATAGACTGCAAATTTTGCTCCTGTGAGCACAAGGAAGATTGGAGGTCCATTCTTGATCAGACAACACAGAAATAATGGTGCTGTCTTGGAGACTTCTTGCTTTAGAAGTATTGATTTGAGTTCTGTTTTACAGATGAGGGAGATGCGATAGGACTGCTCATCTCAAATTTTCCCTGTGGTTTCTTTCCATCCACATGGCAAACGTATATTGCTGAATTCTCCCTGTAGATCAGGTCACAGTGACAATGGTCAATGAATGTAGAGCAAACAGGTTTATTTTGGATGTCTTTGTCATAAATAATACAGGTAAATGCACAAGTTCACAGGTCTAAGTTATCCTAGAGAAGACAGCCTGGCTCTTGGTGGCTGGTGGTACCTATAGAGATCACAGTATATATGATCTTAGATAGATTAGAATTACTTCAAACACTTAACTTTGTTGTATTTACATTTTCACTTACTTGTTGTACCTTTATCTCACAACTCAACAACAGGTTGTGCAACTTCCTCTTTGGTTCCATACAGAATTTCTAATGGAGATATCCCAAAATATCTTGCTGGAAGGGAAATGCAGCATAAGGAGCTAGGTATGAATACATTTCACAGTACAGCAGGCTCTTGGAGGTAACTTCTTTTTAGCGCTGCCTTCTGATTACCATGCAATAATGAGCAGATATTTACACAGATACTCTGCTGGGTTTCCTTTCTGTGAGATGCCACTGACCATCATGAGGGAGAGCTCATAACCTGCACTCAAGATCTGACATCACCATTGTTTTGATACAGTATGGATTTTCAGTCCTTGCCATCGCTGTTTATGTTATTTTCTTCCTCTTCCAGTTTTTGAGATTTCACATGATTTTTCCCCCGTGTAGAAAATCTAATTTCTGTATAATCATTTTTCTCTTTCCATATCGATAGGTATGAAAAGATAAATGTGTGAGGCTTGTAAAACTCCAACCTCTTTCCTAAAGAAACAACATTTAAGTTCGTTACCTAGCTGTCAGATTTATTTGTCCCTTTCTTAAAGTTATTTCAGTCCATTGTAATTCTTTTTGAAATTTCTACCTTTTATTTAAAGCAAAAAACTGTGAAGAAATATGTCCTCCAAAAAAAAAAAAAATTCTTGGAGGACACAAAGTAGTAATTGCATAATTTAAATGCTATTAAAGAAGTTAATGCACGTATTTTCTGTTGGGTTGTGTAACCTTATATAGTATTACAGCTCATTATTTTTGCATATTACTGTGCACTTCAACTGTACTTATTATATTTCATAATTAAAAGCATTTATCTTCGAAGAATAATGCAAGTGAAAGTGTCAAAAATACTGACATAACATTAAAAATCTTTTGTTAAGAAAATGCGAGGAGTTCTCAAGAATGAAAGTTACAGCTTTTGGCTTTCCTTCACTTGACATATTTTAGACTTAATTCAGTAGTTATTGACATCTGTGGATCAGGCTTTTTTTTTTACTCTCCACAACATTCAATGAACATACTGTACATGCCTTGCTTTTTTTAACATACTACTGGCCCCAAAAGATGAAAGATTTTCTTTTCTTCTTTCTTTGGTCTGGAATAATTCTATTCTATTCTATTCTATTCTATTCTATTCTATTCTATTCTATTCTATTCTATTCTATTCCATTCCATTCCATTCCATTCCATTCCATTCATTACTGTTATTCAAGTGATTGAATACCTTTATTTGGGAGTATTCTATTTATTTCTCTGAACCTCTTAAAAGTGAAAGGCTTTATTCAAGAGTGGAATCTGCCCTTTATAAATAACCTTAGAATGTGTGGAAAAAAGAGTTTGAGGAGTAATTTAACTCCCCAGAGTTAAGTAATGCCATTGGCTATTATGCAGACAGTTCAGAAAACTTCTGTGAATACTTCTCTTTAAAATTCTTGGTAATTTCTAAAAGAAATATTACTAATCTTGGAAATTTATTACAGTGTAAACATTTCTAGCAGCTGACTCTGCACCTGCATTCTCTATCAGAGAAATTTCAGTTATGCAGTAAACCATAGGTTTGCACTTACACTCTATCTTAAAATGACCTAAAAATCTATAGATGTTTTATTTTTCATTTCTCAATATGATGAGCCAGCTGGCACAACTGACAGCCTGTTCATGTGAAGTTGTGGCTCTTGCAGAAGATTTCCTGTAAAAATAATCAGTGTGTATTGAGATGTACTCAACTAAGAGATTTCTGTGTCTCAAACCATTTTCAGTATATGGTATTAAATGCTTATCTGGAATTTTCAACTTGCTAAACTTTGAGATTTTATTTTAATTACATACAACCTAGGAATTTTGGCTCTGATGAATTATCAACTGTGAGAGTAACCACATTTTCTAGATGTCTTGTAAAGCACTTAAAATCCAATGGAGTGCGCTGTTCTATTGGCTTGTTAAAATAATTCACCAAAACAGCAGATGTTCAACAAGCTACAGGCAGTCATGTTGTGCATCATAGCTGCATATGCAAACCTAAAGACGTGGGCCACGTTAAACTGCTGAGCCCTTGGTGAACATAATCTCAAAAATAAAATAGAAAGAAGTAAACTAAAAGGAATTCCTTTCCACAATCCTCCTGTTGGTGCAGTGCCATTAGGAAGAGCTAAGCTGCTCCTGGATGTACAAATGGCACATAAGGGCTCTCTCTGTATAGCACTGCCTTGTGTCATAGGCATGATAGTTTTGCTACCGTTAAATTTGGAACCTTAATCCAAGACCTAGCTGCAAGAATAAGATGGCCAATCCCAGGACTACTTAGATTTCTGTCAATACAGTCCACATGCCAAGTACAGTTTTACTTATGGCTGTGTCTAGAAATGTCAAATTCTGAAAAGACTGGGGATTTT
The DNA here is from genome assembly GCA_013396875.1 of Vireo altiloquus. Taxonomy (NCBI): domain Eukaryota; kingdom Metazoa; phylum Chordata; class Aves; order Passeriformes; family Vireonidae; genus Vireo; species Vireo altiloquus. The sequence continues at coordinate 289,441 of VZRF01011695.1, forward strand.
GTTACTTGAATCTTGCCACCATTCATGAAGTGAGAGTTCCTCTGCCTTTTTCCCCTTGGAGGATGACACTCACTGATGCTGACCCTCAGCACAGTGGAGCACATGGACATCCTATTTAACCAATGATTTGGTGATCAGGCCATCTGCCTGGGGTATGAGAGTCTGTGCTTTAAAATATCTGTCTGCTCTGGAGTCAGATCAGAGAGGTTCCACTTTGCATTAAATACTCATTAGGGCCCCCGAGTGAAAAAGAGGAAGAGCATGACTGATTCTATTTCAGTAGACAAGAGGATGGGACATTAAACTGCAGTATAAGAAAGTTCTGTATAGGTTCTTATTCCAGTGAAAGGGTTTAAGGTAAGACCATCTCACAGTATCTTTTTCTTTGTCTGTGCTCTAAGTTTGAAATCTGTGCTTGCTGTACATGAACTTTGCCAGTTCTTGCATCGGATGCTGTGACAGACCATTGGCTATGAATTTTACTTTCGTGTTTTGGATTTAGACATGACTTTTAACATTAATAATGATAATAAAAATGATATCTAGATTTTTTCTTAATTTCTAATCAAGTACTGCTATTCTATTTGCTATCCAAGAGTTGTACTTGTTTATGCTCAGCAGGATGAATGTTCCATGAAACTGGTTTCTGGAGTTCTATTAAATTGTGGGACGAGTTTGTTTTTTTAATTTTAATTTTTCCCCCAAACTGATGTCAGTGCCTGTGAATTTATTAGATGAAGAGAGTTCTGCTGAAAATCTTTAAGGGTATGAGAGCATATTAAACTGGCAGCTTTCCTAGTGAGGAGAGTTCAGTTCAAGGCTATAGGTCAGCATTTAATATCCTCCAAGAGAATGATTCCATCTTTATGAACCATTGTCTTTCCCTGGGTTGCCTTGAGAGATAGAACAGATAAGGAGTTGACTAAACCAAAAAGGCTCAGTAAGTCTTTCGACATACCTAGGAGCTTAGAAAGGGAAACTATGTTATGGCACAGAAAAAGTATAAAGAGGGGCTAAAACTCACAAAGCCAGTGAGTTTCCATGGTAAGTTCGCCAGCAGAGAGGGCAAAAAGGCAGAAAGTGCAGTTTTCAGTGACTTCCAGAAGTTCTCTGTGCCTTCAGTGACCTGGGAGTGTGGGCAATTTAAAACCAGTCCAATGAACAAACATCAACTCCAGCATCATAGGTTAAGTCTCATAAACATCTGCTGTGCTACAAGCTTCTATCCTTCAAATCCTCGTTTCCATCCTTACATAAAAATCCAGCAAAGCAGGAGCAACAGGAGAGGGGGGGAGGGCTCCTGAGCCTGAGGGCCACAAAACTTGCAGTGAGGGATTTGTCCACACAGCTGTAACCTAAGCACTGCGTTTGGGGTGCTTGGCAAAGCTGCTGAGCATCAGAAGGTGGCAGCATTGACGAAGGAAATGAGTAGAAAAGACAAAGTAAATATTGATATATATTCTGGCTTATTTCTTTACTTTGCACAAAGTAGTATCGGAGCAAGGAAACGGTGATAAAAAAATTGAATGCAAAATAGACCTTATAGTGTCTCTGTTGATGAGCAGACCACTGAGTTGAACAGAATATTATTCTGAATTAAGGTGGCCATCTAAACACTGTGCATTTATTACTGATGAAAACTATCATTAAAGTCACAAGTGTGTGGCAAGCAGACTTTTTCCCCCAATTAATTTTTTTTTGTCTTAAATTTAATGTCTCCCAAACACAGGCTAAGTTGAGATCTGCTAGTCCAACAGGAAGCTCAGTGGGATGTGGTTTTGCTCAAACCATTGGCTCTTAGATTTTCTGTGGGCAGGAAGCTCTGTGTTTGACATTACTGGCACTGCTCTGGACTGTGATATGTTTGGCCTTACGGATGCACGACAGGTCTGCACCAAATGCGTGCTGAGACCATGGAAGGGACCCCCTGCAGATTTGCCCTGGAGTTCAGCCTAAGCTTCCTCAATGTGGATTTGTATGTGAATAACACGAGAGCAAACGGAGCTTATGCTCTTCTTCTGGGGAAGTGTGGTATTTGTGTGACTCTCAGTGCAGCATCTTGAAACAACAAAGCCCTGGCAGTTGTGGCTGAGGTAGATGGTTGGTGAGTGTGGGCTTAAGGGCATATGTAGGGAGAAAATAACCTTCCTCTTATAGGCACAAACAATAATTTAACTTTTATTGGTTTGAGAGAGACTTCCTAATTGGGAGCCAGCTGTAACAGGCAATTGTGAGAACCCCATGCAGTATCTCTTGGAGAAAAAGATTTTTCCATCTTTTGTTTCTTTTTTCCCCTCTTTCCCCGCTTTTATTTCTTTTTATTATTTTCCAGTTCACCCCCTTTTTTTTTCTTTTTTTTTTCCTTTTTTTCACCTTTTCTTTTCCCCCCTTTTATTTTTCCATTTGTTTTCCTCCTTCCAGTCAAAAGAAAAATAAGCAGAGTTTGTTTTTTCTTTTCAGCTTTCTCCTGCTTTCTTCTCTCTCTCTGCAGACTTTTAGCCTTGGGTATCACAGACCATAGAATACATTTTTCACCAGTTTCATATTTTGCAAAAACTTAGGTCCACAATGGGGAAATGGAAAGGTAAATCAGACTTCATAGCTGTGTGACAGCTACTTCCTCAGCTTCTTACCTACTTCCTGATAGCTCTGGTGGATTTGTTGTAGCATGTTCATTGCTTGTTCCTGACTTGGTTATTCCTGTTTTTAATAGTCTACCCAAAAAATTATTCTTAAAATTTAGGAATACCACAGCAAGATTTTGTACTTTTAATCCATCCTTTTCATGAAATCTTTTTTTGTTTGAAACCTCCTTCAGCACTACTCTCTGAGCTATCAGCTTCTGCACAGAACTCAGCTTCACCTTTTGTCTTGTTCCCATTTTCAGCTCAGATTTTGTCATTCTCTATTGGGACTTCCATTTCTTCACATTTTTTCTTATTATCAGGGTATGTGTGTGTATATGTTTATATCTATATATCTCCTGTTTCTGTGCATAAAAATATACCTATAAATTCATCTCTTTATTTATATATTTTAGACGTCTTGATGTTCACCATATAGAACAAAGAATTGGATTCCTTCCACTTGTGTCCTGTTGAGAATTTAGCACTCAATCATCTTGTCAATGAAAATGTTTTCACTAACTTTAATAGGTTTGACTCCATAGAACTTAAGGTTAAAAACTTAAAAAAGTTGCCTCTTGGCAAGGTATTTGCTTTCCTTCATGTATGGTTCTTGCTGATGGGAAGGGGGAGAATATCCAAAAATATTTTTCACGTCATCCCTATAGGATTCTAGGTTATAGTACTGTTCTCTTTTTCTAGTTTACTCCGGTAGCAGCTGAACAGATGAAGACATATAGGGATGATCTTCCTGTTGAGAAGTTTATTTAATGATCTGTGTCCTGCCTTATGTTTAGCTTGCCACCCAGACATTTTACCATTACTCATGTGAGGTCATAGTCATGATAGAGAAGCGAACATCCTGTATCATGTTTCTAGCATGACTTAGAAAAAAAATTTATGCATTAGGTGCAAGCAGGTGATTGTGGCAAATTGGATAGAGCACTGGGGTTTTGTGGTTATGCCAACACACATGATATCAACACACAGTTCATTCTCTTATTCTTTTCTGCAGTTTGGATTGTGCACAGCTTTCTGTACTTCCCTGCTTCCAGCTTTTCAAAGGTGATATTTGAAATGCCTCTTCTGCACTGCAATGTTTCAGACTGACTTAGAGAGTTCATTACAGGTAACTTTCAATCACTGAGCTCTTAGACATTTGATTTTCCTAGGAAACCTGATCTGGTTTTGTATAAAATACCTGGATTAAATTAAAAGAAATACTAAAAGCTTGCTGGTCTTGAATCTCTCTTCTAATCATCATGTAGTAGTAAAACTTCAAAATTAAATTTCTGTAGGAATTAAATCCAGCAGTAGTGTTATGTTTAAAATTAATACTAAACGCAAACCTTTTGTCCAAGGGCCTCAGCTAGCTTTTCATGCTGCAACTTTTGTGAGCATAATTAGATTTTTATGGATTTTCTTCTGATATTGTGTTTATAATCTTATCAGAGCAATATATTGTGTCATTGTAAGTACTTATTATGTACTATAAGCCATGAACAACGCCTCTTTGTAATAGCCTACTTGTCTGGCAGTCAATGTGTATTGTATGCTGAACCCTGCAAAAGGATTCAGCTTTTAAGTTATAAAATTAGCATTCTTAAAGGACGGATTGCAGAATACGAAAGACTTCTTGAATATTCCTGGAACATCAAATTATTTTTGAATGAACATTTTGTCATAGATTAATCTATCCATGATGCCTGTCATTCTAGAAGTGTTATTATGGTAGACAAATAGGAGTGGGTATTTCATAGCGAGAATATTGCAATTTTCAGACTATTGGTGTATGTTCACCCATGGAAGCTAAAGCTACAAGACCTGGCTGTTAGGAGGGTCAATTGTCATTGTGAGTGCTAAATATGCCCATTTCTAGTTAGAGCCAGTGGTGCAATACTTGCTGCAATCATGTTGGAGCAATAATGGTATCTCTTTATGAAGTAGGGGCTGGAGTTGTTCAAGTATAAGAAATGACCTTGGTTGTATCATAGTATAGAAATAAAGTGTTTTTAATATGGTATAAAGTGGGTATTTTTCTTCTTTACAGCTGGCATGTGAACATGGAAATTATTTTTGGGAATAGTTAAATGACATAGAGTTCACTATTAGCTCTAGGCTCTTTTGTGGTTTCAGTTCTTTTTCTGAGTTAATGGGTGAAGAGGAATATATTTTTCTGCTTTTTCTGGTCATCTGAGTTGCAGGTACTATATTTAGTTTTTAAATTATGACATCCTTACCTCTTAACATGTTTTTGCTTTGAAACAGCGAATCATAGCTTTCTTCATGTTGGTTCAACAGCAGCTATCATGTTCATTTCATTCAACATGAAACGTGAAATTATTTTTTGCTTGGGAATTTTTGTTTATCCTACCGGTGCATGTCAGCTGTTCTCTTTAAAGAGGGATAGGTGCATTTTCTCTGGTGGTTGTCTCTCATACGATGCTGTGGACCTAGGGATCAAATCAGCCTGTAGAGTGTTGGGATCTCAGTCTAGAACTAGCTTTGTAAAACTCAAGGAATTTATCAGCCTTTATCAGTAGTAGAGGTGAAAATGCTGTTATAAGGGAGGATGTTTTTAAGTATGTTTCATTGTTTCCACATGTAGATTTGCAAGCATTCCTGTATTCATGCACTCTATTTCCAGGTGCCAGGTCAACAGGCTCTCTCTCTGTGGTACTCCACTCCAGATGTTGATTTGGATTCCCTTTCTGTAGTCTTGCCTCATTTTTTTCCCCCTTCACTTTAACTAATATTATTTACTTTCTCTTTTTTTCTGGATGATTCACTCATTACCAGGATGTCATCATATTAAACTGTCAGGAGAATGGCTAATGATGAAATTGTCAGCAGGTGCCATCACCCGGTTCATTGCTGAAGAGCGTGACTACACATCTGCTTGGTGACGATAGCTCTGCTAATCAGGTGCCTGATTCTGTGTATCTCCCATTCCCCTGTCCCATTTTCCCATTCAAAATCTGTAGGGTTTTGTCAGGTAAAATTTTGGGGTTGAATGGATGGGGTGTCTGGATACCAGCACAACAAAGTTTATGCCACTTTAACAAGTGCAGGGAGTCATTTTGCTGAGGGGTTTGTGATGATTGTGAGTCAGAGGCTCAGTGGCAGCAACTTTGTCCAGTTTGACCAGCTATGGTTTGAAGTGAAGTACTTTAAAGTGTCCTCCCATCTCAACACATGAGTTCTGATCTCAGGGCCATCTGAAAAAAAATAATTATGCTACCCAAATGAAATAGCCACTGATCAATTCTGTACTTTGGTATCAGAAGCAGAAATAACCATTATGTTACCAAGAGTTGCAAGGTGAGCTTTTCCTAATGCAGGCCCTCAAGACCAGTGGACTGGGTAGCATTCAGTTATTATGCTGGACTTCTAGGTCTCCCAGAGTTATTATAGGGTTATTCTGCCAGACTTTGCCAAATCCAGATGCAAATATTAGGACAAAATATTAGGGTTTTGGAGTTTTTTAGAGGAGGGGGTGGGGTGTTAAAGCTTTTTTTTAACCTTTCTTCCATTTCTCTGCTTGTCCCACAGTGGTTATTTTAGCTGTCAGCTGTTTTTGTTTTACTAACATCTAATTCTTCCACGGAGAAGTGTGAGGGCTGCAATGCCCAGGTTGCTGCCCTGCTCTTCTTTTAGAAAAGGTGCTGCTGCTGAAGTTGAACAGTTTTAGCATAATAGCCAGACTGTGACATTTTACAGCCTTTAGATGTTTTGTCTCTGTATTAATGCAAGGCGGATACATTCCCAATTTATATTTATGTTTTATTTATTTACTGTTCAAGAGTCTCTGGTTTTGCACAGAGAAGCCTTAAACCACTATTTAAGTCTCAAAGACCAGAAGGAAAATAAGAGGATCCCTGAGATTGTTCTCTAAAGCTCAGGACATTGGACTGTGACTGATGATTCTGAGTGCTTGAGATAGACAGACTCAATACTGTCAGTCCCACTTGTCTCAGCTGTTAGCTGCTTTGCAGTAGATAGGACAAGCTAGAGAGCTCAATGGTGTGAATCACTAGGCTTTTCCTAGCAGAGGAAGGCCTGCAGACAGTGAACACAATCCTGAAAAGAACAGTGGAACACTAATTGACACAGTCGTGTGTTCAAGGAGAATTCATGGCATACTGATATCTTGCCAAACAGTATAGCTGTGACTATAAATTGCAGTGACTGGTGGTAAACACACTTTATTTTGCCTCTGATTTCCTCCTTTATGCCTTTAAATTCTACTCAGAAAGTACTTTGCCTTTTCTTAAGACACTTAGCAGAGGTAAACCAAGAACACAATCACTAATTCCCCTTTTGCTTGAATGTAATAAATCTTCTATTTGGCATAAAATATGGCAAATAAATGAATAAAACTGTATTGTAAAGATTCTCATTGAATTTCATTCTACAAGATTGTCTGCAAAGTCTTCTCTTTAAACTTAACATATAAGGGGAAAACTATACTGATTTTAGCCACTTAATATGTGGGTGCACTTTCATGGGTTCAGGTCATTCTTGTTGAAAGGGTGGCCTGTTATTTGAAGTCTGAGCACCCAAAATCAGAGCAAAATAGTAGAATTATGTGCAAAAGTGGAAATACAGGCCTAAATATTCATACATGTCTGTTAAAAACTAGTATATGAATTCCTGGTTAGGCATGAAAACTGTGAAGTCTAATGTTTTGTTGCACTTAGCTGATTTATTCCAGCCAAATTTGTCTAAAAGAGTTGTTAGCAGTTCTAATTCCTACCTGGCCAGGCACTTGGCAAGGATATTTCAAGTCTAGTCAACCTTACTGTAAATAAATATATAAAAGCAAAACCTTATATGTAGATGATTGAACATCTGAATTTAAAAACTGCTAATGGTTGCTCTGGAGAGCAGCATTGAGGTTGCTTGTAGCTCTATATTTTTTTAGCACTAAGCAAATTATTTTGGAACTGAAAGTGAAAAGAAGTTTACTCAAAGTTTCATTACTTTCCTCTCCCTTAAGCTTTCTTTCTTAGTGCCAATTAATTAGTGTCTTATTAACAAAATAATTAAAGTTTCTTCATGAGATGCTGTTATTGTGGTGAGGCAATACCATCTTTCTGGGACGTATTTCCCTGAAAAGACAGTATATTTTACCATATGAAGAGGGATCCAGTCTTCATTAGTAACTTAATGTATATATGTGGTCTACAAAGGTCTTTCAGAGGAATTTTAAATAGTCACTCTTATCTTGTTTCGTATTTACCATGTATTACTATTATTATGCATAACCATTATTTACTATGTATTGCTCAGTATTTAGTGTTTATCTAGTTCATAACAAGCATAGACTGAAAAAACCATAATCTATAATCTATCAAAGTTATAAAGCTGTATAGAATGGAGGCTGTATAGAACCTGCAATGTTTATTTTTTTGGCCACGATCATTACCAGATACAAAAATTAAGTACAAATTTAACAGCTGTCATGTGTTTCCCATCTCCCCACTGCCATTTTTACTTTGAGCAAGCTACAAAGAAATTACGTAATGCAAAGAAGTTCCTTCAAAGATTATGTTATGAGAAAAATGTTTTTTGTAAAATACTTTAAATGTGCCTTGTCTATATATCACTTCTTTTGATCAGGGAGCATCTCCTGTACGAGGTGATATCTAAACACCTCTTTCATTGCAGAGAAAAAGAAATCATCGTTCTCCTTTTGATGATTTGTTGCTTCACAGAGCTGTCATTCCGTCTTGTGCATCCCCCTCTGCAGCAAAGAGTTGAATGAAGGCTCAATTGCTCTGTTTCTGCCTCACAAATGCAAAACTGCCTGCCTTGTCTTATTAGTACTAAATTCTTCATGGACAGCTGGATGCAGGAATGCATCTGGATTGATGGGAGAAAAAAAGATTAGTAAGAAAGTTAGGAAAAGGATGGACTACCCTCAGCCTTAAAAAAAAAGACAGTGAAAACAGGAGGAGATGAAAAGTTTGGAGAATAACAAATATCAAGAACTTGTCTAAATATGACTTAATATCCTAAAAGCAATATTGACTTACAGATATATGTAAAAGGAATGAGAACTGAAGAGAAAAGAGCAAGGACAGGAACTATATAAATGTGGATATCTAAAATGATTTCTCTAGTTAAATGTTTTTAAACATTAGGAAAATATTAAAATCTTATTCACACACTGAAAAAAAGCTGCCTCAGAGATTCCCTAGTTTGATCACATTGATATACTGTGCCTCAGAGATTAGTGGATGGATAACTAAAATGCATGTGACAAAAAGCTCAAGGTGTCTGATAAAACCCTTCTTTCAGAGTAACTCGATGAGTTTGGTAAAGTCAGGAGAGAAATTACTTGGCCACTCTGTTTCTCTGAGAGTTTTGCTACAAACCTTTCCAATAGCCAGCTTATTCCTTCCTCATGCCAGTAAAAGCCTTAGTTTTCATGTTTCATTGTCCTAAAAATAGAACCCTCATTAGTGTTTTGAGATTTATTGAGCTAGAATACAGTTTCATGCCCACAGCTAGGAAGTCTTCCTCTAACATCTTGAGAATTGAGAGAGTGGTATTAACTTACAAAGTGATATGATGGTAAGTTATTGAAATGTCTTTGTATTTTGTATTTGTCATTTATGTCTCTGTCCCTGTCATGGAAGCTGCTGTTGAAATCTTTCAACATCAACACTCTGCCATTTAAAACTTACCCTGCCAGCATGCCATCTGTTTTGATCAGGGAACCACTTTCTACGTGAGCAGACTCCCACACACATTGCACTTTGCAAGAGAAAAATGTGTTTGCTGGAAAGTAAAAAATCTAACCTTCCCTTGAGAAGCAATGCTCCTTGACTTAGTTTTTTTAAAAAAATCTTATAATTAGATAAGTTCACTTTCTTTCCTCTCTCTCCCATTGCTTTAGATTTCTAGCCAATGGAAAAGAAAAAAATTAGTAGTAAAGCGAGTCAAGCATTCTATATAGTTGCATTCTGTATCCCCAAAGCTGGTTGCACATGATGTCTTTTCAGTTGGGAGAGAGACACTGGCCTTAAAGTTTATTTCTATAGGAAGTAAATTTTATAAGTTAAAAAAAAAAGGTGTTTTTTTCTATGCATGGCTTCTTCAAAGAGCAATGGAAATAGATTTCTCAAAGTTTTTTTAGCTTTGTGAAAGTGACTGTAGTCAATATAATTAATGGTTACATGTTATTTTTTAATAACAGGTACCTTCAGAGTAGGCACATCTGGATGAGATAACAGTCTTGATATTTCAGCCCACTATCCCTTGATAGCCTTTTATTTCTGTGGACAGTGTATCAATGTCTTTCACAGAGAGTGCTCTGAGCTTTGTGGATGTAGGGAGGCAAGAGACGGAGATATGAAGATTTCCAGGTTCAGTTTCTTGCTTCTTCTGGAACTGCATCATGTAATTTCTTCCATGAATTATCAAATTCCATCTTCTAACTGCTTAGCTGCCTCATCAAGATCTATATTCTTCTATTTCTAGTTTTGAGCCTGAATTATTTTTTATGGGAATCCTCTAGCTTAAATAGATCTCCTTCCTGTCTGTAATTTACCACATAAAGTAATGATAAAGTGCATATTCTATCATTTCTCTGATCTAAAATATCATACATTCTTTTGGTCTTTCCTTACTGAAGTCACTGTTCTTCCAAGTTGGGAAGATTTACGAAGGGTCCAACACAGGTCAGGTGCTTCTTCCTTGTAAGTTCAGCAGCAATCCCTCTCATTACCTATTTTAGGGAGTAACGAATCAGTAAAATCCAGCTTTAGTTGTTTTAGAGCCATGTGAAATGCTGTGAAGGGCATTAGATCAGAACTCTGAAAGAAAAAAAGGACCAACACAACAAAATCCCCTAGTGTTCCTCTGATCCTTATCCCCCAAATTCCCCTGGGCGGTTTCATAGACTATTATCCTGAAATTTATTGTTTTCTGTAATTAATCCTAGCAGGGCACTAAAATCCCTAATAGACTAGTGATGACACAGATGAAACTCTCCATCCACAGAAATATAAACACTTGGCCTGTGAAGAGTGGCTCAATGTTAGGAAAATTGTGAGGCAAGCTGTTAGTGAATTATTGTCAAGGTCAGAGAACGAACATTTTTTTTCCTGGTGGTTGTATCATTATCAGGCTCTTATGATATATCCACTTGCACTGAAAATGTAGCTAACTTACCTTGGTGAATTTGATTTATTAGCATTGCAACTGACAAGGTTGCCCATTTGTTAGTGCTTATTTTATATTTGAATAGCTTTCAGCACATAAATTTGAGGAATTGCTTGAATACTTTAGCTGTTCCATATTTCATGGAGAAAGCTAGACTAGAAGAGTGCTGCTGTTGATATTTCTATCTTGATATTGACCACTTTTTAAAAATAAATTAAAATGATGCCTGTATTTGTACTTAAGTGCTTCGTGAGCAGAATTTATTACAAACAGTAAAACTTAAATGTGAAAACTCATTAGTCTTACTCTGAATAAACTCTGACATAGCCTTGCTATAGGATTTATTTTACATTCAGGGCATGTAATAAATGTCTTTTAAAAGACATGGAATTCAAAAGAAAGCAGCTAATTATGTGGGTTCCCCCCATTAAACTTTAGATAAAGAATGGATGGAGAAGGAGTAGATGAGTAAGTAAATGGTCCAGGATGGAAGAAGCAGCTCTCAAATAGGTCCAGAAACAAGACTTTAAAGTCTTATTGACTTCAGTGGTGTTACATCAGGCAGAGGAGAACAGCTTAATTACAGCCAATATTAGCTCATCATCTTCTCAGAAGGATGCACTTTTAAGTAAACACAATTGTATAAATAGCCAAATAAAGAAAAAAGCAAGACTATTTATTTGCCTTTAATATCTTGTAAAGTTCCTTTAACATGTCTCCATCCTTTCAAGTTGCCTTCTTTACTGCGAGGAAGAAATGCTTAATTTAACTCACTATATTCCCCTGTCTCTGTGTGGGCCATCACCTGTGTACCTCCAATTCTGTGGATCTCAGCTTGTCCTGATTGTCCAGGGACTGGGAGGAAAGCCAGTCAGAAGCAAAACTTGCACAAACTCATGGTGTGATGGGGCCCTGCGTCATCTTGTTGACACTCAGGGCTCATCTCCTGCCCTCCACCTTTACCTTTCCTACACAGAAGGTGAAGCTACTAATCTAATGTCCACAATTAGCCGCTGACAGCCAGAGGTTATTTTCTCTTGGATTGCTGGATTTTAGCAGGATGATTCAACCAGGAGTTACCTGTAGGCTTTACTGTGGACATGTATGTATCTACTACCTAAATCAAATGATACACGTATAAAATGGCAAGATGAGTTGGGCATGAAAGCTCAGCCCTTTTTCTCAGCAATTAAGTCTACCAAGAATATTCAATCTCATTGCTGTTTTCCCTTAATCCACTGGGTCAAATTCAGGCATGGACTTTTCATAATTTCAGGCCTATTGCTATATTAATTTGTATTAACTGAAAATTAACTGAAACTCTCCCTCTCTGCTGCCTTTCTGTGCAGCTTTCACCTCCTGTAAGAGCTTTTCTTCTGGTGGAACAACAGAGCAGCCACCCTCAGCAGAGAAGTTGATGGCCAGAAAGGTCAGGAAGCAAAGCAGAAATCTGAGAAGATCCATGAAATCTCAATGGAATGGTGGGTACCCCACATGAGGGGTTCCCTCAATAGTTATTGCTGGGAAAAGAATGTGGAAAAGCATTTTGTTCCTGAACTCCTTGGGGGTTGCTGAACTGGTCTATGCAAAGAACTGCATGAAAATTAGATCAAAGCTATTTTAATTAAAAAATATCCACTGTATTATTAGCAAAGCTTAATACAAATTGTGTTCAATATATTTTATATGTAATTGAAATTCTGTAAGATTAAACTGTAATAATATAAATAAATTTCCAGGATGAAAAGTAGGTTAAAATAAGCAAATTTCATCCTTTAAACATTGCATTAAACATTCCCTAGTGTTTTAAAATATTGTGATTTTTTGACTGTTAATCATTTCATTGAATAATAGATATGAGCTCTCCTTTTTTGTAATTAATGCAACCCATATTTTTCAGTAGAGAAATGAAATGTTGAATCATACATAAAAAGTAGCTATGATTATTTTATTACCAAACTTAATTCAGTCATTTCCACAGCTATGGAAAATGTTATTCTCATCTTGGGGAAAACCTTAGGCTGTGAAAAGTAGTTTTGTTTGGCATATATTTTGAGCTGCCTGATTCTCTGGTTAGGTAGTCCTTTCTGGGAGTGGAGGATGTGTGTGTGTTTGTAAGTATTACACACGGGCTGGGTCAGTACAGTAGTTAGCTCTTCGCAGTATCATACATCTTCAAAACCTTGTTATTAACATTATGTAAGGCATCTTTAATAATTTCTGAAAGGATATTGGGAGGTTAACCTGTATTTTCTAATACTTTAGTTTTCACTTATAAAACTGCAGTCTAACACCATTGTGTGAAACTTATATGCAAGAATGATGATTCCCAATGCATTTCAGGGGACCATGAGTTTTATTCCTAAGGCTATTACTACATTTTCTTGCAGCCATTCCTATGGTGTAAAATAAGGACATCATTTGAGGTATGATTATGCTTTGAATGCCCAGTGAAGCTTTGAAAATGATACCTGACATCCAGCTAGATGTAGATAGACATTGATTTTTTTTTAATTCAGTTTTTTAAAGGAAAGTCTGTTAGAATCCATGAGAAATGGAGGTGAAGAAACTTTACTTTCCTGTCTTGACATTCCCTGTAGCTATTGTCGTTTAACCTCAGCCACACAGCCACTTGTTCATTCCCTCCAAGAGAATGAGTGAGAGAATCAGAGATGTAAAATTGAGTATGGTGGTCACTCAGGACAGGAGTGATGGTGTGTTGAGTGGAGTTATTGAGCACCAAAGCCACCTCAGGTCATGTCATTTTTGCACCTGTACTGATTAGTGTATCACTTGCTCTCCACTGTGTTACTCCACTCTGGAGTGGTTCCTGCTGTAGTAAATCCTATTAACACACAAATGGAATCCTGGTTTACAGCAGTTTAAAAGTAAATCCATTACAATCTCCACCCTTGGTCCCTTTGGGTGAGGCTATAGGGTTTGATATTGCAGTGAACAGTACCTCTTGCTCCTACTCTGACTAGAAAAAAGGAGCTCCTGTTGTGGGAATTCTGAAATCATTTGTATCAGAATCTAAAGGTATTTCCACAACAATCTCCACTCTGGTCCCTTTGGACCAGATAGGGTTCAGTATTGCAATGAGCTCTTCCTCTCATCCCTGCTTGGGCTTGGACTCATCCAAGCCTGCAGCACCACAGGGTTGTGGCTGCTCCAAGGAGAGCTGTAACTCCAAACCGTGGTCTCACAGATGCCCATGTCGGCAAGGCCTTCCCATGGCTAATGTCCCTGCAGGAGTGTGCCTACCCTGCCATGGGCTTATCCACGGCCAAATGCTTTGAGGTGCTCCAGCATGACCTCAGGCACAGCCACAAATGCTTTGAGGTGTATCTGGTGCAGAGTGGACTTGTCGTGGGACCACCACCCCTTCAGAAGTTGCCCTGCTGGGTTTAACCCCATCCGGCAGCTGAGCACCACGCAGGCACTCCCTCACTCCTCACAACAGGAGGAGAGAGACCATCTAAAGGGTAACAGTGAGAAAACCTGTGGGCTGACATAAAGACAGGTCATTAGGTAAAGCAAAAGCCACACTCACAAGCAAAGCAAAACAAGAAATTAAGTCACCACTCCCCATGGGCGGGCAGGTGTTCAGCCACTCCCAGGAGAGCAGGACTCCACCACGGGTAGCAGTGACTTGGAAAGACAAACACCATCACTCCAAATGCCCCCCACCTTCCTTCTTCTTCCCCCAGTTTTACATGCTGAGCATGACTCCATATGCTATGGGATATCCCTTGGGTCAGTCAGGGTCACCTATCCTGGCTGTGTCCCCTCCCAGCTCTGTGTGCACCCCCAGCCCCCTCACTGCTGGGGTGGGGTGAGAGGCAGAAAAGGCCTTGGCTCTGTGTAAGCCCTGCTCAGCAGTAACAAAAACATCCCTGTGTTATCAACATTGTTTTTGCAGCAAAAATCCTAAATTGCATCCTATACTGACTAGTGTGAGGAAAATTAACTCTACCCCAGCCAAACTCGGCACAGTAGCTGAGAAAAGCTTCTGGGAAGCGTAATTCAATTACACTTCCTTAATTCTGACTTGGCTTTTGTAAGTAAAGCCCCAAGGATTAGTTGGACATAGGTCTTCTTATTAAAATACTTTTGTTTTTTTAATAGTGTGGGAGCTGGTATCTGGCATCCTTAGGCAGTTGGGAAAGTTAGAGTCTTGGAATTATTACTATAGCATTTACTCATCAGAGTGATATAGAACTACACTGCAGTAGCAGTTCTGCTGGCAGAGTAGCTGCAGTGACAGAGTGCAGTGTGGACTACGAAAACGTGTTTGAATAGACCTAAGAGTAATTAAAAAGGCAGGCTTTTCTGAGCTTCTCCCTATTAATGCTGCCCGGCACTAAGGCTAGTTTGGTTAGAGCTAGTTCAGATGAATCCATCCTGGCAGCAGCAGTGCTTAGTGTACAAGTATTCCAAGGGAATCTGATGTGTGTGCTCTCCAGAGAGAAAATGTTACAAGATCAGGCCCTAATTATTTTATAATTGTGCAAGGCTTTAATTATAAGACCTTAATGACTGGCTTCATTTAAAACACTTTAGGGACGTTGAGTTAAATAAAATGCTGTTGTTGCATTATTTTCTTTCCCAGCAGTGTGAGCACTTTCTATTTCTCTCTCTCCCAGTAATCTGCTGTGCCTAACAAACAGAGGAATTATCCATGTAATTAAGAGATTCTGGGTGCAACTTCCCTGATTATCCTTACAACAGCTCACCTAGTAGACGCTGGGTATCCAATGTTCAAGGCATGCACAATATGTTCCACTTTTCATCCTAACAGAGCTCTAATATTCCATGTTCCTTGCTGTTACAAAAATATAGCTAAAAGAGTTGAAAACACCACTGCAGTCTGTTGTTTCCAAACTAGGCGAGAGAGAGAGGGGAGGCAATACCAGCGAAATTTTGGTCAAGGTCAGCAGTCAAGGATAACTGGTATCAGATCTCAATAAATCTGCATGCAAAGCAAAGAAAATCTTCTTTTGTATGGGTGTCACCAGAAATAAAAGATCTTGATGCCGTTGTTTGTTTTTTTTTTTTTTTTTAAATGCAGTCAGTGCTTGGGTAAGGATTGCCTCTTCATATCTGAAGTGTGCACAAAGAGTACTAGAGGTGAATGAAAATGTAAATTAAATTTCATAAACCACTGCAAAATATTAGTGATAGCTTATGAACCCTTGTAAATACTTTCCTTGGACCTTGATGTTTTGAGGTTAAATTCAAACTTAAAATGCAAGACAGCTTGAAAAACCGGCTTTGAGGGAAAAACTGATCTTGATAAGCTGAAGTTTTTGTCAGTAGGTAGGTAGTTTATGATGGTGAAAATAAAATGGTATTTATACAGTTCCTTGTACTTTTCTCCTGCAATCTCTAAAGATATGAAGTTGTGATGGTGATATTTAGTGATAAGAAAAAATATATAGCTATTTTTAACCTGGTCAAAAATTCAAAATTAAAAATTTCTCTCTGTTGATCATGAATCAAAATAAAACCTAGAGACTTAATAAAAAGATTCCAGAAACTTTCATTCAGGGAATATTGAAAAGATTCATGGAAACCTTTTATTTCAGTGAGAGTGAAACTCTTTGAAGGATGTTTATATATATTTCAAGAAAATATTTTGAATTCATGTAGTAATCATCATCCATAGGGTAATCTGGGTTAAAAAAGCAATGTTAATAAAGGCGAACAGTATGGTTTTTAGTTGGACAAATTGTAAAATACTATGCTTATGAAGAGTATATAAATTTTTTTCTCTGGGAAAGAGACAAGTGATAACTGCTTCTTCAGGTGGAAACATTCCTTTGGGCATTTGGAGTCTTAATGCTTGTCAGTCTGAGTATCTAAGCTGGCTGTAGGCTGTGTGTCCAGCTTCTCTGCTGATCCATGTAAGTAATTCTTGAGATACAGGTGGCAAACGGAAGATTTAAGTAAAATTCTGGGTTGTCTAATAGAAAATCACACGTTTGTATGAAAAAAGAAAAGACACTTAGATTCTGCTGTTGTAAAAGTGTTTAAGCTATTAAAAATAAGTAACTCCTAAAATATAAAAATGCTTAAAAATAAATAAAAGTGCTTAAGCTAATAAGAATTTCATCAATAAAATTAAATGTTGGGATAATGGCTAGTGTTATTGAATAATATGAACACACTCAAGAAAATTATTTTAAAAACCTACTGTTCTTTTGGTTATGGTAACATAAAGAATAAAGCAAAGCAAATGTAAAATCAAAAAGCAAATCAGATGCAATATCTAATAGAAATGGAAAAATTGGTCATCCAAACATTTCCTAAAATTCCAACACCATTTTGTTATGGATCCCAAAATTCTAGTCATTGATATGGATGTTCATATAACTGGGTAGACAGATTTTTAATTTGTGTTTGAAATGTTGTCCTTCATCTTCATTCTTGTGCCTTTCTGAAGTCCAACCCTTTCTTTCTGACAAAAGAAGGATTTAAAATGCTGATGTTAGCAGCATGCCCATTAAAATTTTAAGTTTTGTGACTCCTGTGTATTATCAGTTATCAAATGTATTAAATGCAAGCAAGAAAAGTCTCTCATATTCTCAGGAACCATCTTCACCTCATTCCTTAGAGAAGCATAGCTGTTTTCCAGCACCGAGAATTTCATAGCTGCTAAATCCAGCTTGGAAATTATTGTTGTTTATGTGATACATGAATTTACCAGCTTGGACATTTTTGTATCTTTTCCATGTATGGTGTGGAATGTGCTTTGGATGTCTTTCAGCTATGTTTTCCTTACATCTTTTCTAAGCCACCCTTAGAAGTTAGCAGCTTTGCAAATAAGAGGAATGATTCACTTCAGTTTGTATGGAAATGTAAGTCATCCTGTTGCAGAGCTTACTGAAATTAGTATAGATTCCAGGATCAGCTTTTCATCTGTGCTCCAGATAGAGCAAGATTAGTGGGACAAGTTCATCTTTTGATTCTGTGGAAACAAGGGAAGGAAATCAGACTTTATTGCCTTACTTTAGATGCATTTCATTGTCAGGCTGTTAGAACACAACTGCCACCCTGCTGAACAACAGTGTAGGGAGGGGTTTTAGACAGAATCCTGAACATCATGTTTCTTGGACATGGGGGTCTTCTGCCACAGGTAAGAGGAAAAATCTCTTGTGTGTAGTCCTGGCATGGCTGCAGTCAGTTTACATGTGCTGAGTCAAACCCAAGAGCCTGGAGGCTTAATGTAGGTGTCCCCCCTGCATGGAGCTTCCATATCCCCCCATGATATGCTTTGGCTGAAGTGAGCTTCTCATGGCTGTGGAGATTTATACCCTGGTTTAGTTGTGCAGGAAACCATTAGACCAACCTGTTACAGAACACAAAGGCAGAGAACTTTCTCCAGTTATTTTGAGAAATCTTTGGTTAAAGCAGATTTCTCCAGTTATTTTGATAAGTCTTTGGTTAAAGCAGATTCTTCTATTCAGCTATGATGTTTTAAAACAACTAGAAAGTATTTGGTTTGTAGGGTATTTCTTTTGCTTGTTTGGGTTTGAGTGGCTTTTTTTGTTTTTGGTTTGTTTTCTTTAGTTTTGTGGAGTTTTGTTGTTTGTGGTTTTTTGGGCATGCTATTTTTCTTTCTTGTTATGGGGAGAAATCAGTGGTATTAAGCAATATTTTCTTAGATGTCACTTTGTTTTTTGGCTGAAGATGCAGCAAACTGTTTCCTCAAGAAAACAGGAATGGAAGAGATAGCAGTTTATATTCTGTGTTTCTGATTTCCAAATAGAAGAGATAATCTGATAGTTAGATGGTAAGTATTTCTCTTGCTGTTCCCCTGACTTTTCTGGCTGTTTGGCTGCCTTGCTCCCCACATCTGTAGATCTTCATCCAGTGACAATCAGGTCATTATCTTCAGTCCACAGGAAAAGCCTCCTCAAACATATAGTCTTAATGCTGGGCAGATTTGTCCAGGTGCTGTGTTTTAGGGAGAAAGTCTTAAACTTCAGTTATTATCAGGCTTTTAGAGAGCTTAGTTGCCGGTTAAATGTACTCCAAAAAAAGATGTTCATGTGCACCGTATTCTTAATGAAGCTTCATCCAACTCACAATTTAGCAATTCCTTCTGAAAATGCTTCTTTTCTTCATTTGGGAGATAAAACAAGAAGAAATTTTCATCTGATTTATCAGCAAAAAATGATTACTGATTAACCCAATAAGTGGTTAAATAATTAATTATTAAAATAATCTAATTATAAAGATTGGATTACTTGTTTTTAATTCTGTATCTCATTTGAAAAAGCACATAAAGTTATCTATGATGTAAAGGTTGTGCTTTTGCCAACATGAATCTCCTATCAGGAGACTCATCTCTTTAGAAGAGGAATTGATTCTTGTTCCTGGAATCAAAGCATGACAAAAAAAGTGATGTAGACTGGATTTTTGTTAGAGCCAAACCATTTCTTTTCTGTGAGATCAAAACCTGAGGCATCAGGGTATGGAAGGAAGATTCCAGCTAGGAGAAGCTCAGACTTTAGAGTAAATAAACTTTCAATTTAAGGAGCCAGTAAGATGAAATAGCCTGTATTTAAAAATCTCTGTTTTCAGTTTAACTCTGATATCTTAGAAAATTATCTTTTGAATTCTGGTTTTGCATGTTTTGGCTTAGTTTGAAGACAGATCTTTCTGTGTGTGGGTGTATGTATATGTGTATGTACATGTCTCTATGTGTATATTTAAGACTTGAAAAATGCTAAGCCCGAATCCAAAAACCATTCGTGTTAATATCTTTTGGCTTTATATCCATCATTATTTGGAATGTGATTAAATCCCATTTGCTTCACTGGGCCCAAAGCATGTGTTTAAAGTCAAGCATGTGCTTAAGTGTTTTCCTGAATAAGTAAACTTAGAGTGAATTAACCCTATGTAAAGAGAAAACATCTTTTCCATATAATTGTTCGATATCATACCAAAGTCTGTTAATATATTTTTCTTTTAGTTTAGAAAACAAAAATGGATCACATGGATTGAATACCTTTTTCAACTGCAAATTTTTTCTTTAGTTGTAGGATATTATATTACTGTCAGAGCAAACCTCTTGTTCAGGGCTACAAAGGAATAAAGAAATATTTTTAAAATGTAGTGGAATCTCACCATTGGTATATAAATTTATGAATTTATATGAATATTAGAGTTTGTTTCAGGGAGATTATGGTCAACCTTAGATTATTTTTTGTCAAAGCCTCTTTCATTTACCACCTGTGCTGTCATTTGTAAAACATTAAAGCTTATAAAGAGAAAATCAATGAAGGAGTGGGTTTTTTTTTTATTTTTTAAATGCATTTTTCAAAGGTAATATGTTTGTGCCTTATTAATACTGAGATAAATGGCTGTTTAGGATTAACTTATCTGTTGAGAACAATGGCTGTCATTTTTTAAAATTGAAGGCAAATATTTGTAGTATGAAAAATGGAATATTTTCAGCTGTAGCTCAGCAGCAGGACAGTTTTAACTTGCTAATACTTTCATGTTATTTTGGGGAATATATTGACTCCTTGCTGCGATAACACAATTTACAATGTTAAAAAAATCTAATGTTGGTATTTCATAGTACAGAAATCTGCCTTACCTTGTAGCTACCAGATTTCCAGAGCAGCAGAATGGTAGGATATTCTGAAGAGTATGGGTTGCCTTTCAGGAGTTAAAAAATTATGATGCTCCTTTTAAGAGTGTCCATATGCTTTCAAATCCGGTTCAAAATCCTATTATAAATTTTGAGCATGCTGAGAACTGCTGCAATGCTCTCATTTTTACAGTTTTCTTTTAGGTTTGGCGTTTCCCCAATTTGCCTGATAGCTGGCATTCTGACATATATATGTGTTCAAGTGCTTTCAAATCCAATTAATGCACAGAGTGCAAAATGTAACTCCTGTACCTTTCAGCAATTGTGGGAGTTACTCATGGCATCAAATGAACAGAAAAAAAAGACAAGTGTGAGGAGATACTGTGGGGTTTTTTGATGTCTTTATAGAGCATCCACCATATTTCACTCTGAAACTTTTGGGAACTACTGTAACGGATGCAGTACAAATAGATAGAATGAAAAAAATATATTTAGTAATGTAAAAGAACTTCATTTAAATTTTAAGAGTCTTTATCTAAACCCCACTGCTAATTACATGGTTCCTTAAGAAGGAAATAGGAAGAAGATGCTCTTAATCTCCCTCTGTAGGAGGAGCCTACATCTCCCTACTAAAGGGAAAATCCAAAGATTTTCCTCCTTAGGTGAACCTCAGCCCTTTGGAACCCCTTTAAAGGCTGCCATATGATATATGACATTTTTGCCATGGTGTACAAGACATTGGCAGTCATTAAATCCATTACTACCTGTGCTGATTATTTTACATTGCAACTGCTTGTTGCTCTTTTCTATTTATATTTTGCTCATTTCACAGGAGTGTGAGGTTATACCCAGAGCATTCAGCATCTCTGCAAGTCTGCTCTTTGTGGAGATACCAGACACAGCATTTGATGTTAATCAGAAATGTGCAGATAGGAGTTTTTCTGGGATCTACTGAGCCAGGAGAAAGATTTCAGTGGAGTTCTATGTATTTTGGATCAGGCTGATGGTCCTGAAATTTCACCCTGAAAAATAATGGCCATCTATTTCATTCTTTGTGAACATCAAAATTTAAGCTAATTGAGAGTTTTAAAAATAGGACACAGTGTAACAACATATATGAAATGTATTAACTCTAATTTTTTTATAGTAGTTTGCTATTATATGAATGTAATTTATTGTGCCTGCAGCAACCTGAGGACATGCTGGAAAATTAGATGATTCATTTCAAGTGTTTTATCCCAGTGAGCAAAATTTTAATCAGTCAGTTTTCAAATCCCAGCTCTGTTATTGGCACAGTCTGTAAACTTGGCAAGGTCAGAGAAGGACTCCACTGTAGACACAGCACAGGATCTCAGCTAAATCATTACTGCATATGTTTTACTTTGCCTGCATCACCGGATTTTTAAAGAAATGGAGCTGTAGAAATGTGCTCTTCGGAGCAGCTGGGACAGAGGTAATGTAACAACATAAATTATGGCAAATATAAGATTTATCTTGAGCTATGGTTGCTATTTCCTATGCAAATTTTTTACAGCCTCACCTTAAAAACCCCAAACCTGTAACCGAGTATGAAAGAGTAAAAATTTCATAACACATGGACCACTGTCCTGCCTCACAGGTTTGTGGCTGCCTTGTTCATTGAGCATTGTAAATTTTACCGTGCAGTGACCAGGATCTGTGTTATCAGTTTGCTCTACCTCAAATCTTGATGTTAGCTTTCATCAGGAACATTCTACTTTAGATGATGTGGGTGTTAATTCAGAAATGAATCAGTCCAGTATCCAGTAATCAGTTGACTATGTCAAATGCATGCTAATGACAACATAGGAAAAAAAACCCTAATTGCCTTAATTTTTAGGCAGTAAAAATAACAAGAATGATCATGAACTAAAATTATCAAAAGTAAAAAATGTCTCATTTTTAAAGATCATAGAGAAGCCTAACATCTATTGAAAGCAAGTAGAATTCGGCTCCAATACTCATAGTTGGATTTTAAAAATGTGAGATTAACTCCCAAAAAATGTTAAAAAGTGCTAGCCATGGATAACCATGAAAACTACAAGCTCTTCAGGGCGATAGACTGATACATCCCAACATTATACTGGGAGAAGAATCATGAAACACATTGTACACTGTATTTTTTGAGGTAGGGGCTCAATATCTTTACAAAGCAAATATAAATTTTTCCCTGGCTCTCAGAAATCAGAATGCATTTCAAATAACCTTTCACGTTAAAAAACAGAAACAGACTGAGCCAAAACAGTGAATATTATTAGTAAATCATAGATTAAGAGAGTAGAAACCATATAACAAGAGACGTTTAAAAGAAATAACATTTTGCAAAGACTCGGAAATGTTTAGTGGAGTGTTAAATTAGGTAAATGTGTAAGCAAGTTGCTACAAACATTGAGTGAGAAAGGCACAAGTAAATTAATTCTAGGCAGGAAGGGATGTAGGATTTCATATATTGTAATATATACCTATATATTTTATATATAGATATATATGTGTACATAAATGTACAAATAGATATATTTCAGATAGATAGATAGAAAAACATATATATGTATATGAATATATGGATATTATAATTACAAAATTCAAATGAGTTAAAAAAAAATTTCTTAAGGCACATATACATCTTGCAGTTCTTTCCAAAGTTTGTATTAAGGCAGTTCAATTGATCAGTAAATTGAAACATCTTCAACTTTGAATATTGTCACATGGTATATTGCTTTTCTATTATCTCATTTTCAAAAGTTTGGAATGACGTTGCTCTCAAGCCCCCTTTTGCTTTAGTTTTGCATTACTTATGCTGCACTTGGGGATTCGATTTAGGGTGAACGTGGTGGGGCTGGGTTAATGGTTGGATTTGGTGATCAGAAGGATCTTGACAGGCTGGGCAGATGGACGGGGAAGAACTGTCTGAAATTCAGTTTCAGGGTCCTGCTCCTGGGGAGGAATAACCCCAGGCACCAGCACAGGCTGGGAGTGACCTGCGGGGAAGCAGCTTTGGGGAGAAGGACCTGTGGGTCCATGAACCAACAGTGAGTCCTTGCGCCCAAGAAAGTCAGTGGTGTCATGGGGTGCATTAGGAGAAACATTGCCAGCAGGTCAGGGGAGGTGACCCTGCCCCTCTGCTCGGCTCTAGTGAGGCACATCTGGAGTGCTGTGTCCAGGCCTGGACTCCTCAGGACAGGAGGGATGTGAAGCTCCTGGAGTGGGTCCAGCAGGTGACAAGAAAGATGATTAAAGGATTGGAGAATCTCTCTTATGAGGAAAGGCTGAGGGAGCTGGGCCTGTTCAGCCTTGAGAGGAGGTAAATGAGGGGTCCTCATCAACATCTGTCAGTGCCTGCAGGGAGGTATCAGAGGAGATTTCCAGGCTCTGCTTGATAGTGTCAAGCAACAGGACAAGAAGAATGGGCAGGAACTGATGCTCAGGGGGTTCCACCTGAACACGATGAAGAACTTCTTTACTGTGCAGTGACCACACACTGGAACAGATTGACCAGAGGGGGTGTGGACTCTCCCTCACTGAAGTTATTCCAGAACTGTCTAGACACAATCCAGTGCCATGTGCTCTGGGATGGCCTCACTCGTGCAGGGAGATTGGACCAGATGACCCACTGTTGTCCCTTCCAACCTCACTCATTCTGTGATTCTGTGATTTACCTGTCTTCTTAATTAAAAGGCCAAAAAACTATAACAGGTGTGCAAATTGGAATCAATTCTGGACCACTCATTCTGACAGATAATTCAGATAACACACGAATCCTCACAATAGTGAAAATGGAGTGATACTAAGGAAAGTAACATTCCAGTGTAATCACAGATTTCAGTTTTCCCAGAATGTAGAGGATGTTAAGTTAATGTGGGTTCTCAGGTCTTTTCTGGAACTTTCAGGAAAGATATTCTGGAAGTAGAGTGACAACAGAGTTTTAGTTAGAATTCAATATAAGGATTGTTGGAGTAATTTTTAGTAATGGTCACTACCTTGTTGAAAACTGTGTCTAAATCATATTTACAGGGATTGAAATAAAAAATATGTGTGTTACGTATCTTATTCTTACTTTCTTGAGGGAATATATCTACTTTATTGAGACTTTCATTAAGGTTTGGGTTTTTTTCCCCCAAATATTTTTTGGGAGCAATTTTTCAGGAGTGGTTGCCTTTTTGTTTTTACCTGTTAATTGTAAAATCCCAGATAAATGCCTTAGTCTGACTAATAGTGACTCTGGATTTCTTTGGAAGCCCTAGTGATGCCACCCTATCAGCAAAGCAGTGGCATACAGTGTCATCACACACAGATTGCCCATTTCTAGTCTATTTTTTACCTGTCTCTTGCCTTTCTCTGAAATCTTTGCATTTTTAAAGAATTCTTCATGAGTTGATATATGAGGTTCTAGGAGCTGAAAAAAAATGCTGATCCATTTTAATAAATACTATATTGTCATGCATTTGCTAGCTAATTTATTCGGTGATTCATCAGTTTAGCTTTCAATATACATAATACCATTAAGATTTAGTAGATAGTATATTTGATTCAAAAGATGTATTAGATTTGGTAGGTCCCAACTTCCATTTAACATAAGATGACTTTATCTGTCTCATGAGGATATATGTGATTTCCAAAAGCAATGTATCTGGTTTTGAAAAATCCTGCAGTGGAAAGGGAAAAAAAAAATTAATTTATTGCAAGGAACGAAACATTCATTTTAGAAATCTGAATATAGAAGTGACCCACATTTATATTAGAATTTCACAGCAAAGCAATATATGGTGCCTGTGTCACATTTCCCATACTGAAAGGAATATTTTGATCATGATAACTTCACTGCGTGTGTTGCCGAGTTCTGAACTGAAAAGCACTTTGCTCTGTAGAATAGAAAAATCAATTTAGCATAAGGTGATCTCATTACACTCTATTTATCCAAGATTACAACAATTTAGAAGAAGATTGAGAGTGCAAGTAATTGTTCTTTTATTAATCCAAGTAGCTTTTAAAAAGAAATCTACTGATTAGGAAGCTCTGCTTGACTTCTAACTTGAATCTCCCAGGACTTATTCTGGGATGTTCTGATTTCAGTGATGTGTTTTGGTGATATCATAAGCAACTGTGGCCATATCTTGCTGAAGTTACAGAAAAAAGATGGAAAACAGGTTAACATTATCTGTTAATGCCTTTCAGTGTTAATTTGCCATAGAAATGCTAATATTTTTATATATATGTTCTCTTGCCAACCAGCGATTTTAAAGCTGAAGCTTTAGGTAACCCTTTCGCTTTTTAGGGATGTAGATTTCTGGGTTTAGTTTGAAAAATTAGTACAGTGCTTTGAAGACACAGTGCAATCCCCTGTGCACCAAGGTTCCGCTGCTGACCCTTCTGGATGTCAAGTCCCTGCCTCATATCCCTTTACATGTGATATTTCCTGCCAAACACAGGAATAAAAATCAGCTGAAGAAGTGCTTGTTACGTTTCCAACTTGTAGCTACAAAATTTAGCTCACTGTGCCTGTGAACATTCAGTTGGATCTGACAACTTTTGATTCAACTCCAGTGAATCAAATAATGCAGCTGCTGAATCAGGGTCATGCAGTCTCTACAGGCTTTTGTTCATTTAACTTTTTTATCTTAAAAACCCCCCTCAAACTGCCTTGTAGACTCTCACACAAAATTCAGCCATTTAGGTAAAAAATGGCAAAGAAGGCAGAAGTTCTTATTCGGTAATTTAACCAAGTATTTCCCCCTTACTTTGTGGGGAAGTATGGTGGACAGAGGGTGTGAAAGTAACCTAGTTGGTGGCTTGTGGATATAAACCAAAAATTTGCAAGGATCTCTGGAACGTAGCGAATCCATGGTTTCTCTGTCCCAAATGCCACCTCCTCCTTGGACTGGGACCTGTCTCTGCACTCTTTGCAGGCACAGCTCTGTCCAGTTGTACCCCAGACTGGATGTGCATAACTTTTTAGGAAGCAGAACTTGCATTTTTAGTGAAGTCAGGTGCTTTAGCTACTTCGGTCGTTTTCATGCATTTTGATGCTGGCAAAGAGAAACTTTATGGCAAACTAAACTCTCATATGACACTGTCAGAGTGAGGTGCATATTTGGTGGTTTAGCTGAGTGAGATGTAGAAGAAATGGAGAGAAGACTTATGAGGACTGGTAAAATGGAGTATTGGTTTAGAGGTACCTTTTTGTTTATTTGGAGAACTCAGACTGAAAAATGCTCTGCTGCCTTGCAAAGAGGTGTACAATATTTTACATAGGGCATCAGTGATAGATAAGATAATGGTGTATAAGGCCATGTCCCTGTTTTATAAGGCTGTGCAGCTCAGTGACCATGAATAATAGAGCTATTGTACTTTTCAATGTTTTTTTTTTTAGTCAAAGTAGTACTTGGTCATATTTTAGATCATAGAAATTCCATTGGAGATAGTGACCTAAGCTATCAGTGAGTGGAGCCAGCCCTCAGGTATAGCACAGAACCTACAAAGAGGTTCTGAGAAAAGAAACCTTAGTATATTTGAATTAATTCTTAGTTTTTCAAATTTGAATGGCATTTGGCTTTGAGAGGTTGAATTGAAAGATCTTCATAAGTTAAATTGTTACTGAGTAATTCTAAATTAAAATCTCACCATGGTTAAAGCTGTAACAGATATACAGGAAAACAAATATTTTTGTTTCTCTCTTTCCTTTCCAGAACTAATCGGAGAATTTTGTGCTTCTTCAGTATTCCACTCTCCCAGTAAAGAGGGGTACCACTGCTGTTGTCTTAATCCTCTTTTGTGGTAGTTATTAAGGGGGGTTTTGTTTGTTTTGTTTTCTGTTTGTTTGTTTGTTTTTGTTGCAGGGTGTGGGGAAAAATGAAGAATCGAGCTACATTTTTGGAAGAGAGAAGTTTATGATGCTTAAGAGTATCCCTCAGAGCTATGTCTGTAGACAGTGTTGGGCTTGAGGATCTGCTGAGTGAACAATGCAGGTTTGTTCAGAATGAGCCTACAGCTATTGTGACTTCACAGAGACATTTTGATTCCCTGAGAATTGGCAAGGAAAGTAAATGCAATGTTCCACATTGGCATCAGTATGGTAGGGCAGCATGAATGGTCTACTAAATGGCTACTAAAAGCATCTGATTGACCAAAACCAGTTAGACTTCTTTATTCTTCTTAACACTTTTCTGCTTCGCATGGTGCATTCAGAGGTCAGATGCAATTGTTTGAGAATTAGGTTTTAAGATGCCTACTTGTTCCTGGCTGTGCTAAACTAACAGTTTATGATTTCTACTTCCTTTAGCAACATGCCCTGTAAGTCTTCAGTTTGGACACCTAAAGTAGATAAATGACTCATTGTGGGAGATTTCTCTATTAGTATTATATGCTATCCTAACTTCTGATAATGTTCTCAGATTTGTGGAAGTAATATTGTTTTAAATATTTGTTGAACTAATCTGTAAATCTCAAATTCACACTTCTTAGAACTTTAATTTTTTAGAATATTTAGATAAGCAGAAGTGTTGACTTCAAAAATTGGTGCAAAACTGCAGTATCTCAATATTGGGGTTTTGGAAAGAAGGTTATTCTGTACCTCAAAATATTGAAAGTCCCACTGTCACAAGGCTCTGAGCACGCATGCTGTTTCTGAACAACCTAAATTTAGCTTTTTCCTTTTACATTTTGAGCTTGGTGTTTCTTCATGAAGAACTTCTCTGCATATCCCTGTGGTGTAGATAACAACCACCTATACACTATCAAACAGAAACAAGGGTGCACATCTGTCGACAGAGATGATTTTTACCATTTCTTAGGAAAGATTTAGAAGTTCTGAAGTTTTGAAAGGTTAAACTACAGACGTTCAGAGCTGCTACTAAAATCTCTCCTAGACTCATAGATTTTCTTTTTCTTCAGAGTTCCTTTCCTTCTCCTTTTCCTCCATTTGTCTGCCACATCTATTATATTTCATATTGTATTTCTCTCTTGACGGGCATTTCTTAGTTGTGTGTCTTGCTGCTAATACCATTCCATCTCAGATGTGCCTGTGATGTGGTACCTATTCTGTTGTGATGTTTTCCTGCAGTACTCTTTTTATCCTATATTTTCTTTTCCATAGATAGGTTTATCTTTAGGCTGACATAATGCTTTTCTTTCTCCAGCAGCTTCAGATATTTGCAGCTGACCCCATAGTTTCCTCTTTTTCTCTTAGCCTTTAACATTTGCAGTTATAAGTCAAGCTGATACTTTTATTTCCCAAGTGGCTGCTAGAGCTAACACCATTTTGGGATTGATCTGCAACTTTGCAGAAAGCAGCATTGCTGTGATGTCATTGCTGTACTTTCCTGCAATGGCCACAGAGTGCTCTTGCCTCTGCTTCCCCATTAAAAACAAAATTCAAAAAAAATACCTCACCCCCTTCCCCTCAAAAAAACCCAAAAACCTGGGCAGTTTTCTTGAAAGAACCTTTCTGATAAACTTGACATCTCTTAATTTAAAATATCAGTTGTTTAAGTATACTAGAAAAGCAAAGCTTTCTGAAACTGTTAATAAACTGATTTTATGTCTATTAGGGAAAGCAAAAGAAGTCAGGAGGTCTGTGGGTGATGTTCAGCGTGTTGGTAACATTATAATGGCCATAGAATGGTTTGCAACTGCTCCAGGAGTTGTGTGGTGTGCACAGCACCATTCCATAGATGACGAGAGCAAGAGAGAGTATTTTAGTTATAAAGCTCAAGCATCAAGTGTGTCTGCCTTGTGAATAGTC
This sequence comes from Vireo altiloquus, assembly GCA_013396875.1. Taxonomy (NCBI): domain Eukaryota; kingdom Metazoa; phylum Chordata; class Aves; order Passeriformes; family Vireonidae; genus Vireo; species Vireo altiloquus. The sequence goes on from VZRF01011695.1 coordinate 318,596, forward strand.
AGGGACTCCCTCTTCCTTGATCCTCTCTTCAGGGCGTTGACTGGCCAAATTCCAGGCTCTTTGCCTTTAAAACTGTAGCTGTAGCATCCTGCATATGCTTGCAAAACCTCTAACAGAAGTGATCAGCAGATTCCCATAGCAATCCATGACAGTGTTTCCTGTCTATTAGATTGTTTTTTCCCCATAGTTAACCTATATCTACCCTGCTGCAAATGTAGTGGGTTATTTCTTGTTTTCTTATTGATAGACCAAACCTTTTAGAGATAACTGTGTACAAAAGCTCTTTATTTTTCCCCTTAAATTGTTTTATTAGTTATTTTTGTGAAATTAAGGCATCTTTGTGTGTGTGAATAAAAGTGATTTACTGTGAACAGCAATGCAGGGAGAAAGTGGGATAAAATGAAAGGCTTCTGAATCCACAAGCCTTCTTTTGATTTCATCCTGCATGTTGTGTACCTTCCCACCAGCTAACTTCCAAACATATTGTGTGAAGCAATACCTTTCATGACACCACTCCAAGGTTATTCCTTGCTATTTAATAACTGGTAGGAATGCACTAGGGAGCACAGAAAGAGTAAATCCAACCTGGGTTAAAATAGTAGTTTGGGGGTAAAACCAGTGTGGGAAATTTACAAAGAATTGCAGGTTCATTTCTTGGAGACATCCCAGAAAAATAAGGCCCTGCTCACTGCATCTGCTCCAATAAAATCCTCCTTTGACTAAACACTGCTCCTTCAATATTGTCATTTTCAAGAAGCAGATCAGGAACTCCAGGATCATTTTGATGAAGAAGTAATCTTTTCAATGATTGGAATTAAGAAGTTTTTCACAGAGCCTCCTGCTGCTCGAGCAGTCATTGCTTCTGTAACGAGAGGTTACCCTGCAGTGATGGCTTCAAACTTTTCTGCTTCCCATGGTGCATTCAGAGGTCAGCTGCAATGAGAATACAGATGTCTGCTTGACAGAATATAAGGGAAGCTGCAATTTTATAAATCATTACGAACAAGGTAAAAATTGATGTCTTAAGAAAATGCCATTTCTTTTATTGTTCAGATAGGAGGATAAGTGAACAGGTTATATTTTTGAACATCCTTGGAAAAAGGAAGAGGTAAAGGCTCTGCAGACTGAGTCACCACAGAGAATAATGCTGGTTTTGGCTGGAATTTCCACAATGTGAAGGTTGAAGGGGAACTTTCTCTGTGAATTCACATTTAAAAAAATTATTTTCACCTGTGCTGTAATTCTGAGATGATTTTAGACAAAAATAATCTATGAAGCTTTAAATTCAAGGTCAGTGATATTGGCTAAAGCCTTATTTTCAAATATGGTAAGCCCATATTCAGGTTGTACCATACGTCTAAATAATTTGATAATTTTTATTTTGGCTCCTTTGCTTCCATCCAGTTTGCTTCCTACCAGCTATTTATCATGGAACCTGCTGTCACAAAAAATATTGCTTTTTATATTTTACATAATTATAGATTTCTTCTCTGTATATATTTTCTTTCCCTGCAGAAATTATCTACATAGTTATTATTATTTATTGCTATAAATATTACCATGTATCTGACAAAATAAAATCAGCATAATCTAAAGTAAATTACTACAGATTAATATTTCATACTGTTCTCTGTAACAGAGAATATTTTAAAGATACAAAAAGAATTTATTTGGAAACATCACAGAGAATACTGTGGGCTAATAATAAACAGTATTTAAACGTTTTAAAATGAAACTGATGCTGAAAACCTAACAAATTAAAAGTATTTCTAGGTGATTAGTCACAGTGTGTACAGTACTTTGAAAGGAAATGCTCTATCCTTGGTTAATTATGAGTGTCCTTGGAATTATTAGACGCAGTCTGAAAAAATATGAAAGCATATGGATGTTCATTTTAATTTCTGATGCCCCTCTTACCCTTCTGAGTCTTTCTTCCCCCCATTCCTCTTATAAAATGTATTTTCAAGAAACCTGGATCACCTGTCCTTCATCAGCAGATGAGGATTCCTTTAGTACATGGTCTGTCTGTATATGTGGCTGTTTCTCTCCGTTACAATTTATCTTTTCTGTTGCAGAGGGATTTAGTAATGCCTCTATTTTTCAGAGTTTCAATGAATTCCAAGCTGGAAAAATAATGGAGACTGGCTTCCTGCATGACATGTCTGGGGAACCCTTGCATGATGCTGTTACTTTTTGAATTTATTTCTTAGATAAACATCAAATCTTGATTTAAAGATTCCAGATCATGGAAAATCTAACAAATGAGTTTTATCTTGCAACAGGTACCTCCAGTGCAAACAAGTGCACTTCATTTCTTCATTTTAATTCTACATGTTGGATTTTGCTGTCTGATTAAAAGCTATTTACTATTTGAAATCTTCTCATATAGGCTCAAAGAGACTGTCATATGCTGCACAAAACTTCTCCTGATAGTACAGAAGATTTTCTTTCTTCCTGTAAGCAAGGAAATAAGAAGTTGATAGTGGGCAAACCAGATTTATAGAGTCTTTGTTTTTCAGGAGTAATACAGTAAGGGCTGCTGTTTTGCAAGCAGAGCAATTTAATTTTTATTGAAAATTGATATTGGCTATATTTGGTAAGGTAGTTCTAAAGGAATCACCCCTTCAACTTTCACACATTTTTCTTTATTTCCAATGTTGTTGTTTAAAAAAAAAAAAGAAAGCAACATACCCCAAAAGCCACACCTCCAACCTCTTATCTCCCATTTAATGTCTCCATAGGTAGTTTCATCTTCTATTCAGATCTGATTTTATATTAATTCTTCTTCGACTGGCTGCTCCATATCACTTTGTTCCTCCTTTATGGAGTGGTGAAAGAAAATATATTTTTCGTAATGTTTTCTGCTGATGATTAAACTTATGTCTTTACTATCTGGTCTGAACATGACTGGTAATAAAGCAAAATTTTCTCCTTAATTCTGGCATTGGCTGTTTTCCTGATTTCTTGGAAATTAACACTTCCAATCTCTCATTCTAAGAGTGATGATATCCTTTCTATAGATATTCTCAGGAAGCAAGGGAAAACACCTTCTACAGCTACAGAATCAAACTATTTAAGAGTTTAAGTTGCCATTTATCTATATGAATTCTATACACATAACATGCACAAGTTCCTCTAAACGCCTGGGACTTTTACATTATCTCCTTCCATACTTCCTGCTGGTTTACTCTGAGATTCTTTCAGCATTAACAAGTACTTTTCTAGCATTCTCTTGATTAAAATAAGTATATTGATCTTATCTGGCCTCAAGGCAGATTTTTCAGGTGTCAAAATACACTTGAATTGACTTGAATATTTTCAGTTTTTTCATATATTTTTAAAAATTCAAACCCCAGACTAAGCACAGTGTTCCAACATTGGTGACATCAGTTTTTGAATTTGGAAATAATCAAAAGAATCTACTTCTTTTCAATATCCCTTTACACTCCCAAGGATCAGATTAGTTCATTTCGCCACAGTGTTGCACTGGGAGTACACAGAAAGTTCCTTACCCCCCTACAGTTTTAGAATAATTTTTTTTCATTATTCCACCCTATAAGTACCACCTGGTTTCCCTGTGCCTAGATTTATGTCTTTGCATTTGTCCTTATTAAAATTTATCTTGTTCAAATGAAGCCACCTAGACAATTGAGAACGTTTGCCTCATTACTTGCCACTCCACCAATTTTTGCATGCCCCTCAAGTTTCACCAGCAATCACTTTGTATTTTCTTCAAGATCATTGAAAATTATACTTAAGGTTTAGATGCTGGCTAGTCCATATTCAAAATGCTGGCTAACTAGAGAGGCATTCCTATAGAATCCTATATGGCTGAAGAGGAATGTGGAATATATTTAGAACCATTATAAGTAATAACAAATTTATCATTTTTAGAGTGTATAATTAAAACAAATTATCATTTAAAAATAAACCTTAATTATTTAAATACCATTTTATCCCATCGTGTTCAATACAGTTCATATTTTTTTATTACATATTTAATACTCTTTACTCTGAGAAATCAGCAAGAATGTGGTAGCTCAGAATGTGGAAATAAGCCAGTCATGTAAGTACAGTATATTAACCAATTTTCTTTCTCAAGCTCGCAGCCAGAGTGCTCAAGGTACAATCCTCCATTTCCATAAAATCAATTAAACTTTTGGGGAAGATAAGAAAGCCACATTTCACAATTCTTTTTTCTAATAGTAGGATATAAGCTGAAAAATGTTATTTAAATTTTAAAGCAGCAGTTTATTCTAAGCTTGCAGAAGATTAGTGCATTATAATGTCCCCGTTGGACTGTGAGAAATGAAATTTGAAAGTAGAAAATGGAGTCAGGTGTTCTGGTTATGAGGATGGTGGCACCACTGTCTCCTTTTTGGTCTGTTCCTAATGAAGCCGTTCCAAAACACAGTGAGCTGGCCTAAGACAGAGCTGGCCTAAGACAGAGCTGCTGCCTTCCCTTGTCCCTTGCACTGCCCAGAGCTCTGTGCTTTGTGTCAGTGCCCGCCTGTGGAATGCAAGCCTGGGGCATTTAACCAGCTCAAAACTATGGGGGTAGTAATGATTTAGCATTGGATTTATCAGCCTGTGCAATTTTTTTGCTCTGTTGTGGCTCTCCATTTTGTAAACTGAGTCACATGATTTTTCAGTTCTTTGACTGACTTAAAAAATATTTGTCCACCAGAGCTCTGTTTTCTGCTGGAGTCAATGGGACTTACCTTCCTCCAAATGATGGAAGAGGAAGTCATTTACTCAACTGCAACATTTCCATATGGAGTTTGTGCGCACAAAATAGTTCAAATGCATAAGCAGCTGTAAGGAGAGGAGATAAATCATTCTTTATCGTATTTTGCACATTAATTTTGTCATGCAGGCACCATCTTCATGATAATTATTTTTTTCCGTAACCAACAGGTATGTGGGCAAACATAGAAATTATGCAGAGAAGAGCGATGTAGTGGGCATTTACAAAGGGAAGAGAGATGCATTCACAGAAAATTTTTTCTACAGGTAGATGATTAGAAATTACATACATGTTGTTGTTTTCCACAGAAACCTAAAAAGAGTGGTTCAATCAGATTAAATCATTTATAGATGCTATGGGCCACGTAATTACCGACACAATACCTCAAGCTGCAGGCAAGGCTCCCTTCAGTAATTTGCACTGCTCCATCTCTTTAGAAATCTAAATTCATTGGCTTTACAAACAGAAGTATTTAATTCATTTCCGTAACTACATCTTGAGTCACTTCTAATCAGCTTTCAGTCTCAACATTTTCCTGAAACTCCTCTCAGCCAGCCAAATCTTGGAATTGCTGGGAACATCTTCTACTCTTTTCCTCTCCTTTACTCCAGTGACACTTTCAATCCTATCTTTCCTTTCAAAATACTATCCCTTGCAGGGTTTGGTGAAATTTCTTCTAATTTTCTGCCCACCCCTCTGCTAATTTTACAGTGTCTCTTTCAGTATGTTTCTTTTCACACTGAGAGGTCCAGAGGCTATCTGTTTCCTCTGCACTAAATCCACCAGAGTTTTATACTGTTGACTTATTTCTGACCCATCTCCTGCAACTACCAGCCTTGGTTCTAGCCACCCATTTCCATAGGATTCCTGTCTCCAGCTTTACTGGCTGTGCAGACTGTGCATCTCTCCAGATCACCAATCATTGGTGTTCTCTAATGAAAACAGTTGTGATGAGTGCTACTTTTGTTCCTCTGTTATGCCTGACAAGACCATATCCTACTTGAGACAAGCTACATAGGAAACTTTGTCCTCTTGCACATGCCTTCTGAAGCTGGTGTCAAATGAAATGTCTCACATAAATAATTAATTTGTAATGTTCAGGGAAAAGGCAGTTGAGGATGGCTGCATTTTCCTCCTTTTTCCTCCTATTTCATGTTGCCTGTCTTTGATTGTAGGTGCTTTGAATTTGGGATTGAACCTCTACCCAAGTTTGGAGAGTGAATAGCCCAGTATGGAGATAATGCGTTTAGAAAAGACTCTCTTGACTTATGAAGAACATACTCCATCACAATATTTAAATATTTAAAGTATTACTACTTGCTGTGTTTAGCACATACAGCCAAGTAACTTCTAGCTGCCTTCTCCAGAGTGCAGTTTTATGGCAGTTTCTATTAAAATTCTTGAAAACTCACACAATTGTTCTGATTTTTATGATTTTACTGATTAGGCATCAGTAAGCCAATAAAGCTTTTGAAGCCTAAATATCACCTAGCACCTGTAATTTACTAAGCAGAAGACAACATTGTTTCTGACCATAGAAAAGATTTTCAGCTGGGCCCCACAGAGGGGATAAAGGAAGTAATGTCGCTCTTTGAAAGGGATGAAGTCAACAGAAGAATGAAAATCTCTCTTATTTTATCTTGAACAGAGCATTGGTGGGAGAGGAAGTCACAAACTTCAAGGAGAATATAAGAAATTCTGATTAAGGATAAACCTCTTGGGGGAGGTCTCAGATAAACTTAGTTGTAAAAGACCTTTAGGATAGTCTCTCCTACTTAAGAGTAATTGAGGTCTTGTAAAGGCACCCCTCTTTTGTGGTAAAACAGCCTGCAGCAAAACCAGGCTCAGTGTTTAGATGGATGAAGGATTCCAAAATACGGTGCAAATTCTACAGTAATTCACCTCTGCTGAACTGTCTATAGATAATGTCTGTAAAATGATTGTCAATTCAACTTTTCTTCATTAATCATTCTAGTAATTTTCCCTGTATAAGCATTACAAAATGCACCAGTACAGTGATCCTTGTTAGAACAGAGACATACTCCATGTGTTTTCTAGATAAAACAGGGATCTCTCTACTTCATATCTGTGAGCCACTGATAGTGCTGCAGGTGTGACAGAATACTAAATAGCAGTAACAGATTTTAAATATAATTACAAGTATTTGACGACATTCATCCATGGCATAATGGGGCAGCTGTATGATTAGACTGTCCTTAGAAAATTAAATTACTCTCATAAATGGAAATGACTGTTATTTAAATGGAAGACTATTTGCATAAAATAGGCTAATGTTAAGTGACCAGCTGCAAAATAGGTACAAAGTCTGATCTCATAGTTCTGGGTCAGAGATGGATACATTCTTGCCAAAGACTTTCATATTTGGGCGCTAACCCTATAAATACAAATTTGGTATTTGTACTTATTTGTACAAATTTCAAGATCTGAAAACTGCAGCTCAATTTATAAACTTTTTTCCATAGTTATTTTTCTATAAGAACAAGATAATGATTTTCATTACAAACAAAACCAACAATTTCTCATAAATGGAAATAAAAAGAATAAAAAGTCAGGCAATGACATTCCTTTTCATAACAGACTTGTGACATTTCTGAGAAAGCTGTTTGATTCACTGTTACTGTATTCAATATTGGGTGCAACAGAAATAATTCAAAACTATAGACACCTTAATAACAAATACAGTCACTTTATCAACAGAAATGCAACAGGAGCATTTCTTCCCAGCAACTTTCTGTACCTTATTGCAGCTGGGAATCAACTCAAACTGTTGTGAGGGCTTCTTCTGTTTTGGAAAACAACACCAACCCTTGTGACACCCAAAGGTTTTGGAATGACAAGCTGTAGGAGTTTTCCAGCAATATCCTTAGTTAGAAAAATGATTGTATAAGTTACCTGAAAGACCACTTTCTGTAACATTCAGCCCTACATTTCCTGAGAAACCTGTCCAGATTTGCAAGGCTTGCATGTACCTATCTTCACAGACAGCTATGGGCCAAGAGGTGAAAGGCTTTTTCCTTCATATGTAAGTTTTAAACATGAGGAAATTCTGTGCTTTACTCTTTGCCCACTGCTGCCTTTTTTGTCATGAGGCCACATTCTCATGTGGCTTGACATTGGTACTTTTCCATGTCCATTAATAGATTTATGCAGCTCATAAGCTACATCATAATCTTCATGATCTATGAGCTTAATGTAGATTTGTTTATGAATAATAAACACTAACAAAACTGCGTTCTTTTTCCCTTATCCTTTGGAGGATTGCAACTCATTTCAAATACTCTGAATCAAACCAACTTCTCCATAAGTACCCATCTAAATATGAAATTAAATATATTTAACTAAATTTAGAAATCAAGACCTAGAAGTCAAACCTCAGCAAATAATAATAGGTGGATGAGAGTAATCCTGTGATGCATCGTTAAATATAAAAGTGATCCCTTTGTAAAAGGTGATAGTGATGTGGAACTTGCTCTGGTTCCTTTCATTAGCTGAGTTTGGGAGTCAACAAGGAGATGTTGACTGATGCCTGCCAAGTTATTGTGTTATTCGAGTAGTTCTCTCCAGGAACAAGACAAGATGAGAGCTTTTCTCTCTTTCTGGAGAGAAAGTCTCTAAGGCAAAGTTGTTTCTACAAAGACAATCCCTAAACAATAGAGAAAAGGAAAGCAAAGGATTGCTGAACAGCAACAACAAAGGCGGAAAAAATCTGAAATTTCTATTTTCATAAGATTTTTCTTCCAGTTTTGGTACGCTATTTCTTGAGTTAGAAACATAGTGGTAGCCTGACTTATTTCTTTTTCTGAGTGTTTTTATCCTTACTCTGGTAAAAATGTAAAGTGGACAATGTTAGATCTACTCTACCTCAGTTAAAATTACAGTTCTTTAGTAGCTAATGGGCCAAGATCCCCTCAGAGATTAAACTTCCTCCCCTAAAGACAGCTTTCTGAAACCTTGAATTATACTTGCCAAAGTGAACGGAGTTATTAGGTTGTATCTCTTTTAATATTTTTTTAATTTTAGAGTCCTTTTATCTGTAATACAAGGGTGAGGTAGCTACAGAAAGGTTAGCATGACCATAACTATATTAGTGCACTGTGGCAAACTTTCGTGCTCATCATGAAATCCGTGTTTCTACATGGTGGAGTAGGCTTGAGCTGCTGCTAAAGTGAACTCAGAAAAGGTTCAGGGACTTCTAAAAAAATAAGACCTCCTGAGTTTATTCACTCACCTAACTGAATATTTCAATAGACTCAATGCAATTATTCATCAGAGCAGGACAGGCACAGAATATGTGAGTAGTCTCCCTTTGCTATGTTTATAAAACTGCCCAAATTCCATTAAATAAAATTTTCCTTAAAATAATCAATTTCATAGCTTCCTGTAACCTTCAGCACTAACCTTTTTGGATACTTGTGAAATTAGATCTCCTGAGCTTTCCATGAACTCATCAGAAATGTGTAATGCATTAGGATTGTATTTATTTTGCTGCATAAATACAAGCAAGCAGATTTATTCATTTCCAGAGTGCTCTCCTCCCCATTAAGATTTTCTAAAGACACTGTTGTTTTTTTCCTAAATGTAAGTGGCAAAGAAAAGTGTCCCAGGCATGTAATTTTAGTAGCGTCTTCTTCCCTTATGACTCATTACTGCTGAAATCAACACAACTTGGGATGTGCTCAGGAACTTCAGTAGCTCTTTAATGTTTTCAAATAGTAACATCTGTGCATGTTTATGACTTCATGCTCTGCCTTAGCGTTGGCCTTGGCCAAGGTTTCTGGCTGTTAAGTGGCTGTACTTTCAGAGAGCAGAGTACCCGCACTTTGCAAGAAGCAAGAGAATGCAATTATTGAATATTTAATTGAGCAGAACAGCAGCAATGCTGCAGAAACAGACCTGTATTTATCAGAGTTGTACATGTTTGTTTAGAACTTGCATACATTCAGAGATAACTGATACGCTATTTTATTTTTGTTTTCCCCACAAGTCATGACCAAATCTTTACTTTCTACATTCATTTAGAGACAATGATGCTGCTGGATGTGAACATCTCTGCTTATTCTTGCAGAGAATATTATTATTATTAATATTTCAGCTTGCCATCTAATATGATGGCTGGCTGAGGGGAAAAGAGACACAGAGGGAGAGAAGCAACTGAGGTGAAGAAAAGGCTGGCTTGAAGACATGTAGTGAGAATGGGAGAGAACAGATCTCAGGGACCAGTAGTGACTTAAAACATGCTTTCTTTAGGAGCTGGCTGAAAAGGAATCTAGCAGTGGAAACCTGCAACCATTCTTGCTTGTGCTGACACAGACAGTATCAGCTGGAAAAGCTAGGGAATCAATGCTAATATCAAGTCTAATAACAGGTGTGTACCTGGTATTCGGAACTGCAGTTTACTGCAGTTTATCCTGGGGAAGTTCTGGATGTCCTGTAAAGCTTTTCCATGTCCTTGATGATACATACAGAAATCTTGAAAGGTTTATGCCAAAGTTTTCTGCTTGATTTCCACATTTGAAATTCAAAATCTCCAGGGAATATTCTCTGTTGATTGAGGAGCTAATGACATGTTACTAATCACAAGAACTAAGAGACTGAAAATTGTACAACCTGTAGGAGAATGGGTTTAGGGTAACTGTATTTGAAAGAGGTTGAAAACCTGAAGAAATATGGGAAATAAAGAGACCAAAATTATGCAACTTGTCTAACTTCCCCTGTGGAATATATGAATTTACTGATGATGCTGAAACTAAACAAACTTTTACCTGTTTTAAACAAATGTGAACATATTTTGAATGCAAAAGAGCCATACATGCTTTACTTTTAAAAATTACCTGTATTCCACACTCCATTTTACTGAAATTAAGGGATTTCATTTGTTTTCTTCCCAGTATTTTTTATCTCTGGCAGTGTACTGAATTGGCATGATGGGGCATCTTCAATTTTAACATCGCCCATACTTCAATTTTACAAGTGCCCATACTGCACTTGTGATACGATTATGTGGATATTACAAGAAATAGAAAACTTCCAAATTAATCAACACTGTACTAGATATAAAACATTGTTAAAGTTAGAATATGTTAATTTGGGGAAGTAAATAGGAAATAAGCATAGAGGGAATAATTTAATTGTTTAGGAAAAACTTCTGAAGGGAGCAGTGGAAAAGAGATGGTACTTACTTGTACATATTTGAAGGCTATTAAATGTTTTTGCTATCTTTGATGCTTCTGAAACAATTGATGAATATGTACATTCTAATTAAAATCTTTTCTAAAGCAATTTTGGCATTTTAAAGTGGTCCAGCTTTCTCTGTGGTAGTAAATATAAAGCATTCCTACATGGAGTGTGTGGTCCACTCGCATCATGGTTTGGAGTCCAAAATTAAGTGCAGAGTGACACTGGTGAAGATGTGTGTTTGCAGTATGTGCATATGTTATTTGTTTTCCTGTGAAGTTTCTCATACTCTTGTGGAAAAACATGATGTCTTAGTGTCTCTTGAACTGGCTGTGCCTTTATGTACAAGAATCAAAATATTTTAAATCTCTGTTATATCAAGGGCTTTTTCATAGAGAGAATAAGTTGTTGCCTGGGATTGACTCTGGGAGTAGAGCTTTGGAGAACTTACCATCTTTCAGGTAAAACCTGGGATAACTGGCTGGACTATTAATTGCTCTTCCTTTCGAAACCAAGTAAGAAGTTGCCTGCTTTTTACTGGCAATATGTTTTATTTACTGCACATTTCTTACTGTAAACTCTTTGAGCAATCATAAAGTTCCATAAAATCTAGGAATAGGAGTTCTGCTGGATTGGTTGTTTACAGTTATTTTTAAGGATTTCACTATTATTTCTTCAATATATTGATTATTCCCAGGATTTCACTGAAAAATGCAAGATGAGCTATCTTGGCAATGATATATTTGAGAAACTTACATTCTCATGGATGAACTGAATCTTCCTTTTTATATGTATAAACTTAGTCTAAACTCCTGGGTTTTATTTTTTTTAATTGATTTTAGTGGTCAAACTCATATCTAATTCTCTGATCAGGCCTTACAGTAAAACATGACTGAAGTGCTATTGAAAACGATTGAAACACTATTGAAACACTATTGAAAATGAAAAAACCCCCAGAAACAACACCCTTTTAAAACTATCAGTTATGCGATAACCTACCATATCTACAAAAACCAGCAAGTTCTTTGGTTGCCTTGACCTAAGCAATGTGGTAATAGTTTGCAGCAGCTGAAAAGCTGACCCTTTACATTTCTGATAACTTGAAAGGTTTCTCAAATGTCCTTTCAAGCCATTTTAAACACCTTTTTAATAAAGTTTCAAAATTGTCGGCAAAAACTTCCTTTTGTCATCTGAGTTCCAGCACTTGAAGAAACATTCTTAGAGGAACATTTTCTATTTCAATTTGATATTAAAATATCAGTGGGAGAATGTAGAGGTCTAAGTGTGCGGTTTTAGAGACTTATTTTATCTGTTTAGCAGGGTAATTTTATTTGCCTTGCATGAGCACAATGAAATGGCTACTCAGAGAAAAGATTTTAACTGCATCAGGGAACTTTGGCTGCTTCTTTCCAGATATTTTTACAAAGAGAGAAAATTTTAGTTTATGGTAGACCTTGCATTTGCCCCTGCTTCCATCTGTCCAAACAGCACAAACTTTAATAAATTTACTAAAATATTTATTTGGTGATTTTGAAGGGTTTCCATTGTATTTTATCCCCTCTTTATCACCCAATTCTTGTGTGGACCTGGGCAAACAAGAGAAAGGGAATCACAATGAGGGGAGGAAGCAGGGAGTAACAAAGATGACCACGAGAAAGCAGAAAAAGCAGTGGGGGAGGACAACTGAATGCAACTCTGTTTTGCATTGAGGTCTATAATCCAGATTTTTTTGGGCTTCTCTTTTTGTTTACATTGAGTTTATCTGCAACTTTGTGACAAAGTTTTTTTCAGATATAATCCTGTTTACTGAAAATCCTTGTCAGTGTCTCTTACAGTCTCTTTGGAATTTCTCTTTTGCCTTCTCTTTTATCATGCTCTTAAGGTTCTTCAAGAATTTCAGGAAAGCAAATTTAGTCTTCTGAAATCCTTGTGTCTTCATGGAAGGTTGCAGTGGTGACACTCTCAAGGAAAAATAAACTATAGCTATACTTGTAAATTCATCTTGTGTTACTTTCAGTGTAACCTTTTTCAGCTGACAAGTCTCATGTAACATTTCACTCTCTCAAACAACTTCAGATCAGCCACCTGACCAATTCCAGAGTTCATTGTAAAAGGATATGAGAGTTTTAAGGCTCAGGTTTTAAATAATAATCTATATTTTTGTTTTGGAAGTGTAACATATCTCAGTAATAACGAGAATTTGGTACCAGGCTTTTGGAGGACAGCTATCTTCAGTGGGTGTCACAAGGATTTGGGGTAAGCAAAAGGCTAAATACCTTTATCGCTGATGAAATCTGACAACCCTCTGATACCTTCCTATACATATTGTATCCTAGATCTTCATGATGGCCATTAAATTAGTAAAATAAGGAATAAAAGTTCTTTACAATATGTCATACTTAAAAACCAAGCTCATATATACTTAAAAACCAAGCTCAATTACATACATAAGTTGGATTTCCTGTCTGTGAATTTCCTGTTATCTTTTGATAATATCAGGATCCTTGTGACCATGGTTGCACAGCAGGTGTGGGAAAAGAAGCCCTCCAGCTTTAAAAGCACTTTACAATACTTCTCTGTAGCCTTTTTTCCAAGCCAGAACTGAAACTAAGCTATGCTTATCCCATGGAGGCTCCTGTGGCTCTCAGCTACTTCACAACTGTTCCAGAGGCTGTCCATGGCAGCAAACTTGTTCCCTGGGATGAGAATGCTGTATGTGTCCAGCATAATGCAAAATTAACCAGCAAAACCAAGCAGTTAGATTAAAACACCCTAGATAAATTTATTTATGTTATTATAATGTATTTATATATTTAATGGAGCCTCAAACACAATCTCCATGACTGAATTAAAATTCAGCAAATATGGGACTGGTACTCATGAACAGTGAGTAGCTCTCAGTAATTGCTTTTTCAAATCGAAAATGCCTTTTTATTTCTGAAAATTACCCAACACCATAGCTAGAAACCACATTGTTTTAATGGTAAAATTAATGAAACATCTGGAACTGACAGAATTATTCTGCAGAGCAGCAAGTGAACAGATGAGGAGACAGACTGGCAGGGCTGTGAAGAAGCAAAGGCCGGGCCAGCCTGCTCATACCCATCCAAGAGAGAAGAAAGCTTCACAGAAGGGATTCTCCTGGTCTCACTGGCACCCATGATTCACACAGCAGCTACAGTGGCTCTGTAGGCAATGCCACTTGCCCAGTGCTCTTTATCAGTATGGACTAATCTGTGTTTTTCAGGGCTACCATAGAAAATACTTGTTTACTTTCATTCTTGGACTTCCACACCCACAATGCCAACATGAGCAGCAGTTAATTGCAGTCACAATGGCAGAAGTCAGTCCGCAAAGAACCAGAAGGAAGCCACTGATTTATTTTCTATTCTGACAAAGAAAATTTTAGATTGTAATGACTTTAACCACATTAATAAGAACAGTTAATTTAGAAATTGTAGACTTTAGCATTAAAAATCAAAAACACAAGAGCTAATGTTTATTCAAAGGGTTATTTTTGACTTTTAAGTTTTTAAAAACATAATTTAAATTTATATTTTACACAGTAAGAGACTTTAACTTACAACATAAGTTTGTAGAGATAGATAAAAAGAAAATGTTGCTTTGTTTTTATTTTTATAAAACAGATCTTGGGACTTACTCTGTGCTTCTTCTAGTCCATATGGTGTTCCTGGGTTTCAGATCACAAATGATGGTAAAGAGAAATAAATTCTATTCTGGTACAGAGAATAGATAAAATATGATTAACTTATAGTGAGTACTAGAAAAGTTATCTTGAGTTTTTGGTGGGAGAGATATTTTTATAAAATTCCTCATGTTGAGTGAATTCTTCATAATGTTCTGCAAAACTTCAAAGTGTTGATGCTAGACAAATTTATACGTTTTCTGTTTCATTTCAGACGATTTTTTTTGTACATCCATGTACCTCAGGGGGAAACACTCCATATTTATCTCCTAGTGCCCTCCTGCTGAGCAGGCTTTTCTAGCTTACTTGAAACCTTTATGCTGTGCCTTTTAAACCCAAAGTGCGAGGTGTCTGCTCTCCTGTGAGTGTTACACCTGTTCCTTTGTATGTATGAGTATGTACCAAGATCTTGCCTGACTGACTGCACCAATTCCAGCATGCACCAAATCCCTTCCAAAACTGACCTGGACATGTTGGGCGATCCAAGCAGCAGTCAGGTCCCCTGGCCACCAGTCTGTCTCTCAGGATTTTGGTACTGGCTCGAAAGCTTAGCTGATGGTTTTCCCATCAGCCAGGTTTCCCCTCAGGGACTTGGATATGGTTCTGGTCTGTGATCCTGAGACCTAATACCTGCTTCTGTCTGCTCCAGCCCTCCATCCTGACTCTTGGATACATATCCCTCTGTCCTGCCTGCTGTCCCAGCTTGTTCCTGCAGCTGAACAGCCAGACTAATCCTGATCCAGCCTTCTTTGTTTGACAGCTCCATTCTGCAGGATGGATCTTGTAACCCTCAGCTGAGTCTCCCCTTGCCCACAGTTACTGCTGGAATCCTAAATTTTGCTTGTATTAGCTTTTCGCTGGCCTAAGGTGCCTGAACTCCTCTTCCTCCATGGAAATTGAGTAAAAATATTGTGACTGAAAAGAGATCTGTAAAATCAGGTAAAATCAGATTAGGTAAAATCTCCTGATGCAAAACTTGAGATGTAATGCTTTAGAGACCTAAGGAATTTATGCAGTTCCATCTCTTTCAGTCAAAGGGCATTGAGAAACAGATAAAAAGATCTGACTTCTGTGAAAATAAGACGCTATTCTGACCCAAGCTTTCCTTGATAAACAGAAATTATAATAAAATTGTGTTTGCCATAAATGCTTCTTGGGGCTTTCACAGATTTAACTGGCTTAACTGAATCATGAAAGCCACTAAACATTTTCGTAATCTACTGCACTTAAAAGTCCCCAGATAGGCTCTTGCTTGCAGGAAAAGTATATGTTTGCTCTGACCTTCTCTTTTCTCTGCACTCCATAATCTTGGTGTAAGGAAGTGCAAGGCTGTGAATAGCCAGTGGATTCTGAAGTGGTTGGGTAATGAGAATGAGTTAACATCCGTTCTGTCTCACAATGCCTTCTGTTTAGGTCTTTTACACATTTCAAAACCTAAATTTTCATGCAAGCAGATGAAAAGAACAGTTTTAAACTACTATCAATAGGATACTTCCGTCTCAATGAACGGGAATGTTTAGGCTATACCCACTTTGTATTTTTGCAACTGTTTAAAAAGGCAAAGAAAGGCTCTGAAAACCTGTGCTTGATTGTTCTCCAGGATTAAATTGCAGCATGACATCTTGCCTTAAGCCCCTTCAGCTGCAGCCTACGGTTGTCCACCCCCAGCTCAGAGCAGGTGGGGAGCTCACTCTCAGTTATGTGCTTTGGTCCCTCGTTCTTTACAGGAGGAAGCAATCTGTTTCAGTCTATTCGCTCAGGATTACTTCTGCTATCTGCTCCGGATCTGCTGGCCAACAAGGCTGCGAATCCTGCTCCCACCACTCGTGCTGTGCACATCAGTGTGTGTGGTGAGAGGCAAAACCTCTGTGGAGCCACCGAGAGCTGCAGTGCCGCTCGGAGGAATGGCAAAAATGTGACACAGTCTTGCAAAAAAAATTGCAACTGTCCTTTTTAAAGGACACAGCGGCTTTTAGTTTGGGCCAAAATGACTGACTCTTTTTGGTGCTGCCTGTGCAGTTGGGCTATAGGTAGAAGAAGTCGAAGCTGAGCATTGGCTGAGTTGTGACATAATGTTTGTTGCATATCTTTATAAAAAGACCCTATAATTACATCCTCACAGCGCTGATTTCAAAGAAAACCTGCTTTTAAAATCTGCTATTTAACACCTTTAAAGCTTCTAAGCTCATGCATGTGTAAAAGTATTATTTTATTAAAGTATACGAGAAGAATTCAAAATGGCAGGTTATTTCTCTTTTTGAGAACAAAAAGGGTTTCTTTCCTTAAGATAAATGGATTTTATCATTAAGAGCTAGAAACTGGTAAAGGGGTGAAAATGGCTAGGACTGTGCAAGAAAGATATGTTTTCTAATAATTTATTCAATGATTAGTGCCAATATTCCTCAAAACATATTCAAGGAACTGTCAAACTAGCTGAATACCTAAGTCTTCAGTAAAAAAATCAAGCCACTGAATAATTCTTTGATTAAAAATGTCAGAATTAATTCTAAAATGCTTCTAGCAAATGACTTTAGTTCAGCTGTCTTGTAAAGTAAGACAATCAGAGCTTTTTCCATATCTTCTGAGAACAAAAACTGACTAATTCTGTAAATGGTTGCACAGATTTGGTTGTATTCCTTTGAGTCTAAACTGCATATTAAATTATGAATATTGTCATTCCTCTTGTAGTAGAGACTTGATATACTGTTAAAAAAGCTAAATAATTCATTCAATTAAAAACATGCAGCAAAATCTCTAAGGCTGTGGACAAATACCAATCCTTTTATGTTAATAGCAATATTTATGTGTTTATCACTAGACGTAAGTAAAAATAAATATAAATTCCTAAGATCAACTGAGCCATTTTTTTTACAGATACAACGAAGTTGATACACACATTGTAGAGAATGGATACAATCTCTTTATTTGTTAATGCTGAATAAATAACAATCTGCCTTTCAAAAACACATTCTTAACAAGAAGAACCCCTCTCTGGGGGGTTCTGAGTTTATTAAAACTGTTTCTTACATGGCCCTCTTGAGGCTGAGGAGAGACTGAGGGAAGAAGAGTAAAGTACTTCTTTTGCTGTCTTCTACCCATTTTTTGGAGTAAAGTTCATATGAATAAGAGGATACAGAGGGACTAGATGGGTTTAAGGTGGAGTAAAGTGTGGAAAACTCATGATTCTTTATTTCTTGCAGCCCACCGTGGCCTAAGGGTCCTGCAGGTTGACCTGGAGATCATTTTTCATTCGTTGTCCTCTCAGCAAAATCCTTTGAACAAAACTTTGAGGCTTTTTTTTTCTCTTTATTTTCTGCTGTGAGTTATTCCTCATAAAAAGGTGATAGAATGCAGAATGTTTCTCTTTCAGTGAGTGAGATAGTTCAAGATGTGACTTAGTTCAAGGGTCTAACTTATTTCTATCAGCCAAAACCAATCCGAGCCAAAGGAGCTGATGACAAATACATGGGAAATCAAACATATTTGATGATAAGGACATAATGCCAGAAACCTTTCATTGACTTGGTTCATCCTTATTCCTGAAGAGAGATGAGTCACAATCAGGCACTGGTTTAAACTCAGTTCAGCTTTTTTATTTTATTGCACACCTCTATTTCTGTCATATGGAATAATCATTTTCTAGCAGAATAATGAATTCAGTTTTTGTCTCGTAGTCTGTTTTTGAGTTTTTGATTTTCAAAATTTCCTCAGTTGGGTTTGTTTTTCTAAGGATGCATTTGCTCAGCAGAGAAATTGTCAGATTCAATAGCTGCAGTTTCTTGAAGCAGCTGAAAACAGATTATTGTAAAGGAAAATCAGTGACCAATTTTGATGGGAAGGGCTGGTAAAAATACTCATGTTGCCCATTCATGTAAAATCATGGTTGAGGAATATCTTAGTGTTGAGTGAAGTGGTGCAAACTAGGCAGTTGATTTATACTTTGAAAAAATAATGCTATGCTGGAAACACTTGCAAGACCACTCATCTGTTATTGGCCTGACTCAGTAAGAGACTTTCTCTCTCCAGAATTGCTCATTCTGCCCAACAAGGCCTGATTCAATTTGTCCAAGTCAGTGTTAGTATGTATATTTTCATAGTTAGGCTCTGACAGATCTGGTGCTGGAAAGAAAAGAAAATCCCAGAAGCCATCCATCTATAAACATGTGCCAAACCCATATTTTCTACAGATAGGTCCTATGTGAATTAATACATTAATATTAGCACTTCTGAATGCCTTGATGAAAATTAGCTTGCACAATGAAAGTCAGTTTTCCTCCCCTGGCTCAACAGACGATGTTAATAGGAAATCTGTTTTCTGAATTAAATACTTGGTGCAATGGAGGCCAGAAGCTGAAAGGCCAAGTGTTGGATGGTACTGCCTTATCTAGGACAGCTGAATGGTTTTGCAAATCTGATTTTCAGAGCTGAAGGACTGCCAAAAGCTGGAGGTTCTTTGCATGTTGCTCAGGCTCATTACTGAATACAGGGATTGCAGAATCACACTCTCTCTTGAGCTCACTCAGTATAAAAACATCTGCACCCTTTTTTCCTCTCTAAAGGGACATTGGCAAGTTGCTGAGCTTCAGCAGAAGCATAAGTCTTGCTCTAATTCCCTTTTCCATCACCATTTTAGCTGACCTGTAGTCAGTCACACCTGGGTAGAATGGGAAAAATCAAGGCTGGGATTCAATTTGGATCCTCAATATAAATGGGTTTTTAGGAAACAATCGAATTACTCCTATCTTCTTCAGGCCCATTTACCTATTTTTTTTTCTTATTATGTAAGAGAAATGACAATTTTTCCATCAAAAAGAAAAAAAAATTGTGTCAGATGAAGAGATGTTACCTTTTTTAGATTCCAGTATAACTGGTTTTCAATTATATTCTCCTAAAATAGTTGGGCTATTGGTAATTAACACTATTACAAGTGTAATTTCAAGCCATTTAGCACAATTTGTGGGGCCTGTGTTTTATGATGGCTCACTTCCATTCTACAACAGGAAACTCTGGAACTGTTTATTTTTCTTGCTCTATTCATCACAGTTCATGCTTATACATCTATCAGAAAAAAACCCTAAACCCCATACTTATTTAGTAACATGAATATAGAGAACCAATGGGGCTTTTTTAAATGGGAAAACATGTAAACTGTTTTGTTTCATAAAGGACAGTATTAGCTGCAAATAAGATTTGCAGAAAGGAAAGGAGAAGAAGCAGCTATAGCACTACAAGTAAATTATGTATTTTCAAATAAAGTTTGAATCATAAAATAAGAAAAGGTGAGAAGATTTCGCTTTCTAAGACAGGAAAACAATCTGACCTTTATGAAAGATATTCACAGTACACATTCTCAGGCCCTTTGATGCTTTGTTGAAAAAATCAAAAACTCTTTAGCGCAAATTAGAGTTATTTTGGTTTTGAAGCAATTGAAAAGAGAACAGTTTGCAGCAGTGATAAAACAGACTTTCACTCTCCCAACCAAGGCCTTAGTTGTTTGAACCACAGTTTTTATTCCTTTACTCTGTTTCTTCTGACCCAGTATTATTTCTTCTTCATCTTGTATTTTTGCAGCTGAACAGAAAACTTTGCTGAATGGAACAGGGATTGTTTGGGACCGCAGCTTTGTAATTCTGAAGGGATTTGTAGGCAATCTTTATGAGGGCTGCTGTATTTTTAGAAGTCCTCTCACTTGCCTATTAAACACAGGGCTGAACAATAGTAATTACTGCACAAATACCAAGGTCCAAAAGTGGTACCATTCACTTCAATGAAGAACTGCTGTGAAAGCACATTTGAAAAATAACCCATGGTGACAAGGGCTGGGGAAGAAGAGAGAGAAACTGCAGTTCAAAGGGCTTTTTCTGAGGGAGCATAATTCATTCATGTGTGTACAAGATTCTTTTCTCTGTTGTTTGCATTTTCACTACAATAAAATAGGCCCATGGAAGTGCCTTGTGGGCAGAAAGTGAGTTCTTTAATGGAAAGGTTTATATGACTGAAATAAAGAAAGGCTGTGAAACAGGCTATTGCTGGGGACACTGGAAATGAGCTGGATCAGCTAAGAGGGGATCAGCCACACAAGGGGTCTAAGGGACAATATCAACTGTGGGATCAGGAGTAGAGGGTAGCAGGGGCCAACAGGAGACCTGAGAGATGTATTAGGAGAGATGTCAAGGACAGTCAGTGAAGACACTTTTGAAGTGTCTTTCCTGAACTGGAGATTTCAGGGCTATCATTTATCAAAATCCCTGCGCCAGTGTAATGACAGCAAGGGACCAGCAAGGTACTCAGGTGCATGTTAATATAACCTCTAATTTTTTTGTTAGTTGAATATTGCTTTGGTGGAGGTGAGCCCTTGTAGTGGTATATTTTGATTATTTGAAAGCACTACTTGTAAACTGCAATGGAAAACCCTGTATAAATTTATTTCTTAGTTTATGCTTCTGCTCTTTCAAGACTGCTGCAATCTATGGGCTATTGATTTTACTAAGCTTTTCTCTTTTTAAAAAATGAACATTTTCTTGAAAAGTATCGCTCTTAGTTTTGCCAAAAAAAAATTCTTTTCCCTTTAATTTATGGAGCTCACTGTCGTTTTCTTTCAGATTATAAAAAGAATTAGTAAAGGAAGGAATGAAAGAGCAAAAGGAATATGTGTCCTTTTGTCCCAAAATGTTAGGAATGTAGAAGATAGGACATTTGATACTGTTTTCACTTATTCTGGCATTTCATATTTTGTCTTTCTTTCATACTGCAAATGTAGACCAAACTTTTGTGTACATGTTAATACTGTCTCAAGACAGGGCCACTTGGTTCGCTAGAACATGTCATCATTGATGGCATTCATGGCACTGGGAAAAAGAAAAGAGTCAATGGCTTTGGCCACATTTCTTTTTAAGCAGGATAACTATCTAGATCTGCCTTATCCATGTTTAGGCAGTGAAATTAAATCCATCAGAAATAAAAAAAGAAAAAGGAAAAGGTGTTAAATGGGAGCCCTATTTATAACTAGATTTCTGCCATTCGGGTTGAAGACTCCATTCTCTTCCCTGGTGAGGTGTGGGTGTGCTAACCCAGCAGCTGAACTGGGTGAATGAGACTCTGATATTACAGGCACTTGGAAGAGATTTCCAGATTTCTAATGCATAAAAATAAAGCTGATGAGACTGTCATGACATCAACACTTAATTTTATTCTTAATACAAGCAGGAAATGAGACCAAATTTCAGATGTATTTCTTGAATTACTGTGGTTTTCTAAGTGCCCTTGAAATGTGTTGCATGTAAACAAACATATCCTCCGGGTTGGATAACCAGGCTAACACATGCATTCTTGAACCTTCCGAAGAGTTTCTTGCCAATATAAAATTAAATTCTAAAGCCTAGGGAAAGCTTAAGAACGTATAATTTCAACAGATCTGCCTTTTTTTTTTTTTCTCTCCATTTTTTACCCAAATGAGAAATGCTGTCTGAATTGTTTATGATTTTAAACTTGCTTGGAAAAAACACACAATTTTAATTGAGGGTCAGTTTAATCTAACTCTAATATAGGCCCACTCATCTTTACCACAGGAGCTCTTGTCAGAGTTTGTGCTAAGCAGACAGCACCATACCAGAAAGTCAGTTAACAGAGAACATTTTTATTTCAAGTATTTCATGAATGTAGATGTTTTCAACGTTAGCTGGCAAAATCACCTCACATAAAATGTGCAACAATGCTACTACCTTCTCTAAACAAAAAAAAAGTTGTTTTGTTAGCCTGTTAAGTCAGCTTTAGAAGTTCTTAGAAATGTCATTCAATAAATGTCAAGCTAATTACTTGTAATATCAACCCTGGAAAGCAAACCTTTGTGGGTGCACTTTCAGAAGCCTTATTCTTCTCTAGTCACAGTCTGTCTGGTACATTTCTAGTAAACAAAATGCATGTTTTTCCAATGATATGAAGCTATTTGCTAAATATGTATCTTTGTTGAAAAGGGTGTTTCACAATACTTTAAGGAAAGATAATGAAGGATCTATTTTTCATTTTAAATAACCAGGTTTAAAATTGTGGCTGTGATACACAACAAATGAGTTCTAGAAAATACTCCGTGTCTGGCAGTGACCAGTTCCACTTCTGTGGGTTATCAGGGATTGGTTTTGTTGTTGTTGTTGAACCCGACACCAACAGTACAATTACTGCTGATTCAATAGCTATTTCTATACCACGAATCATTGCATCTCACATTGGCTGCTTGGCACTGGAAGTGTGCAACCAGCAGTAACTGCACTATTAGGAAGAGTAACAGACCTCCTATTGCTGAGAAAAAGAGGTTAGAGTAAAGAAAACAAATTTCAGTGTTCCAAATCCTTTGTCTGCAGCAACATGTAAATCAATAGAAATGAAGTGAAAACACAAATTTCATAAACCGGTAGAAATAAAAGAAATGGACTGAGATTTTCTATACTATTTAGATTACAAAAAGAGAATTCTTGCATTTGAAAACTCTTAACAAGCCCTGAGGTACCCCAAGAATATATCTGCAAGAGAAAATGAAGATGAGCACTGTCATGGTGTGTTAGTTAAATCTAGTTCATGTAGGTAACCTAAAGTAAAACTGCAGCAGTCCAGAGGAGCTAGGATAGGGTGAAAGCTGGATTAGAAGTGACAAAGAGTGAAGCGGGGAGATAAAAGAGTTCAGGAACAGGAACAGTAATTTTTGTGTGGGTAGCTGCCTATACCTACATGTGGGTATAGGCAGTTCCTGCCCCAGAAAGTTTGCATTCTACACAGAAAAAATGGTGAGTAAAACTAATGCATTCACAAAAAACGAATGCATTCCGAAAACTGAAGATAAAACTTCAGACTTTAGTAATAATTTGGCACGTCAAAATGCAGTCTAAGCACTTGGTATTTTAGGAAAACCCATGAGGTTTTAGTTGTTGTATTTATTCATGTGGGAGTTAAGGTTGTAGGTTGCTCAAAATTCCATTAGATGAACACCTAAGTTTTTGGTATACTTTGGGGGTTTTCCCAAAAACCCCCAAAATACCCTAATTTTGTTGACTTCAGCCACTGGAGACATTCAGAAAATACTTATTTCTTGTGCAGCCTTATTTAAAATAAATGTAATGAGAGTTGTAATCCAGACGGGCAGTTCATTCTCCTATTTTGGTGCTTGGATGAAACACAATCTCATTTAAGATATCCTGGCAGAGTAGAAGACATCAAAGTGGATGCAGACTTCAACCTCCTTCTATGACTGCTTTATATTTCTAGACCTTGGCTAGTATTTTTTGTGTTTCACTGTTTAAAGCACCCATAGACTGACTTTATTGATAAAATTGAAATTATTTGAATTCATTATCTAACACAAAGTTGGTAAACATACAAATAAAATATGAACCACTATATTCTAGCTAATAATACCATCGATTAAAATGAATATCCTATTTAAAAAAGGGTATTATCTAGCTGTGATTCTTCATCAACATCTTTCTCTTCCCTCACTGCACTCATTTTTAGAGTTAAATGGTAACGGGTAAAGAGGTTTTTCTGAGAAGCTTGGTTGAAACTCTGGCTTTTCTCACTGATTTATCAGATAACATAGATGTATCTTTTGTGGTATTCCTGCAACAGCTTTTTCCTTTAAAAATGTTAAAAGCACACCTGGCTGACCCTGTAAAAATCTTCTTTATGGGAAAGAGCTAGATGAAAAAGCCTGACATAGAAATGAAACACAATGGCAGTTCAGAGGGAAGTTAATTTGGGACTGATAAAGTCCAATAAGTTTCAGAAAACTTGGAAAGCTATAAATAATCTTAATTTAATTTTTTTTAATGGGATTCTGATTCCCTGGCACCGGGAATTTCAAAGGGTTATAAATGTATTATTTTCCCCACCAGTTAATTTTTGATATTGCTGATATTTATTAAGTTCTCAGGCTCCAAGGAAAGTAGTGTTGTGCATCGTGGAAAAGCATATTGCCAAGCTGTGGGAATATGAGTTTGGAGCAGAGAGCCCAGTATACAGGGAACTCTGAATGTCTGTGCATTAAGATATTTACTTGTGATCAGTACACTGCTCCCTTATCTTTCATACCTAAGTGCCTCAGATATTTTTCAAATATAATTTTTCATCTTAGAAGAGGATTAATGCCAATACAGGCAAGAGCCAACATTCTAAATGTTCAAGGTTTTTAGAAGTGACTCAAATAACTGAAATTTTCAGTGGATTCCCTGAGTTAGGTATTCACAGACAGAAGTTGTAAAATCCCTCCCACTAAACAGAAATGTGCTTAACCAAACAAATAAAAAAGTGCAGTAGAAAGATAAAGCTTTAAATCCTGTTCTTCCTCACATGTAGAGGCTTAATGCAATTTGTCTCCATGGCTCCTAATGGTATGGTGTGGTGTAACTGCTCTAAGAAAAATAGGGCAGAATTTTCTGTGGTGTGCTCTGTTTGTTTGTTTGTTTTTGCAAATATATTCTAGGAAGTCATCCAGTCCTAAGTAACTCAGTAGTTAGGGAACTCATCTCTCCTGGAAGCAGCCATAAGACTCCCATCGGTTCCCTGCAGGAATGACAATTATGTTACATTAGAGGGAATGTTGAATCTAATAGTCAATGAAGGAAAATCCTACACTGGCAGAGGCTGCAGAAGGCATCTGACAGTAGGAAAATTGATGAGCATGGCCTGAGCCTTAAGCACTTTATCACCGAATTCTTTACATGCTCATTTTTCCCTAGCGTTTTTCATCTTTTAACATTAATGAATACTTGACAGAATTTTTGTTGCGCTTGGGTAGAAGGCTGAGCTCTCATGTGCTATTAAATATAAGTGCTGTGACCAATGGAAACGGAGAAATTATAATATAGCAAATGCAGAAAGAAGCGCAGCCTCATCAGAAATATTGTGCAGTCCTGGTCACAGCACTCCAAAAGCACATGGCAGAAAGAGGGAGGCTTGTTTGAAGTCCAAGGCCTTGACAAAATTTACCTGGATAAGGCTTCAAAAAAAGAGTACTGACAATACTACTAAAAAAAAGGACATTTAAGCAGGTACCTATGGCTCAATGTTGTAGTTTAATCCCAGCCAACAGCTCTCTCGCTCACACCCCGTGCTGGGATGGGGGAGAGAAACAGAAGAGTTCAAATAAATAACGTGAAGTAATTTGGATAAATTACATATTTTCATACTTTTATAGCAATTTTAGCAAATATTGTATGAAAAACACTGAACAGTGCAGAGATTAAAAATTTTCAAATTCATACAGTTAAAACGAGGTAAAGCTCAGAAAACAATAGAAAAATTTAACAAAGCTTTATGCATTCTCTACCCAAGGTTTTGAAATTGTATTATTTTGAGGTAAGTTAAAATGTTAAGAATAATTTAAAGTAGCAAGCAGCTGGTGGAGGTAACTTGCCAACTAAAAGTTTTGTGTTTGATCTTAGAGCTGCATAAATCCTATAAGTTAATAAAATAGCTGTAAACATTTTTTATCATGTTTGAAAACACTTGTGAAAGCTGAAATGCTTGCAAGAAAAAAAAAAAGGAAATTTTATTTTCTATTTAAATATTTTTTGTCCTCAAAAAGTAAATGCCTAAATTTGACTAGCTTTGACAGAGTGGAAGTCCTGGGGAGCCTAGATAAAAAAGGTTGCTTCTTGCCTAGAGTGGCCCCTGATCACTAAGTCTAAACTAAAACTCTATTTCTTGTTTCTTTAAAGCATGTTATTTCTAATCTTACATCAAAATGCCTGACCTTAATCTTTCATTAAATAAAGAGTTTCTTGATTTTTAATTTTGATTGATGTTAAGGATGAGATAAGCATGGAATGTTACTTAAGCATGGAACGCTACTTCCATGGAAAGAACAAAGTGTCATGAGCAGACACTGCTGAGAAGCTACATCCCAGAGTGAGTTTATGGAATTTCGGGAGTCAGAGTATCTCGTACTATACTGCAAACCCTTGCACCAGGACAGGGGCTGACTTCACAGTGCAGTGCTTATTGAAAAGTGTTTTTAGCAAATATAAGCCACCACTTCCTCAACAGGGAGCAAATGACTGAGAAATATATGCTGACTTTAGGCAAATCATGAAGCTCTACAGCTGAAATATTCCCCTCCCTGCCCTCTCCAAATGGATTTTAATGGCATTTTTGTCAAAAAGAATTTCTCAGGCCTAGGGAAGTATTTGCTGTGGGGACTAGAGGAGAAAACCAGAAATTCAAACCTTCTCAGAAAACCAAGCATGCAGGGGGGTGTTGCATAGGGTGTTGAAAAAGTGAGGATGAAATCTCTTTGCTTATCCATTCGAGGCATTTTTTCCATATCTGTTTCTGGTGCCTCAAGTGGTGGCTTTTGCCACCATTGTAGAATCTCTTGATTTTGTTTTGCAGCAAACCAAAACTGAGCTTCAAAATCCTGAAATTCCATGTGAAGTTATGAGTGAATCTGTAATGGACACATTATCCAGAGGCATGACAGTACTCTTTATTTGTGTAGTTAAACACCTGCTCGAAAGAGGATTTGGTGACAGGCCTGTATTGCCAATGAAGTTACATTGTTTTCACATCTGAACCCAGTGCACATTCTTTTAATTACCTTCAACTCAGCTATTTACAGTACCCATCTTCCTGGTAGGTAAATTACCATGCAAACTTTTGCCATTGCATCATGGCATTTCTGTGTCATTAAAGCCAGCTACACAGTCTGAGCTACCAAGAAAAGGTAACCTGGATTAAAATGCAGACAAGAAGTGGGGAAGAAGAAGTAGCAAGCATGTCATGCACGAAGACATCTTTGTTACTGAGTGTTTCATCTGAAAGAAAATCACCTTGTAAAGTATTTCCATGTCTTATTGCATTTCCTTTAGTGAGAAAAGGCAACAGAGCTCATGTAGTGTAGCTTGTGAATCTGGATAAAACAATGAATGTGCTCAGAAGACGCCTGTAGCTTTGCTTGCATCTGCACACAAGGGGTATTGTTGTTTCAGAATAACTTTCACATATTTCCTGCAAAATTAACAGAAACAAAAATGTGAGGATCGTTTGTTAAACTTTAAAACATGCTTCATAAAATCTTTCCCCAAAAGACACATGAGGGGGAATATGTTATCAACAAGGTGCTCCATTGCCAGAACGACATTATTTTGAATTATTGATTTATTTTCTTTGGGATGAGATAGAATATATCTGTGGTGTTTTAAGAGCTGAGATAGCTTTGTTTGCTTGTGATTTGCACTTTAGAAGGATTTTGCACTTGACCTAAAACAAGAGATCATTATTTAAATTGAAAGCTCTTTCAAAGCTAGCTGTGAATTACCATTTTTGCATCATGATTCAAGGCTGATGAAGAGTTCTACTGCTTATCATGCAAAGTGCTTCCATAGTTCAAATTCACCAGTTTAGACAGAATACCACAATAATTGGAATCGAACAAAATATGAAACATCTTTTCCCCTCTGTCATCTCTGATTCACAACAGAATGATCAGCTTCTATTCTTCCCATTGATGAGTGATGCCCGTTTCAATACTCCAGCATGGAATTGCAGTTGATTTTTTTCTGTGCTACCTTGTGTGCTTGGGAGAAACACTTTGTAGATGGTCCAAACCAACCTCTTTAATGCACTTTATGCTCCTCTTTAAGGTCAACATTTACCACACTGCTCTGCTCTAAAGAAACAAGCATGAGCTCCTGGTATACTGTGACAGCTTTTTGTCAGGTCAATTGAATTCACTTCATAGTTTCCTTATATTATTTTATCCGTCTGTGTCCTGTGATTCTGTTGTCTCTTGATCTTTGCTGCAGTTGTGAATTTTCTGGGATAATAATTGTTCTATACTTTATGTATTCAAGCCATGTCAAGCACTATGGGACACTGGGACCAATACTAAGGTCGTCAGTTTCTGTGGGATGGTACCACTAACCATAATAGATGAGTGGAATTTTTTTCTCTGATTGAAAATTAGTCATCTCTTCCAGTTTTTCATGTAACACTCAGTCCAGTTTCTGGCCTGTAGTGATCTCTGGTTGGTAGCTTTTCTTCTTTTTGTTTGGCTTCAGGTATTTTTTTGTTCAGTTTTTAATAAACTTTGGGACAGAAGTCTTAGTAGTCATTTCAGTAATCATATTCCTGCATTTCAGCTTCTCCTCAGTTTCATAAATGTTTAAAATATTATTCTCTGAAACGGCTATAAAATTTTAAGTTCCACTTTGATTATTTTTCTATTCTTTTTGTAGATTAATGTAATTATTATATCCATATGTAACCTGTCTGAGTAAGAAAATTTAAGGCAGTCCTGGACCCTGTACAAAAGAGGAAGCAAACTAGCAGAGGTATAATAGAATAAATTAGTTTGCTATCCTTGGTTCTGGAATAGTTTTCCATGCAGACATTATCCTTAAACGAAAGTTACTTTTATTCCAGAATAATTATTCTGCTCACAAAGCAGCACCGGCTCGGAGACAAAGCTGAGACTTCTAACACTTGGTAAGTTTATCTCTGAATTCCTGCTGTGCAGATGGCACAGTGGGCTGGCGAGCAGCAGGACTGGGAAGCAGTAGAGGAGTTGGCAGGTTGGCGAGGAAGATAACAGGTGGCTTGTGAAGTGGAAGCAAGGTCTTTATTGTAGGCCACCCTTGTCTCTGGCAGAATTAAGCTGGGAATTCGAAGGGGGGAGGTAGCCTCGCATGAAAGCATATCCAATCCATCGGACCACATACTGGAGACTTGAAAGATAGTTTGGGAAGTAAATGGAAGGAATTGTGACCTTTTGGATGGCCATGGGTAAAAATTGGAAATCTAGAGGGAAGAATGGCTGTTCGATGAGTCACTGCACACTTAGAGGGGTGGTGGTGGACAAGCACAAATAGAGGACTGTGGAAGAAATACGCTGTATGAGGTCTTCAGCTAGATGGTGTGTTCCCTTCCTTTTTTTTTTTTTGTCTCTCTCAGCAACCTTATCAGAGTACAGATTGTGGTTAGAGCCAATTAAATTCCTTTTGCAAGTGGGAGGCAGGAGACTGAACTCAATTGGCAAGTGGCTCATCCTGGTGTAAAGTGGGAACAGCGCATTCCGAGTTAAACACATGCTTCACCCCACTGCCTTACATGGAAAATTCTGAGGAGATAAAGCCATTTGACTCCTTTGTTACAGCAGAGTATCAAATAGCCTGGCAGTGCAAATTGTAAAGGACGTATTTCTCAACTCCCACTTTTTAGGGGATGATGATATGATTTTCCTTATTTTTAAAGGAGGACATACTTCAAGTTATGTGGTCAACTTTAAGAAAGCAGGATACAATGTACTTTATTTAAGAAAGAATACTTCAGAAAGTAAAGTGAAAATTACTTTTCACTCAGATGTATTAAGTCTTATGTGTGGCAATCTGGTGATCGAAGGTTTATCGTATCAAAATGTTCATTTTTGAAATGAGCATTATTTTTATGTGTTTGAAACTTGAGTCATGAATATCAGAGATATTCAGAGATCAGGTCCATGCTGCTCACTTGCATAGCAGGATTTTAGTTTCTATTGTCAGTTCATAATTGGAATCATACTGATTCTGATCCCAGTTGGAGAACCTAAGACTGTCTCAGACAATGTCTTCACAGTATTTGGGAAATTTCATGTGAATTACTAAGATACTCAGTAACTGTGTCTATCTTTTCCTGAATTCATACATCTAAGCCCAGACATGCAAAAGTCACTTACTGTAGTGCTGGATCTTTGCCCAGAAAGTAATTTTTGGAGAATGATTCTTGAGGTTTTATGCAGATCATATGCTTGAAGCACCTCTATGTCCACTCTTTTCCCATGTTTTCTTTCCTCAGACAGCTGGTGTTCACATCCAGACTTCACTGAACAACTAGTCACATCTTAATTGCACAGGGAGCATAATTTCATCTTCATATTAAATTATGAAGGGTGACTTTATTAGGCAGTGTCTTGGCTTTAGACTGCATCAGCTAAAATACAGATAATCTTTCAGCATGTACCTTACACAGCTGACAGGGTTTCTAAGTAGATGAACGGGGTTGATAAAATGATAGGCTTTACTCGCTCTGGTTCTGGGAGGAGCAATGTCAGGGCTCAAATCCCTAGATCACAACCAGAAGCAAAAACCAATATATAGCTAGCTAATATAAAAACCAACTAAATTGGACAGGACTACTCAGTGGTGACAGAGAACTTATTAAATAAATGACCCAAGAATTATACACCTATAAAATGAGGTACTAAATAGGGCTATTCCTGAGCACCTGCATGCATTTTAACTCTCCCACCAGATAACAGGGGTGCCTGATGATCCTAAAATAGACAAGGTTGTGGAGATCTAGGTCTTCTATTTGCAGTAGCAGTTCCTTGAATTGCATGGTTGGCTTCCTGAGAAGAATGTTTTTCTCTAGCAGTTGAGTAAATCATACCTCCCTGCTAGAAATCTTCAACAGGACACTGACTTTCAGCCTTTAAAGCCTGCATTCTTTGATTTAAAAAATGATTATCAGCCTCTAGAATTCAGACTTGGTGGGCAAACTTGCTAATGGAATGCTTGAAAGTATGGTTTAGTTGTAGTTGCAATGTAGTTGCCTACATTAATCTCGCATGTACCACATCTGATTTTTTAAAATAAAATCATGTTATTTGTTCATCAAAACATGCTGGTAACTGGAAAAATAATGAAAATATTTCGTGGAGAAAACTGCTCTTTATATGCACCCCTGAATGAGCCCTGAATTTTGCATTTTCACACAGGCAAGAGCATAAAATCACTGGTTAATTGTATGAAACTGCTGACCCTAAGGAGTACAAAACACAGTGGGAGGTTGGGCATGGAAAGGAAAAGAACTTAGGTCTCAACAGGAAACATCACTGTGTCTGTGTCCCTGGAGGTGATGTGGCTTTGCTACAGTCACAAGTTAGTGACAAAATAAAATGTGTCCATCATACTGTCCTAAAAAGAAGAGAAATCTAGGGGGCAGTGTATGGAATTGCCAGATATGTGGGGTAGTTTCTGCCATAAAACAAACTAGATAAGCTGGGAATAATCAGGCAGGAAAATGATTAATGATAATGGATCTCATATACCATTTTACTATTCATTGATGGCAACAGAGGTAATGGATCAGGATATCAGATATGCATTTTTGACATGCTTTTTTTTTGTGCTGTGTTTCAGGAATGCAAGAATTAAAATGCCAAGGACGTCCTTCAATTATATACTGGATAATTTTTGGTTTTTTTTCCTCCTAGTTTTTTTTTTTTTTTTAGATAATGTATGCTTCTTAAGAGGTAGCTAGATCAAAAATACATCACAGCAAAAGACAAACACCCTGATCTATAAAATTATAGCAAATGTTTTTGGGGTTTGTGTTTTCATAATTCATTAAGTGGAAACACCCTTAGAATTACTGGGTAGCAGGACAGAGAGGAATCATTGAGGAAATGGAAAGGGGAAAGCAATATTTTCCTTTTTTGAACCTGTAGTTCAAAAACATTGAAGTTTAAAGCAAATTATTGCTATGTTCATCCCTAGCATTTATGGTTACTGATTAAGTAGATTTATTTCTCCGAGCTTTTTAAAATCATGTCTAAATTTGGAAGCTTTTAGAATATATGTGGAGTTCTTGAAATATATGGCAGTTACGAGCTGTCTGAGATTTTACATATCTAATTCACGAGGTCATTCTTCTGTCTTTCCAGATTACAGTAGTCTTCCAAGCCAACTAAAAGTAAAGCTCTGCATCAAACGCTAAGTCAGAAAGAAGGAATATGAGGTACAGATGAAACTGAAGTAGCCGTTTTGCAACTTATTTTTCAATGTTTTTCTTTTGGTAATAAATTTTGAAAACTGACAGAGGAAATAGAAAGCATAAGCAGGCTGTAGTCATACGTTTACACTATTTCCAAGTAGAACCCTCAGATTCCCAGTGTCATTAAGCTGCAAACTTCGGAATGATGATTCTGGCTTCTTCTGTGTGATGAGCGAGGTCTGTTTGTTTGATGTGCATGTTAATCTCCCTTTAACATCACTGCAGCCTTAGGAAATCAGGCAAGTTTGAGTATCAGGTCCTGAGACCAACTAAACTGGTCCCTCTGAGGTTTAGATTGGTGTCTACAACTGGACGAAAAAGTCGTTGTTGTTCTTGTCATTATTACTTGCCCTTATGCCTCCATTTTGTTTTACTGTCATGTTTTATTCTTCTGTGTGCATCCCAAGTAAATAATTTGGGATGTATGTTTGAGTTTAAGCAGTGTTTCATCCCTTATTAATTTATGTCTGCATGACTTGTAATTAGCTGGTCATCAAAATTCTACTCACCCATACATTGATTATGTATACGCATATCTTCAGATTTTATTTGTAAGGTGATAATTTCTGGATTGAGAACATACTGACACTTATGAGTAATCACTGGGATGCAGTTCAGCACTCCATCTGTATTCAGCAAAATACTTAAGCATATGCTTAATTTTAACTTTAGCTCAGGTAAGCATGAGATTGCCTCCATCCAAATTCAGCACAGCATTTTAAGTATGTGCCTCACTTTAAACATATCCTTAAATCCTACTAAAGTTAAAATCAAACACATCCTTAAGTGTCTTCATGAATATGGATAACTACTGAATGAGGTTTGATGAAATGAACTCTGTTGGCCATTAAATAACAAGAAATGCCTGGCCACGATTCCATTAATGTCCTACAGGCAGGGAAGATATCACAGAAAAATAAAACATTTTTTTCATGTCTTGAAATTCTAGAAGCTGAACTGATTATTGTTGAAAATAAAGTATTTTGCAGACTGTAGGAGGTCTTTCTAACCCTCAAAAGAACTGTATCCATAGGAAGTCAAGGCTTCATTCTCAGTGTTTCATTAAGTTCAGAATGTTCATTAAAACTCTCATTCTTTAAACAAGATATTTCAAATAATGTAACTAAATTTGTCCAAAATTAAAAATGATTATGAAAGTCACAGATACTTGAAAAGAAAATGTGTATACAGGTGTTATGGATGTTACCGCTTACAGAATGTTTTCTGTGATTTTCTTTTATTTTCACTGCTGATGTATTTGATTCACATCCCCATTATTCATTTCAGTCCATTTTCACTTCTGCTGCTTCAACCTCTAACAGCCTTTCTCCACTATTTATGTGAAAAGCTCTTTGCATTTTTATTTCAGATCCTCTCCTATTGCAGTTCATGAAGTCTTTCAACAGTAGGCTGTTAATCCTCTGCAGATTAATATGATTTCAGTGATAATCCTTTCATTTGTTGAATTTTTAAGACATTTAATCATTAAAGAAAGTGCTAGACAGATTTTCCATTAAAGCAGTTCGAAGCAGGTGGTATGTCTTTAATGTATGTCGGTAGCACTTTATGTTGCTCGTTTATAAAATTAAATTTGCAGATGAGCAGAATAAGTCTAGAGTTAGTTATTTGTCTTTTCCCTTTGGTACTACTGTTCAAACAGAGTGAAGAAAAAAGTATTCAGGAGTTTGCAGATAAACCAGGGTTAGAATATGTGTTTGGATGCTCTTTTCACAACTTCATTGCTACTTTTCATTGGAAGTAATGGTCAGCTTGGCTTCTGTCCTGATACTGCAAAGCATTAAGTCAAATATATGTGGAAAAAAATAGTAAAATTTAAACATGAGCTTTGCCTTCAGGTAGGCCATAGGATATAAATGGTATATGAGAGTTACTAAAACTCTCTGTACAAGGCTAATTCATATCTTCACTGAAGTTAAGCTTATGACTGAAACACTCTTCCTCAGATGGAACTGAAGTTTATCATTATCTCTCAATAATGACACACATAAATCTTGTAGCATTAGAAGTTTTAATTTTCTGTTGATTCCCAGCTCACTGTCCATGACTGTCCTTGTCAATCAAATTCTTTATCCTATGTTTTGTCTTCTTTTTCCTCTGGTTTTCCTGTTCTTTTTTTGCACACTGATGAAACGATAGACAGGAAGAGCAGGCACAGGTATTAAAATACAGTGATACTGAGTATTCTTGTACATTTCATTTTAATTAAGCTCTCAGAACCATTGCTTCCAAGCTAGTAGACAAACAGCAGAAATGCCAGAGATATGAAAAACATTCAAAGTTCATTAAAACCTCAGTTTAAACAAACAGATAGAAGGTGTAGCCTGCCATAGTAGGATGATTTTTTGCTTTTATATACTGAAAACTCAGAGGTACTTTAAGCAAGAGGGAGAGGAAGCAGACACCACAACGCTTTAAGAAAATCAGGTCCTGAACTTGGCAAACCTTTAGCTGATTTTGTCACATATTTGCAGCTTTAAAATGATTTGGCCTTTGCAACAGCCAAAATAAGTGTCCTTTAATCACTTCCAACCTATTAACAGATGGGCAAACAGCTTTTATAAATGGGGCATACAAAATACTCCGATATCAGCCAAAACTAATTAGTAGCATTATCTGAACTGAAATTTGTAAGTGATGGAATATACATCGATGCAGATAAATTGATAGAAATTCCTTTTCAAACATCATGCTTGATATTTGTTCTAAACACTTATTAAATAAAAATCAATTTTTTTTCCTGTTTAGCTATCTTCTTCCATTAAAACAACACATTTTCCTGTAAAATTTCTCATTAGAGACAGTGTAACAATCAGAAATTGCATTAAGCAAAAGGCAGTTTAGAATACATTTTTTTGTGGCATATAAGAGAAAGAGTAGTGTAACTTGAATGCAACCTTAAAATTAATTAATCTTAAAGAACGGCACAAATACTGATATCAGACATTATTTATACAGCAGTGCCAGAGCATATTAAATATATCTTTGCACTGCACTATTAATCAGAATATGTAAATTGCATTAAATTAAATTGTGATATTATACAAAAAAAAAATTGCCCGATGTATAATTCAGTAGGAAGAGCCATTCAGTGCATTCCCATCAGATCTGCAGCATGAATTTGATTTTACAAAGACATCTGTAGTGCAGACAGCTGCTGTACCTAAGTGAGGGTTTGATTGTACACTTGATCTTTCAAACAGCCACTTGTCCATATCTTTCACATAAATTTTTTTTCATGGATCTGCAAAAGAATGTAATGGTAACTTAATCAGAACTGTTCTGCAACACATTTTCATTACAGAAAAGAAATAATTAAATGTGCTGATTTTCAGAAGACTTTCTCTCCTTCTTTCCAAGTGCACTGCTGTCATCAAATAATCTATCTCTACCTCAACTTACATACTGATTTTAGGATTTTGTTTGAAGAGTCAAACTTTAAGTAGTAAACAATGTTATGACAACATTCAGGCTTTTTTCCCTGCAAGACCACACAACAGGCCCTGCTCTTCCAATACAGATAATTGCCTTGGGTAAACTTTTTCTCAAAATTTGACAAAAAAAATCTATAGAAATGCTGTCTATACTCTATATATCCATGTAGATAATCAGTCAGGTAGTGCCTTTCTTGTCCATCTCACATAATGTTGCCCCTTGGTCTTTGAAGACAGTGGCTTTGATCAGGCCAGAGATGTAGCTCTTGAATGCTTGGCACATTCTCCTGTCTTAGAGCAGATATATATCACCTGGAGCTCACTAGGCTTGTCTAGAAAGAATTGTGGTGGTGGTGGGTATTCCCTGTGCAACCTAGGAAATGGCAATTTCCTTGAAACCCTACAAACAAATTAAAATGTTTTTCTTCTCTGATAGAATCTCTGGGGAAAATGGTAAAAGCAGAGTCTGCAGATATGGAGCTGAATGAAGCTGGTAGAGGGTTCAGCTCCTTGTTCAGTGAGAAGGGTTACAGGGCCTATCAGATTATAAGTGAATGATGAAATTGTGGTCCCATATTGTGAGGTTATATGGAATACCTGGAAGATTTTTTAGCCAGTACAGAGATCAAGATTGATGGAACAGATTTGTCTTTGTGGCATAGAGGGGAGTGATGAATAAGTGCAAATGGTATTTTTTAATTTATAAGAAGATGGTCTGATGAGAAATCCTGCAGGCTTTTGGTTACATGGAAAAAGTGCTGTAGAATACTAGAAAATAATCAGTTTCAGATTAAATTAATCATCTAAGTAATTTTCTTTTTAAGAATCTCAATATATTAAAAGCTCAAAAAAACTCAAACATGCAAACAAACAAAAAAACCAAAAAAACCTACCAAAAGATAATATTTTGAGAAATGCCCACATCTCCATTTTGCAAAAATTTTATCTTACTAGCACCTTGCTTAATGAAGACCAGGCATAAAACTCCATTTTCCTCTTAATTCAAAGCTATTTCCAGCAGATTGGTTTAGTCTTGGCACAATATGGATGTGTTAAGTAAAATTACAGCTAACTTTATGCACACAGCTACTCATGACCTTAAGCATAAAATTACTATTTCTATTCACAATTGTACCTTCAGGAAAAAAAGAAAATGTAAATGTCATTGATGAAAAATCCTCAGCTATAGTTTGGTTTACATATCTGCCAGTTACACTGCTTGAAATGCAAAATCTAACATATTTTGTTATTTATCATATGTACCTCGATCATTTCCTCAGCAGGGGCATAGTCAGGTAATCATATAGGAGGACTGTAGAGATGAAACTTCATAGAGTTCCTTTCTAGACATTCTGTATCAAGATAAAATTGAGAGCTTTCAGGGTTTTAAAATTACTTTTAGTAATTTTACTCTAGCAAATACATATATAGTCCAGGATATTGAATATCCTCACTTTTCTGATATTTCTGTTATCTGTTTTTGACAGGAAAATCTCCAATACAGCATTTCCTGGTGTGTTCTTATGAAAAGGATTGGTTTCAACACATTTCTTTTGTCTCCTAAAATCTTTTTTTTTTTTTTTTTCAATGTGTGTATGAAATTTCCTGGCAAGTTTAATGAATACACATTAATAAAATCCGTGAAAGTTTGCATTCATACAGAAGAGACACTTAAAGCTTTCAATGTCTTTCAGCTATAGCTTGTGTTACCAGTTCAGTTGTAAGAGCTGGCAGGTAAAGTATTTCTTTAGTCTTACTCAAATTACAGTGTATTTGCGCACAAAAATATGATTTTCATATTTCGTAAAAGAACCCAGGAACAAAAACAGAGCTGTATAGTTGAACAGGAATTCAAAATGTTAACAATTTTGAAAATAACTTAATCCTTATAGTTTGCAAAGCCATGGGCATTGTGCAGATGTACCCAGCTGCAGCAGAACACTTGGCAAGAAGATTTGGATGCTAATTCTGTAATTGTAGATGGTAAATGACCAAGAGCTCCTTTTCAATCTTTTCAAACTATTCATGTAAATAAGAGGATTCTACATGATTCTGTAATTATTCTAGGTGCACATTACAATTTGCCTTGTAGAGTTTTTATCCATGGTCCACCACACTAAAGAAATGAAGTAGAGCAGTAGAGAAGCAGTAGAGAAGTACATAAAGCAGTTGTTTGCATTCAAATCCCCCTCACGAGAAGGGACTTTGAACACAGTGCATTCAAGAGAGTAAAGATTAAGGTAT
Source organism: Vireo altiloquus (assembly GCA_013396875.1). NCBI lineage: Eukaryota > Metazoa > Chordata > Aves > Passeriformes > Vireonidae > Vireo > Vireo altiloquus. The sequence goes on from VZRF01011695.1 coordinate 356,736, forward strand.
TATCTTGATTGTTTAATTTGTTCAGCACTTACATTTTACTAGTGTAAGAATTCTTGATTACTGTTATTTTGCTATTAAAGAACCCATGCTCAGCTGGTCTGACTGTCATGGTTGTTGTACACCTTCAAGGGTAGGGAGAATTCATCGACAGTGAGTGCTGTGCTGGTGCCCATTCCCATCACTTCCTCTCCAGAAGGCTCTGTACCTGGTTTTAGAGCAGAATGCCCCGAGTGACAATTGATCCCTCTGCCTCCAGAGAGTCTTGATGTGCCTGAATATTGTACTGTTAATTCTGGGCCTTGCAGCTTTTCGTGTAGAGAAACAGCCCATAACTAACAGAATGTTTATTGCACTCTTCTTCTCCCACTTTGTTTTAAATCTCAGTTGCTAAAAAAAAAGGATTGTGTTTTCGATAGAATAGAAATACATAGAAGAAGAGACATGGGCTGCTTCTCCTGGTACATAAGCAGAGAAGTTATAAAAGAAAAGGAAATAGTTGACTGGTACCAAACCTTCCTGTTCTCTAGCTCCAAGTGATCTGCTCACTCCTATCTGCATTCTTGTGAATATTTTTGTTTATATAGTCTTTATAACCTTAAGGATTATGTGACAATACTAAGGAAACTAAAAAGCTGTTTGGACTGCAAAGTTTGATCTAAACTTCCTTTTCGTCTCATCCTTTGCCCTTCAAATTCCTTTTGCAGGATAAGAGGTGGCCATGTCATCACAGAATATGATTGATATTAGTGGAGTGTGAACACTAGAAAATAGCTTGCCTCATGGGAAAAAAAACTGAAAAAAAAAGAGAATTAGTATGAGATTTCAACCATGTATCCAAACACAGTACTGCAAGCTGGACTTAGGTAACCATTTGTTCACACCTAAGATTCAGAAATGTACTGACCTTTTTTTTAATCATCTCCTTTAAAAGACATTTCAGAGAAATATAAACGTCCCATTCATTAAATATGATGTTACAGCCCAATGTAATGCCTTTTTTTTTTTTTTCTGTCTTTTCTTTATGGTCTTCAAAGATTAGAGTACAAACTCTGCCTTAGAAGGCAGATGCTGTTTTTCTGAAATGTTAAAGTGACATTAATTTTCCCTGCTTTGAAGACATAAAGAAACATGTTATAGATGCTCCTGCACAACATGGAGTGTAATACGAGTTAGTGATGTTAACCCTTACAGGAAATCTGATAGTTTTGTTAATCAATACTACATCAGCTAGACTCTTAAACTATGCCTCTCAGGGAGAAAGGCTTGCAGAATCTCACCAAATCTGCAAAAATCTGTGAGTTAGAGGTAGATTACCTGAAATGTTTCGTGGACTTGAAGGTGTGGGAGACTGTGAAGCTTTTTTTATTTTATTTTGTACTTTTCCTTTCCTGAGCAGAAAATAAATCACACAACACCTATCTCTGAGTTAGTCTGCTTGACAGAAGCTGTATTATTTAATATATTAACTTTCTCAAGAAAATGATTGACTGTTATCCTACTGCTATGAGTTCTCCTTGGATTTTTTGTCAAGTAGTTGTGGCAAGGCATCTATGGGCATTTCCATTTCAGTAATACCAGGCAAAATTTCTTCCACTCTCAGTTTTCCTCTTGCCTTTTACCCTGGGGGGAGAGGTTTCATATACTGATTTAGGTTGAGTGTATCTGCCAAGTACAAAAAAAGAGCATTGACCACTATAATTTTTCACTTACCTCAACCTCTTTCTGCCAGTTCTGCTGACCATCACCTTTTCATATTTAGAGATTCTAATGTGGGAAAGAGATGTGTTTCAGCACAGCTGTTCTCCTTTTCATCAGCGAGGATGATGCATGACTTTCCTTTCAGTGCAGGAGTAAGTCAGGAGCCAAGTACCCCATCAGATAACCTCGCATAGGCCTATGTTTTCACACAAAGCATTTCAAGCATGCTAACTTGGTTTTGAAGAAGTATTTCTACAAAAAGAGAAAATATTTCTGAAGAAAACATTTCTAATAAAACCCTTAAGTGCCTTATACCTTATTGTAAAGATGTATCTGACAACAGCTTTTCTTTTTCAGTTTATGAAACCGTGTTTTCCCAGGGAGAATTTGACAAAAAGATGGGCAGAAAGGATCTGTCTGAAGCTTTGAGATACCGTGGATACTCAGTACTTCCTAGTGGAATACAGTATGTCCTCCAGCTGGCCTGCTTGGGTAAGTGGTTTCTTGTAAATACTATACAATGGTGTAAAATTTTCACCTGCAGGTGCTTCAGGCTTTGGGCTTTTTGCTTGTTTGTTTTCTTCTTTTTCCTTGCATGAATAAGAAACTACTACTCTTAAAAGTATAGTCAGGACAAACCTTACCTGACGCTGATGATCTTTTTCAAAATTGAGCCTTTTCTTATTATACTTAAAATAAAGTACATATTTTCAGAATTCCACCGTGTCTAAGAATGCTGGAATATAATCCCATACTATTTATAGATATACTTAAGAGGGTACAGAGCAATTTTGTGGTGGGTCTGCACTTGCAGGTGTCTCCAGGCAAACATTAACCCATTTGTACATTCAGCAGTGTTTGTGGTGTTTGCCTTCCAAGACCCTTAAACAGTTCAGTGCAGGAAACTTTTGGAAACATTCAGAGATAGAAACATTCAGGGATGAAAAACTTCTTAGTTGACTGTTTGTAAATAAAGCAGGATGTGGGAGATGACACTAGCAGTGTGACTGTAGCACACTTTAATAGCCCACTTTTGGGTTGTAGTGACATATGTAGGTGCTGTGAACCAAAGCTGGTCTAAACACAAGTTGTCCTGAGTTTGACAGCCACCGCTGGGGGATTCTTGTGGACAGCAATCTCTGGAGGTTATGGTTAATTTTGTGTATTAGCAGCTCCAAAGAATGCTTTTGAAACCCAACTTTATTTAGTGAGAGAAACCCGCATGTAATTGGTGCTTTTGACTTGTTAACAATCTACATGTGGTTTCTTTTGATCATAATTTTTTGCACGTCTTGTCCCAGGGAGTTTTCTTTCCGAGATGCATCTTTGAGAAGGTGGTCTCTTTGAGTGTCTGACCACACATGGTTCTTTCTTTCCAGTGTTGGCTCCTCATAAATGCCATCAATTTCTCATGGAAAATCATCTATTACGTGTCATTTAGGTCACATTCCTAAGACAGTGTGAATAAGACCAGGTATTTTTAGTCACTTGCTCAGTCCCCATCACTATGGTAACAGGAGATTATGTGACTGTGAGACAGAACTTTGTTTTATATCTTAGGTTTGGGAGACTATTGCTACTTTTCACGGTGTTCACAGACACACTAGGAAAGGTTCATGCTTCTCTACTCATTATTTTATTTATTTAGAGTCACTTAAGTGTGAAGTGCTATCGAGACTTTTTCGGCCATTTGAGGCAGTGTGTAGGCTTCTAATGCATTTTGATTTTAAAACCCTTCTAAATTGTGAACATGTAAATGATGAGTAATTGCTAAAACATGGAGATGTGTCTGAGTCTAAAGGGCATCCATAAAGTGATTTTTAATATGGAAGCATTTTGAATAAATGCCACTTATCTGCAAAGTGCCTCTCTTCCTCAATTTTATAATATAGATGTCATCATTTCTGAAGACAAGTTATGAGCAAAGTAAAACCTTGCTAAATTGCTTGGGAGAGACACTGCAACTGGTTGAATGTTTGGATTCCCTGAATACTGATTTGGTGCAACCATATTCTGTGCAAGTGCAAAAGCATCCCATAGCATCAGTCTGTCTATTCAGGAGTGGAAAGATAAGACAGAGGAAGAGGTCTATGTGTCTAGGCAGAATGGTGCAGAGATCTACTGATACTACACTAAACTTTTTCAGGTTAGCACTGCATCCTGCATGGCCACGGACTGATCCATGGAAGATTAAAACAAGAAAAGGGACCATGTGGCTATTTAGTCTGAGTACAGGTCAAACAAAAAATATTCAGATCTCTTGAAAATTTTTCGCACTCATTTTAGTCTTACTAGTTTTGTTGTTGTTGTTTTAATTGAATCTAAGCATTACTGAAAAAGCAGTGCCCAAATATTAAATGTCCTGTTGATTTTCCATTTTCAGTCATGAATGAACACTGTCTTTGGCTAACAATAGTTAAGGCAGGAAAACTTTGAAGACTTTTAACATATTCTCTAGTGAGTTTTAATTACGTCAGTACCATCAGAACTACAAAAGTATCTGCTTATTTTTTGTAAAGTTTAGACATGGAAGGTAGTAAAATTATCAGAATAAAACAGAAATATTTGTAGTAAAACACTGATGTTCATTATTAAATAACAAAGATCTTGTTGTCAAAATAGGAAATAAGACTATATGTTATAAAATACTGTGAAATGTGCATGAGAAATAATAGATGAGATAAAAAAAAAGGGGGAATATATGATGCTGAACTCAACACACTGTTTTGAGTCTCTGTGTTTGCACAAGCAGAGCTGGTACAATAATTAGACCAAACCAGACTATATAGTAATGGCACTGACAGGGACTGAAGAAGAGAATGATGCTTAGAGTGGACTCAGAAGTGCTGAAAGGAAGCTTATACAGAAAAACATATTCGTGATTTCCTTACGAAATCTGCTTTTCAGCTTCTGGGAAAGCAAGGGAGCTTCCTTTAGGTCAGATGAATGTAACCACGGATGATTCTCTAGATGTATCTACACATATCCTGTTCCCCACTGTGTAAGGGAAAATCAGTGACTGTGTTGCTACCTAACAGAATGCTGGCCGAGGAGTTAGAAACTGCCTAGAAATAATTGAATGAATTTCCATCAGTGGTGAGGTTTAGCTGCTGGCTTCCTGAAAAAGCGGAATAAAATTAAGGCCATAGTGCAGTGATTTTGAGATTTCATACACAAGTAATGATGTTATTTCATCATATTTCAAGACAATTTGTGCTGCTACTCCATTCTGTTGTTGAAAAGCAGAATGCCATGCACTAAGCAGTCAGGAGAAATTCTCACTGCAGCACTGCTGTACTTTGTTTGACTATAACAGGAAAAATAGAGGTAAGGAACCAATCAATTTTGGACAAATTCTTTGAAGTATCCATTGACATCATAACTAATTGTCAAGAAAAATATTTCTTTAAACATTTTTTTGGAAAGCAGTATTGCTTATGTTTAGCAGTATAGCCTATGTTTAAACATACTTTTTTTTTCCTCTGGTTGATTCAAAGTGCTGCATGTTCTATTCAGGTAAACCTTTACATGGAGTTCAGAGGAACCATGCATGCCTGGAGGTCAGGCATTGGGAGTGCTAGTTATTTTGCTTCTATATTTGCTGAAGAGGCCAGCCACAATATCTTGGTATTTGCTGTATTCTATGGTCATGAAATGACTGCTATTAATGCTGGTTGGGACTGGATTGGGGAAATAGTTGTAGCTGTTTATATATTATTAAAGTGAACTGTTCACAGTTGCAGCATCCTGATAATTGGATTGTTTTCAAATAACATGTAAACACAGTAAGGATTTTCTCTGCAATTGGCTCTTCAGAGTTCCCTCTACTAAAATCCATATTTTTTTCATCTTTGTGTTTGTGATCTTGATAACTAGTCCTGTATTTACACAAAATATCTGGTGTTTAGGCTAAGAATATGCAATATTGCATAGAATTTGAATCGTTGGCTTTAAGCCATCTCAATTTATATTGGCCTTGCCTCATTGTAGATTTTTCTGTATTTGCAGGGAGGCAGTAAACCATCTCTTCTTTTAAGCATTGAAGTGCCCAGATTTTTCATTTATTTAAATTTTTACACATCTTAGCGGAAAGCAAGGTTTTTATAGGAGATTTTAGGCTGCAGACTGGTCTGGCTTGAACTCAAACAACAAATGAATGTGCAAAACAATGATCTCTAAGAGACATTTCAAAGCCATATATCATTACAGTCGATGCCAATTCCCTCTCAAGCTGCAGAGAGGCAGGGGAGATGCAGGAGGTCCCTGGGACTTGGTTCTTTGCACGAAGCTAACAGAGGGTATTAGAGCAGTCCCCTGTCACAACCTGTGGTTCAGAGCTTGACTCATGCTGAACCTTCATCAGTTTTCGGTCCCACTGGCAATTCCATGATAACTGGTGCTTGTTACTGGGTCTTTTGGAAAGCTCTCGTGGTTTTGGAGGTTCTGCTCAGAAATGGCACTGGCTGACTGCAGCTCTCACTGACTGCAGTTATTTTCTCTCTCAGTTCTTCCTTACTGTGGTTTACATGTGTAACTATGCATAAATTGTTAAATAAACAACACCTAACAGCAATTTCTGTTGCAGTCACACCAGAAAAGGCTTATTTATAGAGCAGGACCCTTCTATGTGGAGTACCCTGCACATTCTGAAGAAAAATATGCTTCCTGCATCACTGGTGGAAAATTGCCTCCTAAAACTGTTTATTTTTCATTAAACAAAACTTAAAGGACAAGCAGCAGAAAACTGTGCATACTGTAGTGGGAACAAAGGTGTAATAGCTCTCATGCATCTGGCAGAACACAATACTCAGGAGTTTCTTCCATTGCACTGTTGTTTAATAATGTTCTCCACACCTATGCAGTAATGAGCCCTGAGGGAGATGAAGGTTATCCTTATGACCATTTAAGCCAAATATCATCAAGAAATTTAAATTCCACTGTGTAAGAGCTCTACAAGAGAGCTAGTGATAATGAATAGATGCATTAATAAAATGTCTTAATAGAGCTATTGTGAAGCTTTGCATTTCCTACCTAGTGGTTTCTGGATCAAGGCTAAATGCAAATCTATCTAATGATTCTTTCAGGTCTTTAAGACTGTGGGTCATTCACTATCAACTGCAGCAAAAAGGAAATAAAACACACAGATTATACCTTTCTCCTTAACTGCTGATCCTCTCCCAAAAGAATTACAGATTAATATGGGTTTAAAAGGTTAAGGAACTCCCACAACATCTGGAATGTTTGTCAACAAGCATGCAAGAATCCCTTCTGGATGCAAAAGCTATCTAATCAATGTTTGTTCTAACCTTCCACATATATACAAACAAAAGCCTGTGTTTCTCTTTTTCTTGTTTCTTTTTTAAAGAAAGATAAAATTCATGCTTAAGAACTTAATTTGCTTGAGTATTTTCTAATTAACTTATGATCTCTATGCTCCTCCTGGGAGTGGCAAATAGAAACAGAAAATGCAATTTGGGTTACTCACACAGCCCAGAGTACTCCACTCCAGCCACCAACCCTGCCTTAAACACAGTTAAAATGTTATTTCTTTTTGACAGTAATAATATTCCAAAGCATCATTATGGCTTTATTAATAATATTCTAAAGCATCGTTATGGCTTTATTAAGATGCTTTGATAATAAGCTGAGAACAAAACAAAACAAAACAAATATCCTACTCAGTTGATGAAGAGAGTTTTTTCATATTTTTCATATTGTTCATATTTTGTATCACATTTAGAATTAATCTAAAATCTACGTCAGAACAACCATCTGAAAAGCAAAACTTCTCCTTAAAATTCGCCTTTTGCTTCAATGTCTGTGGAATAGTTGACAACAGTTGAACTAGCAGTGTGCTGACACTGCTGCCTGTCACCCAGGCTGATGCTGCCTTTTTTATTTTTTATTCTCCTGTGCTGTCTCTTCCTGCTGTACCTAAGTTATAAAATCTTGGACTTGCTTTTTGTTCCAACTGTGCTAGAATCTGGCACTGAGGGTCTTGTTCTGGCTCCTGAGCACTCTCCTAGCACTTATAGATTGTACAAATGATGATGCGGTGTCAAATCTGCTCTAAAGAAAGGTGGGGAAATTTTAAATTTAAAGGATGGTTCGTCTCTACACCTATTGATAGAGTATATATCCTTACATTTGACTAGTTTTGTATGCCAACTGCATCTCCCAGCCCCCAAACATAGGAAGGATGATTCCTATCACAGAGAATCCAGTGGCAGGTTGTGGGTGGGAAGCACAGCAGGTTTCTAGTACTTATACACCAGAGAATGGCCCATACTGGAAACACAGCAGCTTTCTTCTGGTACCCTCTGACTGAACATCAGGGAGAAAGAACATCCCTTGGACCAGCATTTTTCATTACAAGGGCTTACCTCAAGTCTGTGGGGTGCAACCTCTTGACTGAAGCTTAGGATGGATTTTTTCCCTCCTCTCTCCAATGACACCGTTTAGGATCACTGCAATAGGGTGGCTTGATCAAATTTCCTGTGTTGTCCTTTAGCCATTTGGCCTTACACATGTCCAGAAGGAGATTTCTCATTGCTACCTTTCAGCTCTTGAAGGAGACCTACAATAAAGATGGGGACAAATCTTTTACTGGGCCTAGTGTAATAGGACAAGGGGTAATGGTTTTAAACTGAAGGAGGATCCATTCATGTTGAATACAAGGAAAAAGCTCTTTCTACATCGAGGGTGGTAAAACACAGGAGTGGGTTGCCCAGAGAGGTGGTGGGATTCCCCATGCCTGGAAACATGCAAGGTCAGGTTGGATGGGTCACTACATGACTTAATCCAGTTGAAGATGTCCTTTTAAAGGTCCTTTCCAACCCAAACCATTCCATTAGTCTATGATTCTGTGATTTACCATGCCATATCCTTTTCCACCTGGCAGTTTGTGTTTTCATTAATGTCACCGCATTACAGGGAAATTGTATTTTTAAATAAGCATTAGTGTCTCAGTTTGCTAATATATTTCATGCAATAGTAAGTGCAATTTATTCCCTTGGTATGGTAATGCACACATCTTAATAGCTTTTTAAAGGAATAAGTAAATTAGCATATGTGCCATGCTGAAATGGTTAACGAATAACCATAAAGCTGCTTTGTCTATTTTGCGTTTGCATTTCACTGTGTCTTAATGGCCCTGGCTTTTTAAACTTGTTTTCATGTAAATTTTGACTTTAGTCCCTTAATTGGAGGAACTGCTCTTTAAGGCTCACCTGTGCTGATAGAACAAGTCCATCAATTCATATACTTGAATAGCACCATATCAGTTAAAACACCTCAGGATGACACTCGCTCTTTTTGTAGTTGTGTTGTTGACTCCTCTTCTGATGGTTGTTCTCTATAATACAAGTCTTTCCTGCTGCCTAGACAGTTTTCCACATTTTTTGAGCATCTGATTATTTCTTTCCAAATTTACTACTTTGCACTTGTCTTTATTGAATTTCCTCTTATTGACTTCGGGCCATTTTTCCAATTTATCAAGACAATTTTGAGTTTGACTGCTTGTAAGTGCTTCCAGCATGGTGTCACCTAGAAGCTCTGTAAAGTGACTCCTCCATTCCATTATCTTAGTAGTCATTAATAAAAATATTGAATAGAACCGGACTTAGAACAGACCTCTCTGAGACCTCACTTTATATTTCATCTCAGTTTTGACAGGAAAGTATTTATCCACCCTTTAGGTAGGATATTTTGATCTGTAGTAAAAAAAAAAATGATTCAGCAGAAAATATGAGCTTAAAGATTTGGTAGATGTTAAGAGATTCACAAATTCCAGAGTAGAATAGCAGCATGTGGGAGAGAAATTAAATGCTCACCACTTATTGCTACAAATATGTCTTTTACATGATTTAAGAAGATTTATTCTTCAATAGTACATGAAGAGTTTCATCATTGCAGTACTCTTGGTCAGAAGGATATACATTAGCTTTTAAAAGTTTGAAGAACTTGCTGGCTGCAAGGATATGCAAAATACAACTTGGTTCTGATGCCTGAAGTGGCCACCTAAAAACAGAGACTACACAAGAATAAGGGAATGAAGGTAGGTATTTTTTAGAAGGGCCTTCATAGGTGCACCCTGGGCAGGCCAAAGGCGACACCCAAGACGGAGCCCGAGTCACAAGTTCTTCACACTTTTAAAAGTTTGGTTCATTTGCATATCAGGGCTTATTTCCCAATTAAAGCTTCAGGTAATGATGTAATTACTCCAAGCTTAACCCCCTTCTACGATTTTTGTTTACACATTTTGGGCCTAGGACAGTCTGGGTGTCCTTGAGAGCAAACCTAGAGAGGGTTTGTTATGTCTAACCAGCATGAGAGAACAGCAGCTAACAGGCCACACGGAACTTCAGAGTTACACGCCAGGCAGTACAGGATTTGAAAAATAGAAAAGTTAAAATCTAAGGCATCAGTTCAACTACCACCCCTATTAAAGTATGTATTGTCATATTTATATTTTGTATTTCAGTATATGCACAGTATAACGCATCTACACAGGTACGTCAATATGTATTTATGGTATATATAGAATATAGAAATTGAAAATTTGCATAATACTTCTTGAAATAAAAAAAAAAAGAAAGTGAAAGAAATCCTTTGCTACACAGCAGGAAAAGGGAATAATCACATGAGTTCCCATACTCAAAAATCTTTGACAGGGCAATGAATGTAAGGAGTTTAAACATCTTTTTTGTGAACTATGAAGAGAGGATGTTTCTAATATCCAGTTTATGTATTACTCTATGGATTATTATAGAGTTTCATTTCTTTTTTAGCAATTTTTAGCCATACTTTGAAAGTGCAATAATATTTCCTCTGCTCCTATGTTGTGGACAAGTATATATATTATTTTCATTTCTTAAATGGAGAAATAAAGAAGAATTTAAATTATTAGTCTCGGATTGTATACTGAAATAGCTTTAGAAGTTTGGACTGAATTATTTAAAATTGACTTCAAACTGGTTCTTATGCCCATACTGAACAAATAGGTACTTTTTAAGGGGCACCTCATATTTTGTCTTTCTTCCACATGTGTAGTCACATACAGACTCATGCTTAGTTCTTTCCTCCAGGAACTTACCTAACACACATGCTCTCAACTTCTTGCCTCTTGAGACAGGTACTACTCACAAGAAAAGGTCCTTGAATTCTTTCTGTCAGTAGTGAATATGTGCAAGAGATTGATTAAGATAAAAGGGTTTTTCAACAAAATCATAGCAAAATATTTATTGGATCTACCTAATTTCTTTAATAGAACCCTAAAATCTTAACACTGGTTTGTTGTTTTTTTTCTTTTCCTGCTAGGTTTTGATAATTTGATGCATTTTAGGCAAATTCTAATATATCAGTTATAAAAACATTCAACTCTTTGTCAGGATTACAAAAGCAGGAGCACAAGGTTTTAATTAAAATTAAGCCCTATTAAAAGTACTTTGCTGATTACCTCTATGATATTACAGATTTTTTTCCAGTTGAAAGAAGTGGCAAAAAACTCCCTTCACATTGTAAAATGGAAAAAATAATATTTGTAGTGAATTTTTTTAAAATTCATCTATACAACTTTATATTAAAATGATAGGATTGCTGTAAGCCATCATCTTCTTGACTGTTTGCAATATTTTCACTTTTTTATTCTTTTTTTTTTTTTGCAATATTTTTCATATTTTCCTTACTTCAGCAAAAATAGTCTTTGTTTTATGTGGCTATCTAAGCTATTTGAATAACAGGATTTTGTTACTTTAAATGTCCTGTCACATGTTCCTGTAATCTTTAATTCCTTTAAAATTCTCTTAAGTATATGGCACAAAATTAATCAATAATTTGATTTACATAGTTATGCTTCCTTTTTTATACAATAGCCTTCTATAAAGCCACTCATCCACCCTTGAAACATAAGCCAAAAAAATCGCCCAACTTCTAGGGCAAATTTAGGCGCAAAATCATCGAATCAACCATTTGTGATATCAACAATTGATTTCTATATAAACCATTTCGTTTAACCTCATCTCTAAAAGAATATTTTATAGGGTAAGTTTCTTCCCCTTTCACACCTGGTTTAAACATGATACAGCTGCAATAAAATGTAATTAGAGTGCCCTACAGTTACATGAATTCCGTCATTTGAGCATTCTGTGTATCAAGACTTATGAAGAGTTTTTCTTTCCTTTTCGATTATGATCTCTTCACATTCTGCTGTAGTAACTCTGTATGAAGTAGTATTACTTGATCTAGTGAGTAATACTTTCTTTTTTCTCTAAATTATCTTTTGCATTCTATTCAGCAGAAGGATTGAATACTTGTCTCTGTATCAACTGTTATAACTGCTTGATCAAAATAAACACAAAACATTGTCTTTGACTCTGTAACTCCTAGAGAATTATCAGTCCTTCTACCAGTGTGGGATTTGGCCATCAGTGTTTGTGTTTCTCCAAAAGAAAGCAGATTTAGTTGTCAGTTTTGATGATGAGTAACTTCTAGGCTTTCTATTATTTGTTTTGCTGGGATTACAGTGTTCTCAGCTCTCCTCTTCTATCTTAAACTGAGTTTTAGTGTATTATTGCTAATTTTGTCTGTCACCCAGCAAGAAGGGGACATCTCTCATCATGACCATCATTGCAGGAGTTTTCTCTTCTGGTTCATGGACTATTATTTTAATTTCTTTAAGTTGTGCTGAAAGCTTCATCTTTGCTGTAATTTCTTTTGGATCCATTGTTTGATACTGCACCCCAAGAATTGGATGCCTTTGTGACAACCATTCAACTTCTTGAAACAAAGTTTCTAGAACAGATGTGGAGGACAAGATCCAAGATGTCTCTCTGCTGTAGCTCAAGACAGCACTTAATAAATCTCTGTGTGGTTGATGACTGAATACTATAGAATAGCCATCAATAGCCTGCATTCTCTTAAAGAATGTTATTAACACTGTAGGCTAGAAACTGCAGTTAATATATTTTTGCCACTTAAAAAGCTATGAAAAATGGTGGGTTTCTGCATTTGTATATCAATAAACATTTCTTGTTAAACGAAAAATAAAATGCTATTTCCTATATCCTAGTTTCTTATCCGGGAGCCCCGGTGGTCTAGTGGTTAAGCATACGGCACAGTAATTGCCGGGGCCCGGGTTTGATTCCCGGCTAGGGTACTCCCCGGGCAGGCAGAGCTCGTTAGCCCTGCAAGGGGGCAATCCGCCTACGTCCTGAGGAGGACCTCAGCTGCCACTGTCCAGAATCGCTTTGGCCCGGCAGATTGAACCTTGGGATTAAAGGGTGGGCTCAGATCTGCGTGCCCTGTGTCTCACCTAAAAAAATCCAGTGCGCAGGCTGGAAGGTCTGAAAGGAAAAAGAGACCTTCCCCGGATCTTCGTACGTGAAGGCTGGCCAGCAATATATAGTTTCTTATCCAAGAACATGCAATAATTGCTGTAGCTCTTTTGTTAGAAAACATTCGAGACTAAATGATTAAGTCCCAAATAGACATTTCCTTTGAAATGTTGTTGTCTTTTAAATACCCAGACAGGCCCCTGCTTGTAGTGTTTAATCCAGAGGCCAGTGACATGATAGAGAAACTGATTTAAATTAAGCTCATCACTCCAAATAATTGTCTTAGTCATAGGATTAGAGACATGAGAGCAACTTTCCTTTAAGTGTTGGCATAATGCTGTCACACTGAGTTAAATATTTGTGTGAAAGTAATTAAATAATGACTTAAGTCACTTATATCCCTGTTTTGAAACAGTTTATGATAGAATATCTGTAAAAATTAAGTTGGAAGTTTTATGCTAACAGAATTAATACACTTACTAAATCTGCTTTTGCTGTTTGCTTTTTCCAGTACTGAAAGGCTATTTGAATAATAAAGGGTCTAGGTAAAACCCTAATAATTTGAACTTAGTTTTTTTATTAATGTTTTTATCCTGAAAATAAAAAGGAACATGTGCATTACACAGATTCACTTATGCTCCTCTCCATTAAATTCTGTAGAAAAAAAATGCAGTAAAGTCCCTGGAAAATTCTTGCATTTGATGAAGTTTTATTGTTTTCATCCATATTTCTTGGTCAAAGAGAAAATTGGGAATATATTATGAGAAAGTATTTTGACAATATTCTGTTGTATTGATGGTTTAAGCACTGCATTTTTACAGAATTTCTGTCAAAGCACTGGGAAAAAAAAGTGCTAATGCATGGGTTTTCCCTTTCACTTGAATATGAAGTATTTTGAGCAATACATCATGCAAAGGAAATCCACGTCTACATTTTCTATGTTTAAATATATTGCCAGTGATACCTTAACATGAAGTTTACTGGCCACAGCTATAATTATAGAAATGACAGGGAAAGAGTAGAATGTAGAAAATGGAGATAACTACTCAAAATTGTCTGAATATAAATCCTAGTAAGTAAATAGACTTTGTGGTACAAGATGTACAAAAGTTCAATTTGGAAAAATATGAAATTATTCTATTCTTCCAAGTTCAGCCCACATATAATTAGAATTTCTCAATCACTTTCACCTGCAGGAAATTTCATTCAAATAATGAAAAATTTGGCATAGAACTTATCTTCTGACAGTTTCAAATGTAGAAATTTCTCTAAGTTTAGGGAATCACCCTTCACAATCTTGGTTCTGTTGAATACAAACATGTATTTATTTACAATTTCTCCTCAGACTTCTCCATAGCCTACACAAATTTGAAGGCACACAGTTATACCTTCACCCCCAAACTACCAAGAGTGTTGGTTTGTATACCTCACTTAGGGTGTGGTAGAGCAAGTACACAGAATTTTTATACTATATTCCTAGCTGGTATAACTCCTCTTTCCCTTTAAATGAACATAAAATTGAGGTAGATAACTGCTTAAATGTTCACAACAGGTAATGGAACATGGTGCTTCATGGATAAACTGAGACGGAATAAAATGTGTAGTAGCTGTTTCCCTGACAGAGCCTTTTTTGCCTTAAGAGATGTAGCTCATTTTTGTTTCCCATTTACCCCTTCTCCAAAGTGTGATACTTTCTAGAAAGAATAAATTTCAGCTTGCACAGTGTTCAAAATACTACACACTATATTAACTATTAATATGTAGAAGTGGCTTAAATGTTGAAAGCTGTCCAATCTTCCAGGCTATCAAAATGCCCTTTTTAGAATATGGTGAGGTTTGGATGGGTTTACAGCACATTAAATACAAAGTCATATTTTAAGATATATGCCAGGGCCAGCATTAGACCTTCATGTCTTCAAAAGCCCTGTCGAAGTTCTCATTAATTGATAGTGGATAATTAGGGAATAACATAGGAGACTCAGAGCCCACTCCCTTATGCCATCTATATGTTCCCCATCACCCTGCTGTCCTCAGTTAATTTTACATGGGAGATGAGGTCAATATATATGTGAACTAATAGCTGAAACTTTGAAATTCTGTGTGTCTTTTGTTGGTTCATGTCGCAACCTGAGTGTTATTTAAACATCTATTTTTTCACGTTTAATACCGGGTAATACTCTAGAGGCCTTTATAAAACAGCTAATGTTCCCTTTGGCATCGAAATCCACTTACCTTAACTGACTTCTGTTATACTTCAACCTGATTCTCAGAGTCACAATGGTAATATTCATTTTAATGTCCCAATAGACTCTTAGTATTCATCAAATATTTGATTTACATTTCTAATAAGGCTTATGGAATGCAGAGACATGAAACCCATACTCTGCCATGATTCTAACTACTGTCTCTTTCATTAACACTGCGAATTATTTCTCCAAAATAATTAAAATCTGTAATTGAATATACTAGAATAATTTTGGAAAATTAGCTTAATTATTCTAGTGCTTCTATTTGGAAAGATCACATAATTTATAATGAGAGAATAGGCAAATATGAATTTACTCTCACAGAGACTCCTTTTGTTTATACTCACCTTTAAAGAAAACATACATACTTGGAATGCTTGCTAAGCAACACAATTACAATGTAGATGCTTTTTACTCCAGAATTCTACTGGAAAAAAAAAAAATCAGTCCCAGAATTATTTCAACACTTAATAGGTGTGTTTTTCCCTTCAGGACTTTGGGCTTTTTTCTATATGCATCCTGTAATACAAAAAGTATTCTTTACCAGAGCTGACTGTTGCATATAATATCAGCCTCCCAGTACTTGAAGGGAGCCTATGAGAAAGATGGAGAGTCTATTTGCAAGGGCAAGAAAGGGAATGGTTTTAAAATGAGGGAGATTAGGTTTAGATTGGATATTAGGAAGAAATTATTTGCTGGGTGGCTGGTGAGGTGGTGACACAGGTTGTCCAGGGTTGTGGATGGCCCAGCCCTGGAAGTGTTCAAGGCCAGGCTGGATGGGGCTCTGAGCAACCTGGTCTAGTGCAAGGTGACCCTTCCTATGGCAGGGGTTGGGACTCAATGATCTTTAGGGTCCCTTAATAACCCAAACCATTCAGTGATTCTGTGATTTAAGCACAGTAAAACTGAATACAAAAATGAAGCATATATTCTAGATGAAAAATTACTTGTACACCAGAAATCACTACCCTATGTAAACAAAAACAAGAGAGCAACTGGAACAACTAGGGGATGAATTCGAAAGGTTAAAAATTCCTGGTATATCCACACTTTTCCAAGTATGCTGCTGTTGTATAGGCAGCTGCAAACTCTTGTTAGGGTTCATCGGTGGCTTCCCAGGCAAGAAAGTAAGGGAAGTAAGGAAGTTTGTGGTTCATCTGAGGCATGACCACAAGGTCTGAAAACTGCCCATAAACTTCTGGACGGCATTTTCCAGCTGCTACTGCAACATACTGAGTTGTGGGACTGAATGGCATTTTGACCATTATAAACATATTGAAGAGAACAGAAAAAATATGCTAAAAGAAGACCTGAACTAGAAAATTTGTAGGAAAGAGAACTGGATTGAAGGATTCCTGGTTGCTCACATTTCCCACTGACCCAGTAATCCCAGTAAGTTCTTTGCCAAGATGCCAGAAATTTTGTGGCTAGGGACCTGATCCCAGCAATGGTTATATTTAAATTCTCTGAGTTATTGGACTGATGTGGTGTGGGTAAGAACACGGTGCCTCTCATTCATAACCCACACTGATTGCTGGGTTTTTTCAGTATGGGTTATAGCAGTAGTTTGGACTCGTAAAATTTTAAATGTCTTGTATGTGTTACTTTAGGAGCTGCTCTTGCTGCGTGATGGAATTTAGTTTGCAGCACTGCAGGGTTAGCTCTTCAACCAGGACAATACCACCATGTCAGCACACATGTGGAACCTGGAATAATTAGACTTGCTTGGAGACATGGCTAATTAGTCTGGACTTAACACGAATCTCATCATGTTTCTGGAAGCTGAGCTGGTAATGCTGCATGATATATGTCAGCCTACTAATTCATTCAGAGGTCTCTGTGGGCTCTCTGAGCAGGCTGTCATCAGCTATGCCCTCAGCTGGCTCTCTTTTTGGGAGATCTTATGGCACAGAAGCTCTTAGGCTTTCACCAGCTTTAACCTCAAAGGACTGACAAAGGTGTCCAACACATTATCCTTATTCTAATTTTTTTTTTCCATACTCAGTCTGCCAAGTTTTCTGTTCTTTAGTTCATGTCAGAGACTTGTATTGCTCATCCAGGCTTCTGAGCTTTATGTTCTTCTCATCTTGCTGGCTCTGGCAGGTGGATCTCTGCTTTCAGGCTCCTCTTTCCAGTCCTGACTGGGCCCCAGGCTCTGTGCAGGGTGCAGGAGACATTATTCATTACTGGTCCCACCTTTCACTCTTTGGAGCAATGCTGAGGTCTGACTGCTGAACCACACAGTTCCCACGGGTGTCCTTTACAGCATCCTTCATCAACCCAGGAAAAGCAGGAACAGATTTTTTTTCTAAAGGCAATTATTTCCTGCAGCAGCGATACAAGAAAGGGGGTGAACCTGTTTGATTCCACCTCATTCCAGTTTTTTCAAATCAGTTGCTGGTATTTTGTCACATAGCTGGACTTAGTTTCATGTTTGGCTCCTGGAAACTGTTTGAAAATGTTGCAGAGTGAGGATCAGGAAGAAGAAATAAAAGCCATGTGAGGGGAAGATGGAGTGCATGGCAGAGGAGGAATAGTAGACTCTTTCCCTGTACTCTTCCCTCCAAGCAAACAATCTTAAGTGGATGAATTCTTAGTAAATGTTATTATTTTGGTCTGGTCTTAATCCATACATTTTACCAAAGTGAATAATGATAATAATAAGTGAGATTTAAATAGGTCTTATAAAAATAATGTTCCACATAAAGATTACTGACTTAACCCCAAAAGAACTATTACAACAGCTGTGTATAATCACTTTTTTCTGAAATAGTAGGCTTCGAAGAGTTGGGGCTACATGTGTACATGAGGGGCAGAAAATAGCTTTTATTGTTGTCCTATTATTTCAAAAAAGGAGATTATTGAGTAACCTGAGAACTCTTGGAGTTGTTTAGCGCCTTCCCTGTTCATGCCAGAGAGAATCACACAATTACTGCTAATGAGCAGAAGGCAGCTTTATGACTTTGTCTGAATATTTTCCCTGAGATGACTTCCTTTACCACTAAAATCATTGGCAGGGCCTCTCCTGTTGGTTTTAATGAGGAAGAATTGGACCTTTAATAAGCATCATGGTCACGTAAGCTTGGGGTTTGTTTTTTTAGCATCGTGCTTTTTAAGTGTTTTTAGTTACTGCCTGCAGTGTATACAGCTGTGAACTTGGATAATAAATAAGGATTATTTCTATGAAGAAACCTTTGGCAGCAATTTTTGCTTTGCTGAGGTAAGCTGTTAGTCATCTGCCACCAAAGGGTAATCAGCTAGATTTTAAATATTGCTGTGTCTTTCTACTTTTACTGTATTTTTGATTAGTCAATAAATACGTGTTCAGTCTCTTTCCAAAGCCCAGCAATCAGTGTAGCTGCAAGATACATTGCTGAAAAGGAACAAACCAGCACCAGCTAATTGTAAAGCTTTTGCTTGTTCTAAGAGAAGGTTGCACTCACTTGGAAATTAGTGGAAGGTGGTAAAGCTTCATTTTAAAAACATCACAGCCAAAAAGTGGTGTTGACAGGTGGTAAAGTACATTCTCGAGGCTGAGTAAACTTATTCACTGATGGTAAAAGTGAAGTCAGAGAAACTGCACTCCCTGATATGAAGGGTGAATTTGAGCTTGGGCACCCTGCAGGCAAACACATTTCAGGTTCAAGAGCCTAAATTTAGGCTTTTAAACCCATGTTTTGGAACACTGAAGATTTTTAAAAGAGCTTAGTATGAAGTCAAGGAGAATGTCTTGATAATAAAATAAATATATAGATAAGAGAGGAATCATGGTTTTCTATTCTTGCTTTTTGATGAAATAATTTAGATACAAACACCCTTGCCAACCTAACTCTCCCTCCTGAGTCCCCAAACAAAAAGTGCTGTAAAAGTCTAAGGAGTCGTAACAAAATGCACTGTGTAATGGAATTTTTTGGCATATTGAGTAAATAAAAATGGCAGTGGCCTGACATAGTTAGGAACCAATAGATATATCCTGGCTTCCAGGTAGAGGGTAAGGAAATAAGCTGTTTGGGTACTTACTTACCCAGCAAAAAAGAGAGTTATTAGTTGCATGACAGGCGAACTGGGTGTGAGCTGTATTTAGTCATTGGATATATTGCAACAACACACCAAATAAAAGTAGTGGTTTAGCCATATCTAAAGAAACTCTCCTGATAAGTAAGGAACATGGTGTATCAGCAGGTATTTTTCAGCATCTCTGCTATTTTTTGCCTCTGATATGGATACAGAGAGGGATGTGTGCATTATGCATATGCATAATGACTTCTGGTTCAAATTTGGTTTGAATAAACCCCTACTTAGTACTTTTGCTTGTAAAGCCTTTAGCTGATAGCAAAGGATTGGGTTGCATAATTTTTTTTCACCTCAATAAAGCAGTCCTTGCTCTAAAAGACTTCATTCTTTGGAATAATCAAGATCTTATTTGTCATCATGTAGCAAAGTCTTTCTCTTTTCCACCTACCTCAGTAAGAGGAATTTTCTGTTAGAAGGTAAATAGATAACATAGAATCTGCTGTTACACAAAATAATCAGATTTGACTGTACATTTCTGAAAGATATGAAACTGTGAGCACTTTCAGGCCCATTGATAAAGCTGTGAAGAGCAATTGCTGGAATATTTCACTTCCCAGGTGTCAGTCAGGCTTGTAATGTAGGAATGCATGATTTTCCACTGCTGTATCTTCAACAATGCATCAGCATGTATGTTCTGCAACATGCCAAAGGATGGAATTGAAGGTTTCAATTAGGTCACAAGTTTTTCTTTATGCCTCATTTTGGTTTTTTTTCAGACTATGCCAGTTTTTAGGAGAAAGCTGTCCTTCAGCTCTTTGGGCTATATTCAGTCATTGGCTATATTTCAATGATACATCAAATGGATTGTGCAATCTGAATAAAGAGGACAATTTTATTAAGATTTAGCACTACATTGTTCATTCTGCATATCCCCATTTGTTCCTTATCTTTGGAATGTAGTAGTGCCTTAGAGGACTCTGCTAGCTAATAGTAGGTCAAACTGTGAATTTGAGAACTTTTGCAAAAAAACGGAAAGTAAAAGAACCATTCTAAGATTGAGAGGTATTGCAGGGAATCCAGCGACATGAGTAATTGTGACACATGGCAATAGTCTGAGGAAAACCAAAGCACCTACAAAGCTGGAAAATATGTTACAGCCAACCAGTGTTGAGCTGCCATGGATGGCAGCAGAACACACAAATGGATTAGTTTGCAGTCAGGTCTGGGAAGCAGGGCACAAAAACAGAACTGTGGAGCCATGGGAATTACGCCCAACTCTGCCGCAGTCTTACTGGGCAACCTGAATAGTGGTTTTGTATTTTTGTTTCTTTCCAACAGTCAATTTTGACTATTCCTGTCCTGATGTTATAACATGGATGTTGATTGGAAATCAGGGTTTGGACTGTAAATCCCCCAGGGCAGAGCACCATTCTTTGTGCCTGTACAACGCCTGGCACAATAGAGCTGGTATCTCTGTGGGGGACTGAAGGCATTACTGTAATAAAAGTGTCAATATTTTAATCATCTGCTTTATTGCATCCCTTATCTCACAATTGTTTAGAGTAATTTGGACATTTGTTTCCTTTGCACATTTAAAATGGTCCCAGGGAGACTTCAGTGGATTGAGGTTCAGGGATCATGTGGACCTGATTATTCAAATTCCCTGCACCTGTGGGGGTTTCTTTTGATATTGCATGTTTCAAACTGAGTGCTTGCTAAATACAATGAATTTAAAATATGGAAAAAATGAATTAAATGAAAACATTAGAACTGCATCTAAGTTTGTAATCAGCACGATGTGGGGGATGGAAATGAATGTGGAACCCAGCTGAACAGTGTGTTGGCATAAGAACTCTTGACTTACAGCTGTTCCTTTGTTCTTTTTTGTTAGTTTTACAGCTTTTTTTTTTCCAGAAAACCTTACTTTGCATGAAAGACAAATTCATATGAGAAGATTGTTTAGCTTTGTGCATCATAATTTAAACAGAGTGAATTGAAATCTGTTAAAGTTGCACAGGATTCTGATGGAGTGGGCAGTTTAGGCTAATGGGTAATTTCTGTCCAAAATTAAAAGCTAGTATTTTCTGAAATGTCAAAATCAGCTTACACAGAAATATTCTCATTTCCTAGTAAGGCCACCAGGTCTTCAAAAACAGAATTACTGAAATAAAAGAAGAAAATAAAAATCCATTACAAAAACTGTGCATGGACATTGCCTGTAAATAGCTTTTCTAGACATTGTGAAAGAATGAGACAGATGGGTAAGAGTGAAGGGCTCTGTCTGGTGAGCATTTCCACTCTGCTGCAGGTAATCCTGAGGTCCTCATTCAGGCTTGGTTTCAACTGTTAATTTTTCCACAGTGTAACTCATGAGGAAGACCACCAACCACTTTTCCTGTGAGAGCACTTCTCTTGTGAGGGAGAATAATTCAGGTTGGAAGGAACACCAGGATGTCTCTGGTCCCACCTGCAGCTGAATAAAGGCTGAACGGTGAGGTGATATCAGGTTGCTCTGCATTTAATTCAGTATGATCCTGAATGCCTGCAGGGATGGGACATCCACAACCTTCCTGGGCAGGCTCTTCTCCTCCTTGACTACCTTCATGGACAATAAGTTCTTCCTTTTGCAAAGTTAACATGCTTTGTTTTTGTTGTGTGGCTTTTTGTTTTGGTTTTTTTTTTTTTTTTGTGTGTGTGTTTGCTGTTGTTTGGTCTTGGTTGGTTGGTTGGGTGATTGGTTGCTTTTTGGGTTTTTGAGTTTTTCTTTTACCTGGAACATGGAATTTCAAGAAAGGGACTAGGAAGAAGAGGCATTTGGTTTCTGGTTCGTACTGTAACCATTGTTATTATGCATTTCATGTTAAATAGTCACTGCATAAATTATATGAACAGAAACATAACCCAGGATTCTTGTCACTCACACGAGCATCCTGTTTACTGCATTAGAAAGTCATATCATGGTGCTGGATTTTGTTTTTTTCCGCAGGTTCATCTAATGAAACTTGAATACATTTTGCTGAGGTTGTCCAGCTTAAACAGGAAAGGTGTCATATCCTGTACAGCCAGGTGTTGAGAGATCTACTCAAACAGATGGACCTTGAGCCTCCTCCCTCCGAGGTGGTTTAGCCAATGCTTTAGCACCAGTGCTTTGATCACTTTCCTGTTACAGAACAGTGAGCACTTTTACTAACCCCTCTCCTGGACATCAGTGAAAGTGCCCTGTTTGTAGCTACCGTCAGGTCCCCTCTCACCCAACAGCCCCTGGCTGCATCCAGTACAAGGCAGGTTTATTCCCTGCCTGGACTGTGATTGAGTTCAGCTATAAATACGTAAGTCATCCTTCATTAGCTTTAATGGCAATGCTGGTAGGTGAACAGTAGAAGGGTCTTTCCCACAGACATCTGCCTCCAGGTTCTCCAATTCGCAAGGAAATTAGAAAACATGATAACAAAAATTTATCTGATTTCTCAGGTTATTATTTTTCTTTTTTCCTTCCCACCCTTTTTCATTGCTTCTTCTTTTGTTGAAGAGACTGTAGCACAAAAGAGGCAGAACTGTTCAGGCTGAGGGGCTGTCTCATGGTTCAGGTGGCCAAATGCCACTGTGAGGGACTGAGATCCTCTCCTGCCTTCACCTCCATGTTCTTAATGAGATCACCTGCAGATTTCTTCAACCAGAATGTTCACTAATTTTTTTTACAGATATTCCCTGTTTATGGATATGCTAAAAGCTCACATATGAAGTACAAGTGAATAGGGGCTGTATTTTAAATGTGTGCACTCCTGCATGAATTACAACTTAGTAGGCACCAAAGCAGGCACCTAAATTACTGAATATTTAGCAAAGTGGCCTTCATCTCTCTGTGCTTCAATTATATGATTTCTTAGAGGTGTTGGGAGGATAGATTAATTATAGTGAGAGCTGAGAGCACCACAAAAAAAAAAGCTGAGAAAACCACAAAAAAGCCTATGGAGAAATTGGTAATTTTGTATTCAGTGCAGGGTTTTGATGATGTGTGCTAAATAAGGTCTGGAATCAAACACAGAATGATGAAGATAAAAAGAAAAACTGAATAGCTCCCCATTCAGTTGATGTCCATTTTATGCACTGAGTTTTGTAAGGGGGAAAAATGCAACATTCATTCTCATATTTTATAACTTTTGAGTTCATGAATCTGCAAATTTAATATTTGAGTAGCATGAGATTAGAGAAAATGCATACCAGAAACAGCGCAAAAGAGTACTCTTCCATGAGGACATGTCTGAGGTTTCATTTAAGAGAGATATAAGTTTGTAAAAATTTTTATATACAAATAGCTTTGGTTATTGTTGTTAGTGCCGGAAATGAAGCTTCTTGTTATCAGTAAACTTTCCAGCAGCTCCTAGCCAAGAGGCTCCCACGTTTCCTTGTCCAGCAACATGGTGCTGTGCATAACAAGTATGCCTGGGGGTAGCAAATGCACTTGGAGGTCTCATATTCCTGCGCCGACATGATGGGGGCTGTGTGGAAGGGAATTGAAGGGTAGGATTCAGATACATGGGAGCTTAATTTTTAAGCTTTGTGATTAGTGGTGCAGTCTTTACTGCCCTCACCTGTAGTCCTAACTATTTAAGTCTCCGCTGTGGGTCTCAGTCCTCTCTGGAATCAGAAGGCAAAGGAAGCCTCAGTTTTTAATTTCTGCCTGTCAGTCACTCGAGCAGACTTCATGAACCATTTGCAGGGCTTACTAAAGCTACACAGGCAGGAACTCATCTGACAGGTAAAGGATAACTCCCTTTTTCTTGGGTACCTTCGTGGCTGTAATTAACATTTCTGTTTTGTTCTAATTATAGTTTTTGTATCTTAGCCATTATGCTAATGGTGTTGTTCAGTAGTATGTGAGATTGCATTCATTATCACTGGTGAATTAAACCTTTATTAAAGAAAAATTCCCCCAGGCCTCATTCTGAAGTTAAGTAATTATTCATTTGGTTTTATCCTGGCAATTAGCTTATATACTGTAGCACTCATGATTGGGTTTCTATACCTCCCCAGATGAGATTAACCCACCATAGTAAATAAATGCATAATAGTGCCCAACACGTTGTTTCAAATGCGCTATTACATAGAAAAAAAACCCCAAAACCTCAAAAAACCCCCTCAACCCCCAAAAAGATTCATTGTTCTGTAGAAGAGCTTTTGAGCTCCCAGCAGACTGCACAGGCAGAAGGAGATTGGGCTGGACAGTCGGGGCTCTGTGGAGCAACAGTAATAACAAACGAGTTTATGAAGCCCTCCAACAGAGCAGTTAATTCTTTCTTCAATTGCAATGACTTCCTTGGTCAATATGCTTCATATCTGAGATATGCACCGTGCTCAGCCACACTCACAGAGTAAATCAAGCCTTCGGAGAGCCTCCAGACATACATAAATTTCCTGGGTGATGCAGCCTAGCTCTCAGTCATGAGAGGGGAAAAAATGTCAAGGAAAACCTTATTTTCCCTCCCCTACATAGCTGTAGTTTGTGAATGTCTCACAAACTCTTGGATTCAACAATACTTCCTTGAAGGAAGATGAGGTTTTATGCCTATTTTTCTACTGGAAGACAGAGGCATGGGAAAACTAGAGATTTACCGAATCACACAAGAAATTGTCAATAGAAACAGATTCTGACTGTGGTTTCCCTGTGGCCTAATCAGATGTTTAACTGTGTTAACAGGTTCTTTTCTCTCATATCTCTTTTAGCACATATTCAGTTTACAAATCTCTCACAAAGTGTTACAAACGCATTTGAAGGCTCTTTTCACCGATGCAATTCATCTCATACTTCTCTATGGAGAGGGGGAACCATTGTCCTGCCTTTAATTACAGCTACAGTTTTCAGAAGTATTTTTAAATGGAAACAACTTAAAGGCATTAAAAGAATCAATCAGGCATCCTTGATTCCATACAAGACTTCAGTGACGCCTCATATATAATCATTGCAGAAGGTGAAACCTAACGTGCTACCACAGCCAAAACATTAATCAACTACCTGAGAGTTTTGCTTCAAGAAGTAATTTAGGACTTGACCTTGAATTTGGGTAGCTAGTATATATGAAATGCAGGCATTACCTCCACTGTGTTGTGAACCCAGCAAATTTGCACAGATAGGAAAAAATTAGTATACATTGATTTTTGATAAGCATCATTTAATCTCTTGTATATTCTGGCAATATCTACCATATACCCACAGGATCGAGGAACAACCTTAAACATCTCCACTTTCAATTCCAAATGCAAGCTGCATGTCATTAACCTTGCCTCAATATCAAACATGTGAAGCACAGCAGAAATAAAATAAATAAATGAAAAATAATTTTGAAAGCTGCCACATAATTTTCCCATTGGGAAAAAATACTGAGAGAAAGAAAAGGGGAAAAAAAATGCTTGTCCTGTCCTCTAATGCATGTCATGAAAGTATTTGACTTCAGATTCTCAGAGGTTATCTGCCTCACCTGCACTGCTATCAATGGAAGTTGCATACCTAAATATATTTGAGTTTCTGGGCTTCAGTTCCATGCAGCTGAAGGTAGAGTGAAAGTCTGAATAGAATTCAAGGTCATTAGTAAATCTCATTGAATCATGTATTATATGTGAACTTATAGATCACATAAGCCAACACAATATTGCTAACAGTGGGTGTTATCCCACCTCATGGGATAATAAAGAGGTTGCTTGATTAATATTCATAAGGTGTTTTAAAATAATAAAGTGATCTATAAGTGACAA
Organism: Vireo altiloquus; assembly: GCA_013396875.1. NCBI lineage: Eukaryota > Metazoa > Chordata > Aves > Passeriformes > Vireonidae > Vireo > Vireo altiloquus. Next base: position 382,777 of record VZRF01011695.1, read on the forward strand.
ATATTATTGCACTGTACTATATCTCATTACTCCAGTCAGTCTGAGCAAGCCTCCCACACAGAAGTTGTTCTCCTTGGAATGTTCTTTGCAGCCCTCTGCATCCATTGAGGGCTCGGTGGCAGCATGGTACAATGATCAGGGACGTTCCAATTCCAGACTTTGCTCCCAACCATGCTGTGGAGTAGCAATTACATCACTATGGAGAGAAAGCTCTCATCGATAAAAAGAAAATTGCAGATATGACCTGTTGTTCAGTTCAATAGTGTTAACTGCTGTTCAGGAGTAAAGGGAGGAGTAAACAGGTTTCAGCTGAAAAATCATCCTGTCACATTGCATTAGGAAGGTTTCCACGTTTAATCATGTGTCAGGTATTTTGCAGCAAAGTTTTGCCGCTTACCAGAAAATCTATTTTTATTTCCCCAACAGCAGAGGAAATCGGGCTTGGGTTTTATCCCTCCTGCATTATTAGAAATCATGCTTTCAAGGTAACAAAAATCATGCAGACTAAATTCTTTTTTTATTGATATCTACTCAGGTGAAATGCTGCTCTTGGGGTGCCAATAAAAAATGCATATCCATCAGGACATCCATTGCAGTTGTGCAAGAAAGAACAGGGTATCCTCCATATCTAAATTATCCACAATATGACAGACCTTTCAGTCATGGCCCTCAGAGAAGGTGGAAAAGAAAAGACAGGAAGAGAACTAAATCTCCAGAAGTTTCCACTACTGTAACTCTCTTCTGTTGACTCTTAAAAGTCCCTTCAAGGATGAGAGACCTAAACGTGCATTTGTGATTGAGGAGAAAAATTAGAAAAAAAAGTGTCACAAGTGACATTCACCTACCCTTTGGTTGGACATCATGCCAGCTGTGGAAGGCACTGAGCTGTTAGGTAGAACCTGCCAATATGACGATTCTGTTTTCAGACACTTTTGCCTTCATTAGCTACTGTACATGCTTCTGCTATATAAGACTAAGTTTTACAAGCTTATTTAGTTAGAAAGGCTGATTGTTTTTCTCTTTTGCACAGGGAAACAAAGAGCTCCTGTTTATTCTTTTGAAAGTCACTTTCTCATTGAAATGCTGAATTTCCGTTATCATAACTGTACTCAGTGTAAACAGGAAACATTTGCACTTTAAATCAGGCTATAATATAAAAGTAGAAGGTATTTCAGTGGGTGAATTTTGGAGATGGTACCAGGAAATTGTGACAGGAATGAGGGGAGTTTGGTTTGAGCAGTTTATTGCTTCTGGTAGACACCCCAACAGTGAAACTTAGGCAAAATATTTGAAATCGTTATTATAATTGAAGAACTGTAAAAACCATATCCAGCTGGAGAGAAAAGAAATTATAGATGTTCAAAAGTTGCTGATTTCATTTGCTGGTGAGCAGCATATTTGTCTTAGAGGGCTTTGTGTGTTTAAGTGTTCAAATATATCAGCCTTGCATTACAGCAATGTCTAATGAAGTTGGAAAATGGTGCAGCTCCAGATTGTTCTCTGCTCTGCATCACTGTCTTCCCTGGTGATCATAACAACATACACAATAATAGCAACAGTCTTTAATTTTAAATTAGCAGAAAAAAATTATTGCCAAAAGGAGATAATGTTTATTTTCTGTTGGGCTTCCAGTCTTGAAGTGGCAAAATGTGAAATGATTATTACAGAGGTTGATTAGAAAAACAGGCCCTGCTTTACAGGGACAGGTCCCCAGTGCTGTTGCCTGAATAAAATCTGATCATCTTGAGCAAAATTCCCAGATTTTCCAGTAAGAAGGTGCTAAAAATATATTTATTAATGGTCTTTAGAAAAATGCTAACTTCACATTTCATATGCCATTACCTCATTCACATCTCAATCACACCAGCTCTCTGAACCGTTCAGAAAATAAATGTTAGCCCATTAGTTACTTTTACAACTCTTTATACTTCCTACAAATTCAGGAGTCTTTTCATCTGTAATATACAGTATTTTTTAAAAGAAAAATTAGTAAAACTATCAATTTCAAGAGTATTCAAGAATTTACTTATAACAGAAAATTTCAGGACTTCAAGTTCATTTTTGTTTTAGAACTCTTTCAGGAAGATGGTTTTTATCTGCAGTAATCTTGTAACTTTTGTTTGCCACTTTAAGTCAGGGTTCTTTATTCTGCAGGATACCATCTCTGCTATGAACATTTAGGGCATAAGTGATAATAGTCAAACATTCCTTTGAAGTTTCCTTTGCAAATAGAGTAAAAGTCAAGACATACTCGGATTCTGCTGTAATAACTCTTGAGAGATGTTGGCTTGACTAGTCATCATTATAATGCGCTTTAGAAAACGTGCAAGTTTGTTTCGCCTCCATTTGGCTCTGTCTCTTATGTTTCTAGATAAACATCCATGCCTCTACTCCAACTGCAAATGGGAAGAGAGAAAAGTTTTAATAAATTATCAACAATAATTTTTATAAAATTTGAAAGGTGCTCCATATTTCTGCTGACATCTGAGAGCTAATCTGTAAGTAGACATCTCAACACACTGTGCATATGAGCAGAAGGGCCTATTTGTATTCCTGCCTGGTACCTGTTCTTTTCCAGATTCTCTTAAAAGGAACTGGGCAGAAATGTTCCCATGCTTACGTCTTACTCAAGCACACTTGAATTCCATTGTAATAATGACCAAATTAAGCTTTTCCATATTGATGTTGGGAATGGATTTCCTGAAGAAACAAAGATACAAATAGTTTCAAATCTGCACAAGCTTTTGCTTACCCTCTCCACTGTCAGGTGAAATAAGACCTCAGAAAGTTCAGAACCAGGAGCACAAAACCAGGAAATGACTTCACTACAGTGCAAGTGTTTAGCAATGTTAAAGTATTTTTAAAAACTTTTTTCTTACATTATTTCAGGAGGTTGCAGGGTCAGAAATAGAATTTTCAGCAGGTTGGAATATCAAGGCATATTTTTAAAATCCCTTTGACATATTAGTGTTTTTATTGCACACAGCACGGTAATGGCTTGCTGCCAGTCAGACATATTCTGCTTGCTTTATTTACACATTGAGGTCAATGAAATGATATTGTAGGATTACTCATTTGTGCCTAACAAATTTAGATTTTCCAGTGAAATGACCTCTGGTTGTCAGCAGGATTGTCTTAAACCAAAGATCCTGAGTCCATGCTATGCGAGTTACAGGGGTTGTGAGTACAATTGTGATGAGAACATCTTTGGTAGATCTTCAAACACTTCAGTTCATTTAAAGAGTATGGGTTTTTATGAAAAAATGATATTGTAACACTGGTATTTCCCACAGCATGTAATGTTGATGAGATTTTAATGTCCTTCTTTCCATTTCTTGAACCCCAGCTGGTGGTTATGAGTGGTCAAGCATCTTGCATTGCCTGACTGTGGCTCCAAGCTCCCAGCTCAGAGTGACTACAGATCCTTTCATGATTCTTGTCTGTTTGTCTTTTCTGCCTTTGTTCCAAGATTAGTCAACATGCAGTAGGAAACACAAATTTTAGATCACTTTTCTAATTCCCAGTCTCGGGTTTGGTAGTTCCCTAACTTGTGGGTTAGATGTTAGGAACCCAAGAGAACCCAGTGTATTTTTTTCTGCATACCATAAGGGTTTTCTTTCCACTGTTTACCCATGCAAGGTAAATTGCTTCCCTTTCAGAACTGGGTTAACATAAAATGTATATTAGCCTGAAAGAGAGAAATTACTTAATGTAATTCTATAGCTACAGTCTTTGTCATATTCAGAGGCTTGTTATTTACCCATCCAATTTTATAACCAATTGTTCCCATGATCCTCAGTATTTAAGAATAATGTTTCCATGGTAATCTTAGAGTCTGTAAATGCTTATCATTCTCTAAATGGATAGGTTTAAATAAGTCATCAGTTATCTAGTAGCCAGAATACTCTTTATTGGCTTAAAAAGAAATACACCTCTGTTGTAAAAAGAGACCAGTTTGTTCAGCCGTAATAAGTTCACAATCTGCAGAATCATGACCCTACTGATAGTGTTAACAAAAGCTTGCTCCTTAATTATCTGCCTTGCATTCAGCTGCTGTTTCCCTCCTAAACTCAATTATAATACTAATAGCAGCTGTGCTGCCATTGTTTGTTGCAATTCATTTTAAAGAACTTCGATTGGATGTCATTGGTCTTTTTGACTAAATGTGCAAGGTTCAAAGTATCCACTGCCACTAATAGCCCTCATCTCATCTCAAGATTATACTAATTATTTACATAATTATATATTATACATTATAGAGCTATTATGCATTATTTCTAAATGATAGTTCTCCATCAAAGATGTTGAACAAAAGAATATATATATAGTTTTATTGTCCTTACACATATTTCAGTGTTGATGGAGATATGCTTATGATTACTCTCTGTTTCTGTGTTAGCCAACAATTGAAATATACTTCCAGTGCACTGCAAGTTTATTAGAGCATTCAGGAGTCTCTACTGCTTTCAATTTTGACTCCTCTTTTATTATTTCTTCTGTACATCTGTTTCAGTGCAATTGATGTGATAAGCAATTACTTTTAGAGGAAAAAAAATGTCCTCATATGTCCTTCAAGTTTTGAGGTCTTATTATATGATAAATCTGAGTTTGATGTAATAATTACAACAGTTAGTGGAAATACACTCCATAATTACCACTTACATAATTGTAAAAAGTGAGCACATCTCTAATTAATTATAAGAGTTTATATGATGGAATATTTCAGCTCATTTATAAAAAAGGAGACAAAAATAAAGAAATTGCTGCAGGTCTTGGATTTTGGATTGGGTTCCATGCATAGAGCTAGATGTATGGACTTGATATCACTGCTACAAATACAACTTTACTGCAGATAACTCATATATGTCAAGAAAAATAAAGAGGTAAAAAAATGAAAAGTTGGTTATCTTAAGAACAGGCTATCTGTTTAAATACAGAACAGAATTTACTGTGTGTTTACAGAAGAAATGAAGTAACTTGAAGTGACAGTTTTATTCTGACAACTCTGTAATCCTGAAGCTGGTTTTGAGCACATCTACCAGAAACGCAAGACCATGAATTCTGCCTTCTTATAATGGAATTTATAATCAAAGTCACCTACATGTATGTGGGGCAGCAAATGACTCACTGCCTGCCAAAAACTCCAGACTGTCAGTGCATTAAATCATGAAGGTAATTTTGATTATATGTTCTTTGAGATCTAATATTTGAAATGCCACCAAAAAAACCCCATCAACAAGTCTGCAAAGCATTAAAAGAACCCTGTTGGAGCTGCAAAGGCAAGTGATCTGTGGTTTGCACATCAGCTGCACTACATATGCAAATTGGCCTCCATGTATATACACAGAGCAATGGTCTTCAGTTGCACAATCATGTGTATTTTGTGAGAAATTGCTGCCCCATCCAGTACAAGAGATTCAGAATTTGCAGTGAAAGAGATTGCAGCCAGGATTCCTCCATTTTGCTGCAGAAGCTGGAAGGTATGCAGCAAATGATGATGAGAATTGCAGGGAGAGAATGGTTACTCAGAGTATTCAAAAATTGCCCACAGCAGCTCTGCAGAGTTTCTTTTTGCTGATAGTTCATTTATGTAAAAGTGTTTGCAGAGGTATTCAGTATTTTTGGATGCTTGACTTGGGATCATGATGACTGATATGCAGAAATGCTGAGGATTCAGAGCGACAACTGATATTTAGATTTTTGCTGCAGCTTGAAGCTTGTGTTTCAGGCATACTAAATATTAGTAGAATTTCAAACACACTGAAGATGAGATCCACGATGTCAGAGAGCTGGAACACACAATTCATTGATGCGCTTATCCTTACTTTTTTTTGGTACATTTTTTAAAAATGTACTTATTTGCATGGCTAGTGATGGGCATAGTGTCATGGAAGAAACTACAAAAGCACCCTTGTGCTGTAAATGAAGTGTTTTAGCACTTTTGGGAAAACTATTAGGCTCCTTCATGCATTTTTGGGTACTTATTTAACTGTGAAAAATCTGATCCTTGGTGCCTTAAGCTCCTAAGCAGTAAAATGGCAGTAATAAAACCTCCCAGAGGCTTTCACAAAGGTAAATTTTTTAAAGTCTCTGAACATCTGATATTTTCATGATGAGTCCCATGAAGAAGGAGGAAATTGCTAATTCTGTCTTCAGCTCAGAGCATGGGTACTGCATGGTAATCAATCCTAGGAAAACACTGATAAAGGAGAAAAAAAATCCTAAATAACTGCTCATGAGGTGAACGCCATTAGTTTGGTGCAGCAAAGGAGACAGGACTGTGAAATTAAGGACCTTCTCATAATGCACATGCAAAAGGAGCCCAAATACTTGAGCAATACAAGAACACAGTCCTATGTGTAGTATTCTACAAAGTTTTGGTTGACAATTGTTTGGGAAAATACATACATCTAACTTACAGCTCTGCCACCTGTTATTAATAGAGTTTTCCTAAACCAGAGGGAATACAAGCATTATTGCACCCCAGGCTCTCATATGTCTATATTAGGGGAGTGATTAATACACTTTTTCTTTTTTCAGAGTTGGCTACCAAATACTTACAATTGAAATCTTCTGGAAAACAAATATGAATCTCGTTAATGAGACAACCCTGTCATGTTGATGAAAATAAATGTAAAGTTTATTCTACCAGAGTTTCAGAAGCACAATCCATTTAGAAGAGTATGGTATATCTGTTCCTACTGTCTCATTGTATGAAAGATGAAAATGTAGTTGCACACTGCATTTCACATGTAATCCAAACTTTAATCATGGTTTAAAACGTAAAGAATAATTTTTGTAAGAAAAAAAATTCACCTTTTCAGCCTGAAATCTGTGTTCCCTGCCTTTTCTTTTTTTAACTATGTACTTGGGTAGCTCTTCATAGCTGAAGTTCTGGTATGAAGTTGGAAAATTCTGTGGATTTCCTTAGATTTCTGGTCCAATGCTGTCAGGAATTTATTTTTTTTCCTTGAGTCCTTCATCCTCTGAATATATTTCTAAATACTTACAGAAGGTCACAATATGTGGGATTCAGGATCATTTTTGTGTTATTTCTCCTGCTTCATTGCCCAGTGTATGGGGAAGGGCTAGCAGTTGTACTGTGCTTCTCCATTTTGAAGAAAAAGCTTTGAAAGGTCCTGGTTTTGCCCCATAGAGGGACATTTAAAAGCAATTTAAAATTAGCTGAAGAATCTGTTTGGTTCCACATATTGTTTAAATTTTTACTTGAAAAATGGAAGGAAATGAAACAGAGGGGAGCAATACAAAACCCCAGGGTATACCTTTAATGCCACTTTTGCCATTTCAGCCTAACCTGCATCTGTTTTTCTTGCATATTTTTCAGATTAGCTTGGATCCCTCTTACATTCCTGTTTACATTTCTTTTTAATATATCTTTCTGATTCAATATTTTTCCTCCTATTTACAAATTAAATGCAAAGGGGCATGTGGTGTGAGGTGCCAGATGTATGTTGCTTTCCTGCCTCTGAAGCAAATAACACATAGTATAAGTGCAAGTACTGGGGGAAAAGGGCAATACCTTGTATGTGATTGGAATCAGAGTTCAGAAAAATATTCAGAAGGAAACCTGAGCTTTCTAATAGCAAGAGCTTAATATTTTAAGAAAAAATAAAATCTAGGATGAGAATGATTTGAAAATTTAGAAAAGCAAGCAACAATGGATAATTTTTTTTCTAATACAAGACTGTATAGTTTTCAAAATAGATACAGCACTAGTGGTAAGCAAATCAGTCATGCACTCTTGTGGTTTTGGTATTATTGGTCTTTCTAACCAGCTCTAACCATTCCATCTGACTATTTTATATTATATTAAATTTTTATTTATCGTTACTACTATTATTATTATTAAGCATACATATCTCTGCACTTCTTTAGGTACTCCCATTGAATACAGGATGGCTAACAGAAGTGAAGCCTTCAAAAAGAATTATAGCAACTAAATTCTTCTGAATAGCAGTAAGAAGTCATGTGAGTAAAACATGCTGCTGTGACTTTTATAGTCAGGCGATATAGACCTGATTCCAGTAGTAGAAAACATTTATATTTGATAGAATTACAGAGGAAATGCTCTAGTTCTTGCAAAGAGAACACTCACTCACTGCTTATGCAACGAGATGAAAGATGTTGAGTTAGCAGCAGCGTAATTCTCCCTGGTTAAATTTGTACTTTTTAATGGCTTTAAAAGGTTTCTGTGTTCTTTCTGGTTTGTGATATCGCTTATGCCTGGAATTATCTGCCTCACTTGTTTTCAAGAAGAAGAAAATTTCTTTCCTTCGATCAGTCTGAAAAATGTAGTCCCCATATGAGCTTTTCCACCACACAGCCTGTCAAGATTTAGGACCTCAGTCTTCAGTTCAGGTTGAGTACCCACATACAGAACTTTAATGTGGCAAATACAAGAATACAATCTATGCCAGAAATGGGCTATCAGTACTGAAGAAGCAAAACTAAAATAGTTTGTCTGATTGCTGATAAAACGCCATGTATGTTCATGTAAAGAAGGGAATTTAAAAACTAAGGGAGTTTAACTTCTGGCTTTATATATATATATGTGTGTATATATATATGTTTACTAAAATGGATAAAATTATTCATTTTCTGGAACTCTGTGATATATTCTGCAAAGATGAATTCCTTATTAATCCAAGTACTTTAGGACTAAATTGAACAAGGAATGATTTTTTTGTGTGTTTCCTGATAAATCTGGCTGTTCTAAGTGGTTCCGTGCTTTCTGGTTTCTAGTTCCCATGCGCTGTGGGATGAAAGAGGAATCTTTACTGCTGGATTTTCAACTTGAGGAACTTCTTGCAACTGTTAGGGACAGTTCCGAAAACACAACAAATCAAAACCCCCCAATGTGTTCTTAAACTGTTTTTTGTTACTGTTGAAAACCTAATCCCTATATGGGAATATTCCATATTCCACATCTGAGTGGATTTAAAATCCATTTTCTATTATATGTTGTGAGTTTTTTGTGTACTCAGCATGTAATTTGACCTGGACAAATGCAGGGAGGTTAAATGTAAAATATTTGAATGACATAAAGGGACATTGACAAAATACAGGTTTCCTGTGCAAGTGGTTGGGAGAAATGAGGCATTAGACTGGTAGATTGCTGCTCCTGAAATCTGGTAAAAGTGATTATTGTACTTACTGGTATGTGTGAAAGTGTCTCAAAGTGCTGAGTGATAACAATAGCACAGAACAGGAGACCCATGTTCAATAATATTTATATCATAGACATGTTTCATCTTTGCCAGTTCTTATTTCTGTTGTTTATTACCATGTCTCAATGTGCCTTTGTAGCAGGTTGCAAACTGACTGCTTTGCTAGCTAACTTGGCAATTCAAATTTGAAGTCTCTGTTCTGTAATTCCTCTAGTATGTTGCCTGGCTTTTATGTTTTTCTCTTCAGTATAGGTAATATAGTTTGTAGTTTTCTAGCTCTGGGACCTTGGCTTTTCTCCATTGGTTCTGAAGAAATAATAGCCAGTGACTCCAGCACTATTTCTGCAAGTTCCATTAACACTCTGGGATGTATTCCATTTCTGTGCATTTTCTTTTGTTGCAATAAACATATTTTATGTGAAAAAATCAGTTATTGCATTACTTAAGAAAGTCTGGGTAAATCTCTTCTGATGGATTATTTAGGCAGAAAGCTATTAGGATTATTTAGGAAGAAAGAATGTGTGTATTAGTGTCTAGATGACAAAGAGGGAGCTGGATTTACAAAGGACAATTGAAATGCAGGGACAGAAATGTAAAATATCTCAACACCAGCTCAGCAGAACCAGAACCACCTTCACCAGTTCACCAGAACTCATGAAGGGTACCTTTGGGGATGTTGCACACATATGAATTGTCTTTATTATTAATAACCATTACTCTTAGTTAAAATTGTAATAGTGACAAAAAACAAGATTTAAAAAACTATTTCTGTCAAAATAAAAGTGCTTCTTGTTTATAAACCTGACCCTTCCCTAGTACATCTGGTTAGTTCTGCATCTTCATCTTGAAGTCAAGTTTCAATGAACTTTGTTGTCCTTTCTCCTTGTCACGTGTTCTGTACATTTAATTATGATATCGGAGATCAATGATCCTTACATTTATTTGCCTAGACTATATCACTCGATGACAAGGTTTTGAAATGCTTTTTTAGCAGTTTTGCCCTTCAGCTGTAAATTGTGATTCTGTATTTCTTCATTAATGATCCTGGAGTGCTTACATAACTACTTAAGAGAAAATATTAAATGTATGATGGTTCCATTAATTTAAGAGCAGGGACATTCTATTTAGACTCCCTTTCCTTGCTCAAGGAGTAAAGCATTTTTCATTTTGATAAATGATTTGCCTTGTTATAACTTTTTAAACTAATGGATAGAGAAAAAAAAAACCCTGTTAAATAAAAATGATATGACAAAAAAGTGTGACATTCACTTTATTTTATACAGAAATGAATATAACGCAAAGTGGTTTTATTGAACTGTAACAACAAAAAATTGGAAGTTCAGCCCTGAATTGGCCTTGAAATTTATTTTTTAGTAACAAAGATCCTTTTTCCTCCAGATGTAGGTTCAGATATAGCCCAGTTAAAGACGTATACCACCAGGAGTGCAGAGCTACAGGGAACTGAGTTTACTCTCCTTTTCTAAAGGGTGCTTCAGGGGTTTGAGCACCAGCATCGCTGTCTTGGCAGTGTATTGCAGTTGCATGTCAATCAGACAGGAAAATGGCCTCCCCTCTCACCTCTGACATGCTTCTGGAGAGGTTATTCTAGTTGTTGCTACAGAAAGGTCATATCTAGAAATTTGCATTGCTTTAACTGTTCCTGTGGGCAGGTAAAAGGCTATCATTTCCAAGGAAGTGAGCCCTCCACATGTGAGAGCCAAAGCTCCTTGGTCTCATGAGGTCTGGGGCATCCTGAGTGCAGAAGTACACATGTGAGGTACACTTGCAGGGTCAGACTCCTCCAGGGACTCCTTTATTTTGTCCCATTTTTAGAAATAAGTTGTTATCAGCAGCCATGGAAGATGAGTGTATAAAGTGTGGTGATAAGAGTTCCTCACTAGAAATTTTATTTCTTTCTGACTTTCTTGGTCTTTTTTGGTGCTTTTTTTCATAAGATTCTGTTAACAAACATTCATTTTATTTCATTTAACCAAATAATTTAATGTTCTGACTTCAGATGTGTTACTGGTTGTTATCAATAAGCAGTAACTATCAAGACTGAGATTTTCAAAGGGTGTGAAGAATAATTGCACATTCATCTACCAATAAGTTCTGCATGCCTTTGAAAATTTTAGTTATGTCTATTGATGGACTCTACTCAGAAAAGATTGAATCATATTATTTAGTGAGTGCCATCTGCATATTGAACTAGCTGAAGTATTAGAACTGTAATCAATTAAATCTCTCCATTCTAGATACCTTTGTACTGTTTTTAATCACATCCAGCATCTCCACAACTTATAACCCTACATATATCAACCTTGCTGAAGCTCCCTGTTCTACCTAATGTGCTTCACTTGCGTAATAAAGGCAAATCTATCTGTACAGGTTATTACTGTGAATGGCAATTGCATTTATATGTATATCAGAGGAAAGATGTTGGTCATTATACATTTTTTTTTCCTATTCTTCAGCTTCAACTGCTGCTATAAGAAGCATTGAAAAGCATCAAGCATTTGAAATGGCTTTCACATTATTTCCTTTTCTTGCTGAAAAACTGAAGAACCGAATTAAAGTGCTGCTACTGTGGGTGCACCCTCTCATGGATGGAAAAAGATGGATCGGAGATATTAGGTAAAATTTTCAACCCCTCAGAAAGATAGTCATGCAATGAAGGGCATGAAGTTGTCATCATATCATCTCTTGGAACCTGTGTATGTGGTATGTACATCTCCACAAGCAAATTCACCATCATCATCCTTGCTGCTGAAGAACTGTCGTGTACTTTCCAAAACTGAGTTAATCTATTGCCTTTCCATAGGATGAGATAAAATCCTTAGTTTTCAGTACCTTCCAACACAAAACTTACTAATTCAGCATCTGAGTTTTTCTGTGTGTGTGAATATTAAGCAGGGTGTGTTCTGCTGTTATGTCAGGATCATAAAGAATCCACAGTCTATGTGCTGAAGAGAGGAGGTGGAAAGGGTAGAGGAGAGACAGATGCCCCCCACAGACTGAGCTACTGCAAAGTCCAAGCTGAGACACGTCTCAGGGCATGATTCCACTGAGAAATGGATGATGAATGCAGCCAGAGACTGTGTGAGCAGGAGGGAGGTGAAAATAAAAGGACAAAAATAAATTAAAAGCCTCCACAAAACCATGAAGTGTGTAGCAGGCTTTAGTCCTTAGCGTCAGAATATTTTCCTTACAAGAAATTAGGGGTCAGATAAAACATCTGATAAAATCTGTATGGGAAATGATTTATTCTCCTTATTCCCTTCCCCCTTACTTTGCCAGTTAATGGCAGCCAAGCTATATGTTAGAAATTCAAGATGAAAATCTTTGTTGGTTACTCCCACATATTCATGGGACTTTCCTGATATTCATTTATCCTCTAAACCTATTTCTAGGATATTGGCCCAAAAGCATCACTCTCTATAGCTTGCCCAAAACCATGGGATTTTAAGACACTGAAACACAAACACCTATCTCTACACGCATGGATTTTTTTTTTTTTGTTAAATCTGTATATAAGTCAGAAGATTGGTGGAAAGAAGCAATAAATGGCAGGGAGAGTGGGAGCCATCCCTTTTCCAGACATTTAGTGTTCTTGTGCTGTATTCAGATGAAAAGAGACGTGGATTGAAATTAAGAGAGTTATGCTCATCTTTGATATGTTAACAAGATAGACTCCTTCTCCCATCACTTTTTACAAGTGTCCTTATGACAGCTGCTGTGCTGAAGAAATTATTATTCAAGAATAACTTTCTATCTCACTTGAAATTTAAGTTGTCAGATATGTTTTAAACATATTTAAAAATAAGTTTAAAAATTTGAGCTAATTTTTATGACTATTTTTACATAGGTAATAATTCATGATTCTAACAACTGTAAAACCTCTGATTGGAAATGATATGTCAAAGGATTTTTTTTTTTTACCTGCAGACATAGAAGGTACTCCTAAGGCAAACATGCAAAAGCTTTTCCCTGTTTTTGATGTACCATTAGGGCTGTCTTTAACTATGCTTGAACTATTCCATAGTGCTATGGAATGTTGAATTATACTTTTTTTGGGGCAGATCCCTGTCTGCTGGAAGCACTCATAAATTCATTTATTTTAATGCAGCAAGGCTGGTGTATAACACTCATAGACAGGTGACATTCGTGTGAGATTACTGAAGTCTGCCAAGACTTCAAGTATTTAATTGCTCACCTCATGCTGGTCAATATTCTAGACACTGACTTTTCATTTAAAATGCGTATTTGGATCTTTGATAGCATATTGCTCTGTCAGATTTTGACTGTAACATTGACAAAAATAGTGGAGGAGACAAGAACAGATCTCCAAGTGGGATTATGATGCATATGCTAAGATCTGCCTCTGGAAGCTGTCAAGCTTTTTTGGTCAGTGACCATGTTCCTGAATTACAGCAGATATTAAGTTGGTTGACAAGGGAGATGTAGTAGTTGCCTTGAAAAGAGGTAAGTTTATTGAAGGACTTTTGGTGGCTAAGAGTCTCCTCTTCCAATAAGCATTTTAGCTCTGGATAGCTCTGGAAATTTATTGTGTGTTCCACCACTAATTCTCATAAACACCGGAAGATTCACACATCCGTTTTTTGCTTACTGTGCCTGTTTCTGTGGCTTCTGAGATGCATTGAGTGAGTAAATCTGAAACACTGAAAGTCCCCTTACCAACACATCTGTAGGCAGGGCTTTTATCTGGTAAATATCTAAACCAAGGTAAGTAATCCTTCAGCTGCAATTGTATTTAATTCACAAGTGGAAGTTCCCATAGGCATATATTTACACCACAATTGTAAATTACAGATTTTTTTCTAATCAAAGAATTTTACATGTACTTAAATATGCTGGAATTAAGCTTTTAAGCTTTTTGAAATACAATAGTTTTTCTTCATATCATTGATATACAAGGCATGTTTTCATAACACTTCTGCACTTATATCAACTATTATCGCTCCTACATTACCAGTAAGTACAGTGCTAACATCTCTTTTCAGGATGAGTAATCTTCACTGTATTTTTTAACTGGAAAATGAAAGATAAGATTCATTTCCCCTTGGCAAAAATTACTGTATGGAAATGCATCTTCCCACTTAATTTATTTGCCAGCTCTTGTCTTCAGATTGCTTTACTGATTAGAGAACCAGGACATCAAGGTTTAATTCACATTGAATTTTGTCACTGTGATAAGTTTTGCAAGCATTTCAAATTCCCATATATGCCAGTTTCAATACTTGAAAATGGGACAGTATTTCAAATTTACTTTCCTGAAATGCCTCTAGGTGAAAGAAGAAAGCATGGTGTCCTTATTTAAATAATGGCATGGGTGATTGAGCAATACTTTTATTTTGCAACTTGAAGCAAATACTAAGCAATATAACACTGTCAGTGATGACATAGACTGCCTTCATTAGTTGACTGTTCTTATTGTGCCACTGGTGGCACAATATTTCCTCTTGATAGTTAAAGTAATGACACAATTTTTTGACTTTATCAATTACTTTATCAATTTTCTCTATGGAACCAGACCATGCAGGGGTTTCAGTTTGTTTGTTTTTTTGTTTTTTACTGTAAAATAAGACTTTTTCCAATGTTTACAAAGAAGTAATACCACAAAAACATTTAAGGGTATTTTGCTGGAAATATACATGTACCTTGAAATTACCACTATTGATAGTACAGCAATGAGCAAAGTGTGGTTAATTCAAATGGAGAAGTAAGGTTGTAAAAGGTTTATGAAGAGAAACCTGTCACTGAAAAACTAATTTTGAAACCCACTTTTTAGTACCACAGCCTCTCTGTCTCATGGGTGTTTAAAATCTCTCCAGGAATGGCTTCCTGGTGATACTCAGAATAGACACAGTTGCATCAACCTTTCCTTTGGTTGCTGGACTAATCTGTGGGAAGAAGGTCCTGAAAGTCTTGTGTCCTACTAGTTACAGGAATTGTGATGTTGTTTGGTCTTCTGTGTGAGAAGAAGCTTTGTAAACAGGAGATTAAAAAATCCACGGGGAAAGAAGTAAGTAGAGAAGAGGCAATGTAAAATGGAAGGCTGAAGCACTGTCACTTCAAGAGGTAGAGTGATTATTCTACTACATGAGGAACAGAGGATATGACAGGTGTTTAAAAATCTGTATGTAGTGAATATTAGTTCTTTCTTTCAGCTTTGATGTGATTTTACCAGTTTAATTTACATATGTAGTGGTTTTGTTTGCATCTTTTACCTTCTGTGAGATATGGGACTTGGAGAAAAGTAAAGCTGGCCTAAAACTTTAAAGAAATAAACAAAAAAGTTTATTACTAACAGGATTGAAAGTAAAAAGAAATAATAAGAACTTACAACAAAACCCCCTTTTCCTTTAGCACCTCCTCTTTTTTCCCAACTCACACAAAGGATAAAAACCCATGATTTTGGTCAGTATTTGGAGCTCTTGAAAGTCTCTCTAATATTTGAGGAAAACTAGGTTACTTTTCCTTATCATGGTTTCCAAACCGTCACCAGCAAACAGACCTGCACAGATTTCTGCTGCCATGGAAAGGTATCTCTCCCATGACAAAAACTCACAATCTCTTTCACACTGCCAGCCATGGGTCACACATGGGGTGCCTCTCGTCTAAGGATAGGGAAATTCCAGCCTGGAATCAACAGCTACCTTCTTCACAAAATTTCTAAAAGTCTCTTAGAGCTCCTCACAAGCTCCTAGGTGACCTGGCATGGTCACCTTTCTTTTGTCACGCAGGCTGCAAACAGAATTCTTCCTCCCCACCATGTCTTTTTAAAGAGACAAAAACCCCAGTTTGTGATATTACAGTCTTTAGCACAACCTGCAGAAAGCAAGTTTAAGATTTCGTACTGAGGTGTGGCTCTGCCCTCTTTTCTCGCTGCCATCTTTGCTCCGTCCCACATGACTGACTTTCTCTTTCTCTCAGACCTTGATGCCGCCATCTTGAAGAGTTAGTTTCATCGGGCTTTATGTTNGGTGAGGGGAGCCCACTAGTCCCCAGAAGCCGCTCCAGGTGAATTCAGCAGTCCATGGAGGCAGTCCATGGCTGGTGTTAGCTGCCCACGGCTCTGAGACAGTTTCCCCTCGGCAACCCAGAGTCTGTGCTGCAGCGCCGGGAGAAGTGGGAGAGGCCAGGGGTCCACCCTCCGGGCCTTGAGGCCAGAACAAAAAAAAAAAAGAAACTTCCTGCCCTTGCTAGCCTTTAAATGTGCAATTGCAGAGGTGTTAACCAGCCCTCTCATTGGGTTAACAACTTGTCCATCAACCAAGTTTTCAACATACCACCACATCGTATAGCTTCAAAAATAATAATAAAAAAAGATATTGTAGAGCTATCATGGCAAGCGTTTCGTATGGTGTCAGTTTGGGATAAAGGAATAAAAAGTTCTAATAATATCTTTCAAGCATTAATCTCTACAAGATGTCCTGAAGACCAGAATTAGAGCAATATGTGGTCTTTTCCATCTTTGACTGTTGTGACTCAAAGACGCTTTTGATCACTTAAAAAAGAAAATTCAGCACTTTAAAGGCACAAAAAACCCAGTAGAATTTCCACAACAATCCGGTCCCTCATTTATATCCCAACAGGGTCAATTGTCAATGCATTTCACATAAGAAAAAATATACTGTTCTCACGATTGTTTGTGTGTGCAGCTCTCTACACCCCATGCTGTAAACACACCCCACAGTGTCAGATCCATGCTGTGACCAACAATGTGTGCCCAGTGGGCCAGGCCAGCAAGACCTACAGTATATTTTTTTTCTTCCTTTGCATTTTTTTAAAGCTGCTCCTTCCTCTGTCTTAGCCGGGCAATATAGCTTTCTATAGTGTGTAGGATTGTAAAGCTATCCCTAAAGAGCACGTTGGAATGCAGCCTTTGGACCCACAAATGAAAGCTCAAGCTCTCCACTGCAAAGTCTTTGTTTTCTAAATGATTTCAGGGAATGCAGAAGGACATAAAAGCTGCACATCAACACAAATATTTGTAGAAGGTGTAGATAATGCAGTGGCATCTCAGTGCCTCGCTTCAGGTGAGAATTGTAGCTCTTTTGCGGTGGCATTTCACATCAGAGCACTCCTTCTTCCTGAGTCATGTTGGATATCAAAGGATTCTGAAGTAAAATTCAGCCTAAAATTCCTTTAACAATATTGGAAATGACAGCTTGGCTGCTCAGAAAGGAAGAATTTTATTTTTTTTTCCCCCACAGAAAATGAACAGTAGTGTCTGAAATTTTTTTAGAAGAAGTCTAAAGGGAAATGTCACATCTCTTCTAGTCCTATTTTCATATGATTCTGGGAATGTGGCACTCAGGTTGGTAACGAACTAATGATAAAATACATCCATTAATTTGAGTAAAGTCAACACTTGTCCAATTTTGTGTGTAACAGGATCCCGGAGTGGCTGCATTTTGCTAAAATTTCATCCATCATGTTGCAAAACCAGAGTTTGAAATCTGGGCTGTGTGCATGTTTGTGACTACTCGATTAAACCTCACAATTCTGTTTCTGTTTCCTGGTTTGTTTAGCAGAATCCTCTGAAACACAAGTAATGGAACATGAAGGCTTCGTGTTGACTTTCGAATAGGAATTGCATTCCTCATGGCTGTTTGTTGGGAAGTTTCCTCAAAAGATGTAGAGGCATGCCAAGGTAGAATTAGGGAAAAATGCCACTAAATACTTAAATTATTCCAGGCACATATTCACAGTGTCAAGCCAGAACCATTTTGAAGTGTTCTAGGATTATCTAGAATTCTAGAAATGCAGATTTAGGATGATTTTCAAACTTTTCTACATCAGACTTAACTGGTGTTTCTTAGATGTAAAGCATAATTCATTGCAACTTGTGAGGACCAGTATTTGTGTAGCATTTCTGTTCCAATTTTTTTATAACAAACACAATATAATGCATCTGCTTAGAACAAATTCCCCAAAGCACTTTAAAACTGAGAATTTATATTTATGTACATCCATTTTATATAAGTATATAATAAATAAATACTGTTCATATGTAATTATTATTTGTTTTATTACATCAATTTTTTTAAGAAAAGTGCAGCTGCCGATTTTTAAAATATTTTTATTTTTGACTGACGTAGTCAGCACCCTTTTTCAGAATCCTTTGAGTGAAAGATGTCAGCACTCTTCAGTGATACTTTTTTTTTGTTTAAGAATTTCCTTCAATATATTTGAAACACAAATTTCAAACCCTTCAAAATAAAAGAGAAAAATTTTAATCAAGCTGTCACTGTTTTAAACTTCTACTTATCTGAAGTGTCATTATTTCCCTGTAAACCAAGACCAATTTTAAAAATATCAAAGCTTACAGCCAGTATTATTTGTATGTTCTTTTCTTAACTGCTGCTTATTACTTGATTATGATTTGCTTATCATGAAGCAAGATATAAGCCTTTCTAAGTAATGATAATTAAATAGTATAAAAAATGTCTTAAAAAATTATAATTATATGTTTAAATGAAGTTATTTATAATTCCTGTGGGCCAAGGACATGAACCCTAATTGAAATCCAGAGTCAACTTTGTTATGTATCTTAAAGGTCTGCAAAGATGTTACAGGATATCTTACAAGGATACCATCAAGGATTCCAGTATGAATCTAGTTGGAATTCTGCCCCTGCATTTAAGTTTTAAAGTTCTGAGAAACATTGTTGATCAATTCATGACAGAATAAGAAATATCTGTCCCACTCTGCGAAGGCTCTGGATGCAATTTAACAACCCAACAGTTACATGGAGAAATCTGTGCTACTAAACAAAGGAGTAAAAATAATATTTTCTTGCATATTAACCAGAATGATGGAAAGTTAGTTTAATCCAAGAAGCTCTGCTTTTACTTCTCCCAAACAGAAAAGATAATGAAGCTGTCCCATTTATTAACTAAGGTAGTTAATTATGGTACTGGTCAGTTCAATGAATAGCAGAAATACTAGGAAAATATGAGGCATTTTTTATAGTTCTTTCCCACCATTTGAGAGCTCCCTTGAATAAAGGTTTCATAATTCATATAGAATAATAGAGTGCATGTAGTTCTTTATGAAGAACTGGTATATTAATAACACCATGTTATCCTTTTGTCCCCAGGATAAAACATCATATACAAAGGGAAAATTCAAACTTCATCTTTTGTGGTTACTGGCATAGATTTGCAATCAGTAAATCAACTGATTTGCTAGCATTTTTCTGAGATCGGGGTAGAGGAAGAAAATTCTGAGCAAATTCTAAAAGGCATTCAGGTTGGACTCCAGGGGTTGGAACAAAGCCTTGGCTTCAGAGGACCATCATTGTCTCAAAGAAATTACTCCACTGTATTGTATCTACAGCAAACATACAAAGACATGCAATTTTAATGACTTAAAAGCTTTGAAATTCCACAAGAAGAGCTGTATTTCAGCTGTATTTCAAAATTCTGCTGGGAATGGGTTAAAAGTGCAACCCTGAAACCATATCCATTAGAAACCAAAATTGCAATATTGCAGTTAAATAACATGATACCCAGAACGATGAGGCTGTAAGCAAGACAGTGTTTCGAAATGTTCAAAATGGTTTTTAACATCTCAATTACCACCTACCCTTCCCAGACAGATACCTGGAGATAGCTTAGTATGTTCCTGATAATTTTAAGAAAACAAGATTTAGAAAGCAAGGCTGGTGTGCATGGGGAGGTGGTGAGGGTGTTAGGGAGAAACTTAATTGCACTAGGAAGGCTATTTTTTGTTTTAAAAAACACTTATTCAATTAACCAAACACAAATATAGCATCATGTATGCAGTCAAGAAATTTAGTACTGTCAAATCTGTGATTCATGCTTGCAATCCTTGGAATGTGGGCTCCATTGGCAAGTTGATTTCTAAAACCCTGAAAGGGTAATCTATGAAACTGGAAATTCTTTATTGGCTCTTGAAACATATTTGGTCTTAATTACCACACACCTATTTATATTCTTTTTCCCTGTTCTAACTTGTTGGTGTGCTAATTTTCACAAATATGTTTATGTTGTTGTTCTGTAACACTTAGAAATTAAATTATTTTAAAATATGCAACATATTTGTCTGTCTTTGAAATCAATGTAGAATACATGCTTTGTAATTCTTCTAAAAAGCCTGCTTGCATTTGCTTTGGATACTACAGGCAATACATTGCTTACATCCATTTCTTTTGCTGCCAATGGAATTCTTTAATATAATGAGTCAGTCTGCTGAATGTCTTCTACGGCCCAGGCATTTCTAGTATTTATAACTGCTCTCAGGATTTCAATCACAAAGAGAAATGTTGAAACTGTTGCTTAGCAAACTCCTTCCTTTATCAGCAGTGAAGACATTTCAGGAGATCTAATTCAAATTAAGAAAATTGAACCAATTATTTTGGTGAACAGATTGTTTGAGATCCTGATGACATCTCAATACTGGCTAGAGAGTATGACAGATTATCCACAGACGCATAAGAAGCTGCATACATGCAGTTATTTTCATTGCTGCATCCCATAAAACCAGGCCCGTGGATAAATAGGCTCTTAGATCAATAAAACATTGGCCACATTAAAAGAAAATGCTAAGCACCAATGAGAAGACAGTTTCCAGTCAAATTACTGAGAAAATAGGAATCTGTTTGTGTCAGGGCATTTTCCCTCCCCTGGAATAATTGTTACTGGCCTAATTCCTCGATCTGGGTTGTTCTCCTGAATAGTCTCCAGCAGATGCCATATTTAATACAAATGCTCCCAGTCCCGAGCAGTTAATAATGGAGTGGCAAAGTTTTAATGTTCCTTAATCTGTTTTCACTTGGTTAACCTGAAAATAATGTCTGCCTGCCCTACTGGCAGCTCCAAAGACTACAGTGAACAGGTGGGGTGTTTTCTTTCCAGGAAATGTCAGTTTGATGTCTGGAAGCAGATGTAGTTTTCCCCGACTCAGTGCGGGTCTATCTTCTAACTTAATAGGAGCTCTAAATAGCTGACAGGTGATAATACATCTAGTCAGCTCTAAGCATATTCTGACTACACTGCCAGCTAGTAAAGGGGAAACTTTTGCTTCTGCAAAAAAAAGTGATCACCTTTTAGAGCAAGAAAGCATGTTAAAAAAAACTTTATGATTAGAAAATCAAGTCAGATTGATATAGCAATAGATGTACATAAATGTTCAAGCTGCGTGCATCGAAACTTTATCGTGATGTATTGGTGATCTGATATTAAAAATAGCTTTCAGGGAAGAAGAGATTATTTAAATCTCCATTCTAGGCACCTCTTAAGTGAAGGAGGATACAGAAGTGTGTATCTAATCTAACCTCTGATGTCAGCTCTAGGTCAAGAATCTAAGCCTAAATTTGTAAGTAGTATTTTTCTTTCAGAAGCCCATTATTGAGCATTTTGGGTGGCTCCAGTGTGGTTCCATTAGTGCAGTTCTCATGGGCTGAAAGCTTTTTCTGCAGGCTGTGGTACTCTTTTGGTAACTTCTGCAGTAATACTAGTTATTCCAGGCTTGCATTACTCAGTTTTTCTGAGAGAAGTGAGGGAGCAGAGAAGAATGAAAGGAGTTCAGGTAATAGTTTATTCCACTCTCTCTCTCCCTCCATCTTTCTGTTTCCCTCCAGACAGCCCTGGTCTGAGCAGGGACCATCTGGTCCTCTCACCTTCCAATTCTTTATAGAAGTTGGTCCAGCATTTAGAAACCAATATTTTCTTCTATAATGATTTGTTCTCTGAGAGCTGCACCACTGGTTAATATATACCAGAATACCCAACTTCCAGTCCTGCTCCTGATGGTTCTTGGTGTGTCATTGCAAATTGTGTCCCCTAAAGTGAATACTTCATGTCATGCTGAAATGGCTTCTAACTCCAGGTTATGGTAAGTTTCTGGTTTGGATCACTCATAGATTGTTTTTGTCATCAGGAATTCAAAATTAATTTGACTATATGTAGGGGAAATCATTTGCCCAATCTCATTTTTAGGAAAACGGGGATTTTGAGCTGTATAAAGAGAAATTCTGAATAACTCACCAGGTGGATGGTTCTGTCTTTTGGCACTGTGTGCTGCAGGAATTCAGGTTATGTGTGTAGATAATAGACAGACAGTCTGACTGACTGATTGACCAACCCACTGACCAACCTTATTTGCTAAGCCTGAGATTCATGGAAGTAAAATCTCTGGCAACTTAAAACTTCCTGAAAAACAAGATTTAAAATAGAAAGGATGACACAATAGCATTGTGAATGGCGACATTGTCATTCTGAATGGAGATCTGCTTGAGACAAATTGAATAACAATGCTCTTTTTCTTCATTAAGGCCATTAAAATCTGTAAGAATATGGGACCTGGACAGACATAAAGGTTTTAAAAAGCAATGAGGAGAGACTAATGCTCATTGCTGCATACTTACTTGAAGAGCCCAATTAGGTAAAAGTTTGTACTAATTTGTGCTCTCTGAAAAATCTAAGCAGAAAAGCCTCATTTTTGCATTGGTTCAGATAAAAAAAAAAAACCAACTCTTTTTTTTTCCAAGTATCACCACATGAATATTACAAATTCTTTTAGGAGTGCAAAATATTTTTTTTCTGTTGCAGTGGGAGATAAATGTTATTTTTGCTTAGCGTCAAAATACAGAAATTCACGAAGGATCTTTCTCTGTGCCTCACTATGCTGTTTCAATGGGGCGTCTCTGGGAATATTGCAGTTTTCTATTGTTTTTTGGAAGTGCTAATATTAGCACGAGCTGTGATAAGAATTATTTAAGAACCTAATTGCATGCTCTCTATTTGGCATTTGAATTTTGCATCTTTGGAATTCATCTTTTCAGAGTGCTTCATTTAGTTTCTATTAATACCCTGTAATTTAATAATTGTAGTGGGAGGCTAGGGAGAATATGGAACAAGGAAAGATTTGCATATTTCTTTGATACAGTAGTTTGTGATAGGCTCTGACCTTTTTCTTTTTTTAGACTGATCTTAAAAAGCAGTTTTGCTAAGGCTGGTGTGAATACCATGGAGCATGGAGAGACCAGATAGAGAGACTCTTTATCCTTTATTCCAGTCACTTGTCATATGACTAAGGAAAGGCTGAATCAATCCATTAGAGCTCTGCAAAACAGTATTAAGCAATGTAATTCTTGATTAAATCTTGCTTGCAATGTAGATATCAGCCTGAAGAAATGATCTTCTAAACTAAATATTACCATGAAAGCAGAAAAAAAATATTGCTTTTTTTTTCTGTTGCCCTTAGACTATGTTGAAAAGCACATCTGAAAAAAAAAAATGTGGCTGTGACTTCATGTTTGAGTTTTTGCCCGTTAAAACATATTACTACAGGCCTCTGTTTTTTGCTCTTGTAACCCGAATAAGAAAATAGCATGCAAGAAAGAAATCTTCTGGAAAGATTGGCTAATGGCTGTGTAAACAGCAAATGCTTGCCACATATGGGCATTAGGAGATTTTATTGCAAAGACTCAATGACTACTGTGAAGAGGGTAGAGCTCTGAAATGTGGTAGCAAAGCAGATCTTTCGGGAGAGGCTTGGAAGTCATTTGGCAATGGCCTTTCCAGATGCTTTGGGACCCTGGGACTCAGGGCCTGTGCAAAAAAAGGACTGCAGCAGCTAAAAGACATGGCTGGGCTGTGCTGCTTGGATCTTCTGCAAGGGCCTGGGGTGATGTGAGTGAGGGAACAGAATTGTGAGTTTGCACCTTGAATCCTGTGTTCGCTTTGGGACTCCTCATAACAAGAAGGACATTGAGGTCCTGGAGCATGTCCAGAGAAAGGCAACAGAGCTGGTGAAGGGTCTGGAGCACAAGTCTGATGAGGAGCAGCTGAGGGAGCTGGAGAAAAGGAGGCTCAGGGGTGACCTCATTTCTCTCTACAACTGCCTGAGAGGAGGCTGTAGCCCGGTGAGAGTGAGTCTCCTCTCCCAGGTAACAAGCGAACAGACAAGAGGATATGGCATCAAGTTGCACCAGGGGATATTTACCTTGGATATTTGGAAAAATTTCTTCACTGGAAGGGTTGGAAAATATTGGACCAGGATGACTGGGGGAGTAGTGGAGTTGCCAGCTGTGGAAGCATTAAAAAGGCATGTGGATGTGGCACTTGGGGACATGGTGTAGGGGTGGACTTGGCAGTGCTGAGTTAATGGATGGGCTTCCATTAATGCAGATGGTGGTCTTAGAGGTCTTTTCCAACCTAAATGATTCTATGATATGATGATTCTATGATGATCCTTTTTGTCAACAAAACAGGGCTTAAGCAGAGTCACCTTAAACATTTTCAAGTGAGCAAAAAAGTACCTGCAAAGCATCATTTTGGGGAAGCCTTCCCCAGCCCATTCTGGGAAATCCATGTGCCATTTCTTCGCTGTGAGGGTGTCTGAACACTGTCACAACCTTCCCTGCAAAGTTTTGGAGCTTACACCTTCAAAGGTAGCCAAAAGTCATGGTCCTGGACGACCTGCTGAAGGTGTCTGTGACTGAGCAAAAGGTTTGACAAGATGAGTTGCAGAGGCCCTTTCCAGCCTCAGCCACTCCGTTGTTCTGTGAGCTAAGATAATTGGAAAAGGCTACTCAATGTTTTGATGGTCCTGAAAGAAGTGGGTTCCCTGCTACACCTTTGGCCTGGGTGGACTAAAGGTTTTAGGAGCCTTCCTTAATAATGATGAGTGGAAAACCTCAGTTTCTAATCTCAGTCCACTTTTTCATCTTTGGAGAACATACCCAGGATACAACAAATTACTGGGGAATAAAGAGGTTAAAAATACTCGCACTCATGGTAGCAGAGATCTGAGTAACTACCCACTTTGCATTTCCAGTGATCGTTCCCCTTCCTCAAATAACATTACCTTCTGTTTTTCTTGTCAATAGGGAAGGATCCTAAATTTCTCTACAGATTTGATGGAAATTATTTTAACTATCTTATTTAAAGGGCTAAAACCAGATCATAATTAGAATGGTATTTGCGGTCAGCTCAAATAAACAAAATGCATCAAGAGGAGAGATTTGACAAGGAACCCAGTCTAATATATTTTTTATTTGGTTGCACTACATCCATGCACAGCTTATAAACGTCATAGCAATTCTGTAGACAATTTTCCATCAACTCGTAATGATATCTCTGAAAAAAATCCCTAGATGCTTTGCAGTGTGCTACCATTTCTTTGCTTGCTCTGGAAAGATTGGGAATGATAGAAGTAATTGCCACAAGTCTCTGCAGTTTGTACAGAAATTTTTTCTTTTTCTGACAGTGGATGTTTGATGTCATGAATCTATGGATCATAATGTTTAATCTTCCCAGCTTCCCAGGGCAGAGTTATTTTAAGTAAATTTTTGTATCCATGAGAGCTGACAATATGGAGAATAAGAAAATTTAGGAGCCCCAAAAGCATGAAATAGTTTTATATATAGTTATTCATATAGATCAGTTAATTCTGACAAAAATCTTCAGATTTTTGATTTCCCAAGAAAAAATGGCAAATTCTTATAAGGCAAAAGATGTGTTTGTTGCTAACTACATGCTGGTTTTCAATTGGTGAGGAGGTTTTTTGCTCCCAGATATAAAAAATTATGGAAAAACACGTCTTGGAAAAATGAGTTGTATGCATTATCTCTGAAATTCTTGATTTAGCATTTTTATTTCAACATTTCTATTTCATCACCTGACTCCCCGGCCACTTCCTCTGAAAGAAAATGTTGACTTTTCAGGAAATTATGAGCTTTGTTGAATGTTTGGAATTTGACTAAAGGCTGAGTAAGGATTACTTGTATGAAAGAATTTTTATAGCAACAGCCTCCCAGATGTGTGGGTATGTTTGAATGTTTCAGGAGTGTTGTATGAGGACATGATCTAATACTCTGTTGTGAACTCCTAACTTTCTCAGTTTCTCAGAGTTCAAAGAATTCTTGCTTCAAATGCAGGAGTAGGAATAATGTTGTTCTTTAGCAAACAGTCTTGGACAGATTGCAGAAATATGTTAAATATTAATTATATTAAAGTTGAATATTCAACTAAAATTAATTGCAATGCTATGTAAAATAATTTCATTAATTTATTTTAAAAGGACTGCAATGAAATGTATATAAATTTGTAATTAACATTTGAAATAATACAGTGAAACTAACAATAATTTAATTGTATATTTAAAAGTAATACAGGTACAAACTTGAGAAAAAAATCATATATACATATGTGCATATATATATATATGTTTGGACGTGTAGATTTTACATGCACACATGCATATTTATATATATATAAAAACATGACTGGTGAGCCAGTAAATAAAGCAGGAATTAAATGGTCTTGTACAGCCAGACTTCAGATGTCCTATCTGTGCTTGTCCAGATTACTGAATTTCTGCATCCACGTGCACAAAACTGTTTGCACCTCCATTTCCTTGTACGTGGGTTTTTAGCAGCATGGAATGATGACTGGATATGTGTTTATCCAGACTGATCTGAACATTTGGGGAACTTGGTTACTGGAGCATGCTGTAGCATGATAAATTAGCAAGGAAATACAGATGCAGTAGCTGTTTCCTCACTGAATATGATTGGAGACAATAAAGAATTAAGAATATCAGGAAAGAATTATGCTTCCTGTTGTCCATTTGATACACAGTTTTTAAGGGAAATAAACCTTTTCAATTAATTTCTTTCTTTCTCAGTAATTATCTCTATCCTTTCTCATGTGGCCCATCAGCCACATGGATATTTTGCAGAAAGAATTAATATGGATATATGAGTAGGAAGGGAGAGAGAACTCAATATAACTACTTTTTCCTTTCATATACGTCTTTTCTTATGGTATATTTCCCCTCAAGAACATTCACAGGGTGAAAACAACATAAGGGCTACTGAAAATGTGTAGCAATGTACTGCATGCTTCTTATACTCATTAATTCAAGACAGATAGCATTTGAATGTAAAATAGTCCTCAATATCACCACAAAAAGAATGGAAATACAAGATGAGCAACGCAGTATTTGTTTCAATGATCTTAGCATGAAGTTCAGTGCAACGCAAGGGGCTATGGCATAAATATTTGGCAGTATTACATTTTTTCGCCCTACTTATGGGAAGGTTCAAGAGAAAGTTGTATGGAATGGTTAATCTGCTTTTCCAAACCAGAATGGTGTGTAGACATTATTTCTAAGCCCTGTCTGGGGAGTTCAGCCACTATAGGGAACTACTTGCTGTTCACATCCACCGTTAGACGAGATATTAATTTCAGTATTAAAGGAACTTAGAGGAGCCTGAACACTCCTCTGTGAGAGCAGGGACTCAGTGGAGACCTCACCCGCCCCACAGACATGTATGTTATTGGATGTCAGGGAAGGGTTCTACTAAATTTGGTGGGCTTATGGAAAGAATCTTTTCCATTTCATGCTGCATCAAGTGGCTTTCAAATGAAGATTTGGGTACCTGACTGTCCAGTTTCAGACATTTTATTGAAAATTTGCCTCAGGTCTTGGGACTTTCCTCCTGTGCTTCCTGTTCTTCCAGACCAGTTGCTATGACCAGACTCAGTCACCTTTTTAAGATTCCTGGCACGCATAAGTAAAGATGAAGCGTTTTCTGTTATGCTTCTATTATTGCAATTTTGTGATGAAAAGGAGAATGCAATCCAAAATACAGAAGCCCAAAATCCTGAAATGTAAATGCTCTTGCAAATGAACCCTCTGCCCACACAGAGAGAAAAGATCCAGGCTCAGATTCACAGCTTGGCTTTTATTCTATGTATGAGAAAGCTTACTGTAAGACCAAAATCAAATTATCTCTCTCTTTGGAAGATAGTTAACATTAAATTAATCTCTGCATCATCTAATTTCATTTTCAGATTTTTGCATAGTTTATCTTAGCTAATGAAGAATGTTGACACAGAAGATCATGGTGTGAAGAGGGGAACTCAACTTTACTGTCTTTAAAATTGTTGTTTTCCAAACCCTTCTGGGCAGAATGACATGAAGAGAATAACAAAACAGACTTCCAGCTGAAAATCTATATCAGAAAGCTTTATGTTTGTGTTAGCATATCAGGGCTGCATTGTCAAGGAAGGGCAAAGATGCTAAGAGCATAGGAAAGGCTTTATTTTGTGAATATTAAATTCCTAATGAAAGAAAAGTAGCATAGGAAAGGAAGTGATTCTTTGTCATCACTTCAGACTGCATGTAAATGTCGGTATACCCAAGTGCATTTACAATGTGATTTATCCTAAAAGTACCAATTTATTTGTACCAGAATTTTTGTACCAGAAATAATTTATATTATTTCAGTAGTTTTGTTTCAGGCTGCTATTTTTATATCAGGGAGTTCAAAGTGGGAACCTTGTGAAATCTGAGATGTTTCTATTAATCTACATAGGATTCTCTTTTTCTGATTCCTTCATGATTGGCTCAGGGTCTTTTATTTGACTTGTTTCTGCAGAAGATTAGACCTCAATATTAGAAATATTTCAGTCAAGACTGGTATATAAGGCTGCCAGGGCAGCTTGAAAGCTGAGGGAGCCTTACAGTTGTATCTGCAAAATTTTCTCCAGATTCTGCTGTCACTCCTGGATCTGTCCAGATGCCATTCCCCCTTGGCACAGGTGAGGCATCAAGTTACAGGGTCCCTGTGTTTTTGTATGCAGCCCTCATTCTGATTCACCCATCACTAAGTGATCGCTTTTGAACTGTTCTTTCCCACTGAAATCTCATCTCTTCAGCAAGCTTGCATTTGGTCCAATAATTTTCTTCCTGGAAAACTGAATTCAGGATCACATTCTCAGATAACATTCAGCCTTTTAAAATTAAGTCAATCATCTCCCACTAGATGACTTAGAGGCTGCTCCACAATTAATTTTACCCTGTAAACTGTAGAGATCAGTATTCTCTTGAGAAAAATTTGAGGAGTTTCACTTTAGTTTGTTTCTGAGGAACGGCTGATAGAGAAGAATGTGAATTTGTACCCATTCTGTTCCATGTATATTATGTTACAGGGAACGCATTCGAACAGCAGTGTGATGGTACAGAATTATACCATAGAACATGTGAGAGTACCATAGAACATTTCAGGACCTATAGGAAAACCAAAGATAATGCCTTCCCATCCTCCTACCAATGTTTATTAGTCCCACAGCAGTAAGACCACCCTTTATTGGCAAATGCAGTTATCTCACTTGGCATCTGAGAAGCTTAAACACCGACCAGCCTGTGGCTCTTTCTTCTCTCTCCTTAATACACAGAGGATTACCCTTGTGAAGAACTACATAAATAGAAAATGTGATGGCTTTACTTTAACTACACTAAGCCCGTCTCTTTTTTTCCTGGCAACAGTTTTAAGTGTCAGTGTTGCATCCATATTAAGTGTGAATTCCCTGGTGTAAATCCCATTAAGGTTAATAGTATTTTAGTTTTACTGCTCAATAAATTTCTGAGTGGATTAAGTTTTGAGAAATATATAACCAGTCATAATGCACAGAGCATAATCCCATATCAGTACATATACTGTAGCTAAGTCTGTGAAGTGCTAATAGACATGATGTTCCTTGGTATTATATTTAAAGAAAATAGAATAGATTATTTTCAAGTTTGTAACTTAGCTAATATTTCAGTATAATTCGTCTTTTATTGTTTGTTGATTTTTTTTCACTGCTACTCACATTAAAATTGCATTCTTACAGATTTTGTGCTTCTGGATTTGAAATCATAACGAATTATTTGAGACATCAACTTTTCCAAGCTGTCAGATCACAGTACAATATTATATACCTGGTAATAACTGAACTCTTTGGGGGAGCTGTTCAGTGAGAGGGTGGATACTCAAATGCCTGGATTTTAAGGGAACCATAGAATCACATTTTAGGAAGATCCCGTGACTATGCACCACATACATATTCATGTATTCAAACTTTGTGAATCTGAAATTGGTTTATAGTATTAAGTACAGATTTCCTCTAAAATTATTGTATTTGTCTCTCTGGAGCTTTCAGAGACTTGGTTTTCTTTCTCCAAGTGCTGTTCCATTGGATTTACCAACCGTTAATGGCATGCTCAAGGTATTGGAATGTTTTTTATTTGGAGGCAGACAACATTCCTGAAGTTTTGGTCATTGGTGTTGGTCTGATATCAAGGTGAGGGTGTGTCTCCATGGACTGGCAGCCTTTCCCCAACCCTCATTTTTCTCAACTCCAAATTTAGCTAGAAAAACAGACAAAAGGTCTAAGCTTTCTATTGTTCACCCACCTCTGCTTTTGTACTAGAATTCTTTGCTTTATCTCAAATGCTCACATCCCCATGTATATCTCATTGGTTTTTTTTATGTTGCCAATGTGGTGATTTGGGAAATCTGCCTATGTATATCTGTAAATTGCAGCCAAGGTTGTGAAACAGCAAAATATCAGGTTATTAGTTATATTCCAGAGACTGACCAAAAACGTCAGTACAGCTTTCCATATTTATTATGTCAGAGAATTCCATATCCAATAAGAATACAATTATTTTTTTCTTTACATGCCAGCCCTGTAACTCTGCCTGTGATCTTAAAGTCAAGCTATCATCTTTGCTTTTAATGAATTTTCTGCAACAGAAACTTACATTACAATATTGTTGCCTCCTTGAGCCAGCGCAGGACTGAGGCTGTGTTCATATCTTGATTGCTTCTGCCAAGAGCTGAAGTAAAAAAGTAAAGAAGTAAAAATAAAAAAACCCAAACAAACTTATTTGTTTGGAAATTATTTTTTATTAAAAGCAAATAGTTATGATCCCAAGTAGTTACAGGAATACCAGTGGTTCAAAAATAAAATGGCATGTCTTCATAGTCCTTTTTAATGACTACAACTTTCCTTTTAATGTCCAAGGACAGTAAATAGCTGCAACAGCATCCTTCTAAACAGACAAGATGGCTTATGCCTCTTTATTGTACAAAATGTCTTAAAATTGAAAAGCAGCAAATATGATTCATTCAGGTTAACAAGACTTAGCTAGGAAGTTCAAGTATCACTTAAGATCTCAGCATCATCCCAAATGATCCTGTGTGCTTTACCTTCCTGTGTTCCAGGTCATGCTTGATTTCACCTTCAATCTCAGCACTTTTTAGTGGCCAGCTATCTAGAATCTGAATCCCTGTATTTGTGTTGCTAATCAAAAATTCTTTCTCTTACCAGTCACCCCTATTTCTTTGCCTTTCCTCTGTGACAATAAGTTGCAGTTAATTTTGCAACTGACTGTTTTTGCAAAATAAATACTTATGTTTTTATTTAGTTTAAGGTAATATTGTCCAGGGTGAGTTAGGCTGCTGTACCTCTGATGCTGACAAATGTAATGTATATGTTTGCTGTTGCACTTTTAACACCAATGACATAATGAATTTTTTTAAAATGTCGTAGGTAATTAACTTTTGCAAGACATTTCAGTATTATCCTAATTTTCCAAATGAGGAAACTGAGGCAGGTGACAAAGGCAATGTTACCTTGCCCCACCACAGCCACGAAGAGTGTTCAAGTGCATTTATCAAAAGCAGAAAAGGGCCACAGAAATTGCCTCTTCAAAAGCAGTTATTGATCTATTTTAGACTCTCTTAATTTTTTTTCCTACAAGAAAAATACTCGGCATCAGAATCCCATCAAAATGTGTCACCATTGTAGAGTTGCTGCCTCTGCTGAGCAGTGTGTTTGTACAGCTTTGTGTGTGAACATTACTAGTCAATTTTTAGGTATCATGGATTTTTTCTTGGAGAGCTGGCTTATGGAAGCTTTTTCTTTATCCGTTCTATAATTATTTTGAGAGCAATTGGGAATATTCTGCGTGGTCAGTTTTGTTGTTGGTGCAACAAGAAGTTTGTTCTTGTTGGTTTTGCCTTTTTAAATGAAATGCTTCTGCTCTTGCTTCCTGTAGCTTCCTACTATCCAGTCCTGCTTCAGACACACCCCAGTGCTGATGAGACTTTGAGAAGTCATCAGAACAGTACCCAACAAGGGGAGTTTTGATGGGAGAATCTCCATGCACAAAACATGAAGAGACAAAGTGCACCCTGCAGAGTAAGAAATCATTTTCACTTGACACTTCTATTTTGGACTGTTCTCCAAATTATCAAAGGTCCTTTTTTTTTTTTTTCACTTAGACAGAATAGGTAATAGAAAAATTTAAATATGCATATTATTTAAATCTTCCTTTGGTAATGGATTATTTTATACAGTTCAGCTCTATGGATATGGGTCTATTTTCCACAGATCCTGCCAAGAGTCTTTCCATTCTGGGGCTTCCTGCTTATTCCTTCCAGCTGCTTCTCTTTCTTATCCCTTCTGTTGTTATTCTCTTCCTGTCTCCTTGTTTTCACTACTGATGGAGGAGAGGCTTGGTTAGAATTTGAAATCATAATATAAATGTTCTTGGCAATTGTTTCTTTCTACACTCTTTATAATTATTCTCCTGTGATTCCAATTGTATTTTCCAGCTGGAGACCATCTCAGAGAACTGTGTCACTTAGCCAGAATGTTAAAGGTGCAAGTAATCTTTTGAGAGGGTTCATAAGGAACATGTTTGACATTGAGACACAGGAGGAGTAACACAGCCGCCAAAATGGTGTTGGCTGTGCTGACGAGTGATGCGGGGAGGGAAACTTCTTATTCAGATCTACATCTCCTGCCTAGTCCTTAACCTGTGCCACAGGGTCTGTCTGCAGTATAAAGCCTCCTGCCAGACTCACCCTGAAAGTTCACCATCAGCAACAGTGGATTTGTGGGACTTGTTGGCCCGACGTGCCCCAATGGGTTGGTACTGGGTAAATGTGTGAAATAGGGATGTGCATGTGCCTGTGTGCATCACTGCAATCCTCTCCTCTATTAATGACAGATAGTTAAAAAACCAAAACCAAACAAAGAAAACCCCCCCAAACAAACAAACAAAACAACAAAACCAAACCCCCCTCCCGAACAAAAACCCCCAAAACAAACAAGCAAACAAAACCCACCCCCTTTATTTACATTATTTTACATTTATGGAAGTCATTTGACTACCTCTTGGTCCGACGGCAATAATGCCAGTCCTTTTAGAAGGGAATTGGTCCTCCTTCCTTCAAAAATAACCCCTGTCATGGAGGCAGCAAAGTACTGTTTTCTCACATGTGAAAGTATTTGCAGAACGAAGTCCTTTGTTTGTTTGTTTGTTTGCCTCTGTGTGTGTGTTTGTTTTCTCTACTTTTGGAACATATTAGAAAGCATCCCGCTCTCGTTATTCCTTTTGAATAGTCTATTTTCTGTAGAAAGTAATATCCACATGGTAAACTCCTATTCATGAAAACTGTGCCAAATATATGCCATTTTAAAGCTAAATATATGTTATTTTATTTTACATTAAAGCGAGCCAAATTACATACCAAGACATAGCTCTAGATGATATTGGTCCTATTTTCAAGTGAATATTTACTATGTGAGGCAATTTTGTCCAAAAAACTGAGTTGGTAAGGGGCTGCTTTATGAACACAGAGCAGAAAGAAATATTTCTTCCTCCTTTTACTGTGAATTTACGTTTTAATTTTAAGAATACAAAGTTTTTTGCTACTCTTGAGGAATAATGCATGATCTTATGTAATTGTACCTGGCTCCCTAGCACTCTCTTTTCACTTGCATTTTAGGGGTGTTTCTCCAGGGGACATAAAGAAGAGGGTATTCAGTTTGAGGAAAATAAAAGGTTAGCACTTAGGACCTTCTGTGTCAAGTCTAATATCATTCTGTAGCTGACTGGCTGATGTACAAGGGTATATTTTTGGGCCCCATTTTTATTCCCTCTCAATGGGTACTAATAAGTCTTTCCTCTTGTTGTGTTCTGGTAATATTTTTTCTTCCTTGAGTTGGTCAGGATGAGAAAAATTTCCTGCACAAACTCACCCATTCCTTTACTATACACTAAAGCAAGATTGAACATCAAACAAGAATAAATTAAATAGGGAGACTTCTGTAGTTACTGGACCACATGGTAAATAGCTTCCCTTTTCATTATTTTGCTTTATAAAATGTTAAAATGTTCTCTTTTTCTCTTTACAAGGATGGCATTTTGCATGTCTGACTCCAATTTTCCTTTTCTAAAAACAGTCAAAAACATTACAGAGCAACTGTGTTAGCAAATGCTAAAACTAAATAAACTGATTGTTATAGCATGGCCAAATTAAGGATGTGTTATGGTGTTTATAAAATGAAAAGGAAAAGTTTTATAAAGAATTAAGAGCAATCCAAAACAGCAATAATTTCTTTTTGATCACTTGGAAAAGAATTCTACATGCCCTGAAAATTTACTGACCTGGAAGAATCCAGTAACTGAAACTAGGAATAACTTAAAAATTTCACATCTTAGTTGGGCATTGGAAATGAGGTTTGCTTGCAAATACAGTGTGGTTCTATAAAAAAAGTCAAGTCACTTTAGCTAATAATTTCTTTACTTAGAATATGAGTGTCATCTCCTTGAAAACAGCCCCAAAAGTCATCCTGATTTTTCTGAATAATCTCAGCTGGGAAAAAAAAAATTAACCTTGTCTAAATGATGTAAAATTTAGGATGTTGGTTTTGAAAAGTTATTGACCTTTGTTATCAAGCTTCTAATTATTAAATTTATGATTTGCTTCTAACTAGTAAGAGGTTTTTTTGTTTCTTTACTGCTGCACTTTTCGGTTGAAAGTCAAAGAAAGCTGATTTTCAAGTGTTAGCTGCATTAGCAACTTCTTCAGTGAGAGAATAAAATCACCTCTCTTATCAGGATTTCTGGTGCCACTGTGTGAAAACTAACTGCTGAAGTCTTTAGAAATCAGTTCCACTGTAGTGACATTCTTTTGCAGGGGAAGAATACTACATTTGAGATTGACCAGGACACAGGACTCCTTTATGCTGAAGACCTTTCTAATAAGGACATAAAAACAAAAGTGAAAATGCAGCAGGTTACAAAATTTTAGAGCACCTTAAAAAAACATATATCAATTTGCATATGATAGGGTGAATCAGTGTGCAATGTACATGATGGATTAAAAGATCAAAACTCTTATGACATAGAGAATCTATAAGGAAAATGTACAATTCCTAGAGCAACACATACCAGTGAGTCTCTTTACTTAGGTCCTTTTTTCTTTAAGCCATATAAGAGACAAATCTTTAATTTGACAGTTGTCCTTCTGTGAAAATGCAGGAAATATTTCAGAATCTGGGGCCTAAAAAAGTAAATGGCACCTCTAATTTTTCTCATTGGGTGCAGCTCTACCTCAGTCCCTGAAACTGGCCTAAGTCTGTCGTGCAGCGTGGATGCAAGTACTGAGCCCTGCAGGCAACACGAGTTTCTTTCCTCCTGCATGCACAGCTGATGGCTGAAGCAAGAAAATTGTTAAGGGATATTGTTTTCACAGAGTTCTCTTCCCCACTGCCACACAGGCACTCCAGCAGCTGGTTCAGTATCCAGCCCACCTGGAGGTGTGAGGCAATGGGAACTCTCTAAAATAGATGTGCTGCTGAGGGATGAGTGTCTCTCCTCTGCCAGCGGATGCCCTTTAGGAGTTTCCAACTGTCCATCCCCTGCTGTTCATGTTCATCCTGCCAAAAGAAGATGCTTAAGCATCTGGCAGAAGGAAGTCAATCGATTATCATTTCTGAGATTAAAAATGACCTGACAGGTTACCTGTTAACCACACTCCTGCTGGTTAATTTGAAGGCACAAGCAGGTTGCATATGAAGAACTAATGCTTCAGCTTTGAGGATAACTTGGATACAGAGGGAAATTTGGGGAAGACTTGAAGTACTGCTGCTGCTGCTGCATGGATTCTGCCTCCTTTCTCTAACTGGAAAGAGTAGGGTAGTTGGAAGCTTTCTTTTCTGTTTTCCTCCATCCTTTTTAAAAGAAATGAAAAATTTAATCTTGTGAATAGATTCTGCTCTGGGGTACATAATCTGGCTCTGTTCAGCTACTAAAAGGAGTTTCCTGTTCCAGTCTTTTTCAGTATTTTACTTATTATATTTTCTAATATTTTTTGTTCCCCATTTTTTTATGATAAACTACAATTTTCTATTATTGTATTTCTATTATTTTCTAAAAATTCTTCTTCTGTGCTCCCGACCTTGTAAATAATGCCATATCAAGGACTGAACCCTGTTCTGCATTATTCCCAGCCAGCTGCAGCCCACAGCTGTCTGTCCAGCTGTGCTCAGGGAGCAGCAGCCCCCACACCTCTGCCTTGCCTGGTCCAAGTGCTGCGGGCCATCTCCTCCCATTTCCCCTTAAATCCAAACTTTACTGGCCTATTTCTGGCAAATGTGGTGACTTGTACTGCCAATTAATGCCATCAGGGCATGTTTTCTGTGAAATTTACAGTTGTTCTGATATTTATTGGTACCAGCTTGCTTTACACACCTCTTTGGAGAGATGAAATGGTGTTTAGTGGAATGACAATGTCATTCCAGATCTGCAAAAGGCAGTGTAAGGTCAGTGAAGAGAAGACTTCACCTTCCAATAGTCAGCTTCTATGTATAAATTGGCACTTGATGCTCATCAAAGAACAAGAAATATTCTTGTGGATATGCTCTAAATGTCCTCTGTATTTTTGAGCCAGCTACCTGATGGAAGTCATCACTTATATGTAAATGAACTGTCAATGGCTTGTCTCTGTTGGCAGTCGCTGGACTGTGAAGGGTATGTCTTAATAAGAACCAAAGCTCTTCACAGACTTTGATTTACTGGAAATAAAATAGAAAAGTCCTCTGAGACTACAAAGGACACTTGTTTCAGATAAAATGTCTAGACAGTAGCAATATATTTGGGGCTTTTATTATAGCGAAACTGCAAATTAGAATGGAGTGCTGAGAAAGTTCCTATGACCCAGCTGAGTTCAAAAACACTGTTTCAGACTGATCCTTGAAACATTTACACTCAAATTAAGTTCATGAGCATTCAAGAAGTGAAAGAAAAGATGTGCAAGGTCAACGTTCAGGTTTGCTAGAACTCTAGAGATGCCCAGACTTTACATTCTCTCTGACAAGGAGGAATTTGCAATGCAGCTCTGATTTAAATCAGCTAAAGAAAACGCAAATCATGCATTGTGTTTCACTGCATTAGATAACAGCCTGCTTTACAGTCCATTTTTGTGTGGTGGCTTTTTTCTTTTATTATGAAAATAAAAAAAACAAAAGAGAGGTTAATTATGCAAAATGTCACATTTTGGGAAAGAAACATTCAAAAGGAAACTGAAGCAGGATTAGGTTCAGACATGTCTGTCTCTTGTTTTAAGGAAGGCAAATCATACAGCACCTCTGGTATAGATTTTGAAACATCCAGTTTATTAAAAAAATATTATTTTTACTAAAACTAGTATTTTAATATTATTATCTTTTTCAGTTTTTTAACCATCCAGAATATTTTGGAAGCTTTACAGATATTTGAAAAAAAAGTGATTGGGGTAAACCTTATGCCTTTTATTGTGGTCTGTGTAACCTGAGTTCAGTATTCTTGCCCTAGAGAATTTGCATATCCAATAAAAATATTATACATGAGAGCTTGGGTACTTAAATTAGAACCTTGGTTGCCTGTATAGCTAATGGGGAAACCAGAAGGCAACTCAGTGAAGCATCAATTTCAAGCACCAGAGTGCTCTGAATCATTTTGCATGTGATTTATCACAGCTTTCCAGGAATCGTCCTGTGCTCCTGGTGATCACCTCCTTATCCATCTGTACAGAGATCGAATGGAGACACATGGTGGTGCACCCTACCAGCATTTCTTCACAATTGCCTTCTCTGGTATTGGAAACTCTGGCTTTGGTAGAACGATATTGGTCATTTATTTTCTGTGAATTCATGTATCCATGGTCATGTTTTTACATACGTGAAACAACAGCTCCAGGAGGCATGGACTGTCTGAGAACTGATTGCATCAGGTAATTAAAAAGAAAAATCAATTTTGTTACCAGTCAGTTTTTTCACAGCATGGGTTTGTTGCTTGGTGGAGAGCAGCCTGCCTGTGACGAGGGTCTCAGAGCAGAGATTTGTGTGGTGCCCTCAGCCTCT
Source organism: Vireo altiloquus (assembly GCA_013396875.1). Lineage (NCBI taxonomy): Eukaryota > Metazoa > Chordata > Aves > Passeriformes > Vireonidae > Vireo > Vireo altiloquus. The sequence continues at coordinate 420,992 of VZRF01011695.1, forward strand.
GAGTGCCAGTTCTGAAGTGTAAAGTCAAGGTGGGATCCAGACAGAAGGCTTAATAATTCTGGGTGACTTCAATGAGGTAATCCATTTACCATTGCCATCCAAATATAAAAGGAGAAACAGTTTAAGAGGATCACACTGAGACTGCAAGCAATCTGAAATCTTATCTCTGAGATATACGAAAGACCCCTTCTCATTCAAAAGGCTGCTAACCCTGAAAGCTGAACAGTGGTGATTCAGGGTCCTTTTGAGCACATAGAAATCTAGATTCAGCTCAAGGCTTGTGTACCTAGGCAGTCTATTAAATGATCGTGGTTTCTGGTTTTAGCTCCACTGTAAAATTAATGTAAAGCCCTAAGGTTAAATGATACACATTGTCAGCATGATGACTGCATTAGCTGTAGCTGTTCCAAAAATAAAATTTATTTGATAGTAACTGAATTTCTACATAGTCCAACAGATGAGTCATCAGATAATGCCCACAGAGATCAATTTTATTTGTACTTTCAGAAGATTAATATTCACTGTTTTCTAAATCTAAAGGTATGCATAACACCAGTCTGAATTAAATCTAAGAAATGTAAATGGATAATCGGAATGTCTTTTGGGGCTTCCTGCTGATTCAATATTTGATACTGTGATCATAGTCACAGTGTACCATGTTATCTTTTATCCTGTCACATGGCTGGTAAAAACCATTACAAATACAAAATTAACAGAATAAATCCCATACAAGTATAATCTGATGCAAGTTACAGTATGATGTTTACAGACTCCTCAAGAAGGCTTTGTATCCCATCTATCCCTGCATGCAGTCCTTCAAATATTTGACAAGTCACTGCTGTCAGAGAGTACAAAGCAGGAAAAAGCCCACATGTGGCATTAGAAAACTGAGGTTAAAAGGCACAAAGAAATGAGATTTAGATCATCAGCTTTAACTGAACAAAGGGCAATATTTCTACCTATATCCTTGTTGTTTTGAAGTGTCAGAATCAAACATTACCTGTTGTCACAGAAATCATGAAAAAGGCCGTTTTCTCCATTTCCCTGAGATTATAAGCAGTACAGTGTCATAGGAGTTTCACTGCCTGAGGTATTACCCAGAACATCTATTTTGCATTCAAGTTAGTGCTATATTTAGAACCTATTTTTGTTCTGCCTAAAGTAAACAGTACACTAGACCTTAATGTACCCTCTAACTCCAGACATGGGCACATCCAGAAGATGTAGGCTAAAAATAGTTATTACTCTAGAAGCAATAATTTGTTTGAAAGCCGTCACCTGAATTCCCAAGCAGTAGTGAATGATTAGGACTCGCTTGTCGTCTCCGCTGGAGAGCAATCTCCTCAGCAGATCCTCTCTTGCAGTCGGCAAATTTAAAATTTGTTCAAAAATAGTAATAGAGAAATTTAGAAGAATTTCAGCATGCCATTAACTCCTGCAGGAGGACAAAGTACTCTGTGTGAATTCCTCCCAGCAATAGCCACTTTTCGATGCTTTATATTCTCCATTGGGAATAAGATAATTATCAGTAGGAATAGCAGTGAGGAAGAAAAATAAAATTGTTTATTATTGGACCAATTGGGCCCAGAGAAATGAAGGCCAAATTGAATTGTTTTTTGCTTGTCTGAGTTTGATTTTTAGTCAGTCTGGATGTGTTTTTTGTTTAGCAGAGAACTTCAGTGAAGAGTATGTTGTTTTATGACTGAGGCCAATAGAAAGTCATTGGCATAATAAAACTGCAGATTTTACAATTTCAACGCAGCTGCTCTGTGACTTTTAAGCAACTGTGAAATCACATTGTTTAAACTGTGTTTGTAGGGACTGATGCCTGGATCCATCTTTTTTCCTCCTTTTTTTCTGGAGAAGTCAACAGAATCAACAACTGGTGTTGCAGTCTAACCATTTTGGTGAACGTTCACAAACTTCCATTCAGAAACAACCACCTGGTCACTCTGTACTCCACTCACATATGGAAATGAGCATGATGCTACCAGTATCATCAATTAATATGCTAACACTATTTCACTGGTGAAAATACATTCATTTAATGACAAACACACTTGTGTGGATACACACCAATTACATACAGACCAGCTTTTCAATTTTTTTTACAACTGTTTTCCAACTCCTTAGGCTGCAGCAGTTGGTAGTATTAGGACACACTTTTGCATTGCATGGTATCAAGAGTATCTACAAGAAGCAATTTTTGCTTCTCATGGACCAAGTTCTTTGAAGTGAGAGGTGAATTCTGGACCTGTGCCTTCCCACCCTGAGCCTGTGATCCCATAAGCATCCACAAATGTGAGGATTTATGCAAGTGATATCAGAGTGGTTTTGTGTGCTCCCCAGAATGGTGACAAGGAATATCTTGTCTGCAGTCAGGGTCTCTACTGAGTTGCAGAGTAGAAGCTAATTGTTGTGGTCATTGACTCTTAAGATTAAGGAGGCCAATAGGCAAAGAGTCTTGAAGAAAAGAATATAATCTAGATCAGAGATTTATGTGTATTTTTTTGGCTTTTGAGCTTTGCTGAGAGCCTCAAAAATGGAGTCCAGTAGCTGCTGCCCTAAAAGAAAAAAGGGATGTAGAGGAGGCACTGGAGAGACAGGGAAAATTGGACAGAGCATTTGAATTGGACAGCAAATTTCTGATATATTTGAAGGATATGTTGTGATATATTTTAATTCAGAGGAAACCAGAAAAAAAGACCAAATACACCTTTACCAGTATTTTCTAGGATAAAAATCTCATAGGAATAACTGTACATCAAAGAACCAATAATCCAGATTACACCCACCCTGAAGTTAACGCAGCCAGGAGGTTATTACACAGCTCATCAGCTTCTTGTGCAGAGGTTGTACATTGTAGCCTGATTTCTAATACATGGAAAGGATATGTACTCCCAAGGCATTATTCCTCTGCCACACATGGTGCTGAGTGGACATGGGGAAATTGATAAAATAAGTTTTGGTTTGAGTCTTATTTACACACACATTCCTGTGGATGTAGGATAGCTTTTGGAGCTGCACACCCATCCTTGGATTTTATTAATAATACCATATATCTCTGGCATTAATATGGTCATCAGTTGTGGGTAGTTATTCCTATATCGGGATTTGAATGACGACTCCTACACACTGAAGAGGGAAGTTGGGGTGTTGGAACTAATGATCAAGTTCCCTTCCAACCCAAGTCCTTCTATGATTCCATGAAGTTGTAACAATTTTACCTGCATACAGTGTTCCTGCATGACTGAAGAGAGACATCATTTACCCTGCAATGCTTAAAAGGAGTGGGCTAATGCATGAAATGTGCTGGTTAGATAAAACTTTACCTCAAGTATGATATCTTTTCTTCATATGCATGCAAAAATAACAGCTCGGGGATTCAGTTTCTATTTTGTTTATCCACTGCACAAAGAAAACAAAAGTGCATCTGTTTATTGTCTTTCTCACTCTTTTCTTTGCCATCCCAGTCAAATTGAGACGGATGGCTTATGCTTGTCCCTTGAAGAATAACACTGCGCAAATACATAAACTGGGATATCCTTCTGACAAGTTTTAATTATGGGATGAGTCAAGCTGGCATTTACCTAGAGAGTTCACACATACAAAGATTCTAGTGTCAGACTCTGTCTATGCTGTGTTCTAAAACCAGTAAGCTGAATTTCACAAATGTACTGAAGAAAAGGTGTGGCATTTGCTGTGAGCCTGGAAATTCAAATACCATAAAACCTTCCTAGCAAGGCATGTAACAAGAGCTTATCAGGTTCCCTTGCAAGGAAGGGAAGGCTTCATCCAACTGACACGTCAGGAGTGATCCCTTGGGTTCATGCATAACAGTTGGAGAGGAGAGAGGAGGTGGATGGGAACGAAGAATGCAGTAAATTCACAAACTGGAAGGAGCAGAGAGCCCTACTGCTTCCCAAAAAAAAGGGTGATTGAAGTGGGTGTTTCCCCAGAGATTTCAGCAGAATTCAGGTACCAGGTTTTGAGTATGGCTCTGAAACTGGGGCAATGGATAAGGTTTAGCACTTGTCAATTCTTTCATAGTCATAGGATGAACAAAGGAGGGAATGAATGAATGAATGTGGTATTGAATGCCTACTTCTGAGAGCAGAATTCCTCGCTGTTTGTTATTGGAAGTTTTTACATGCTACAAAAATATGAAAAACACAATTATTCATAAAGTCCTTCATTTCCCTTTGTGTCTTTTGAGGCCGACAATATAGACATCAGACAGCAAAACCCATGGGCAGCCCCAGAGCTGGGGTCGAGATAAATCTACAGAAGAGGATGCCTATAGTACACCTGAAGAGGGGGCAGAGTAACATTTTAGCTTCGTGGTCTTGATGAAAAGAACCATATCTCTGACTTTGCAGCCTCAAATACCTTACATCCACAATGAGGTTTTTGATCTAATAATTATTTGTAAGCCTAAAATCTTTGTTGTACTGGCATAAATAACTATTAACAGAGAGAATTCCTCCAATGTTGAATTCACCAACTTACTGCTGATCTAGGGCACAAGCAGTTGAGTTTATACCTTCTGCTCTCATCTAACCTACTGGTTGCAAATGTACCCCGAATTAACCACACTTTGTGGTGGGTTCTTGCAAAGGCAACAAGATTTATTCTGGGCTTGACTTGATGGCAGGAAATAGAATAGGTTTTTGCAGTGCTGTGGCATTATGTAACTGATACACAGTAAAGCACAGGCAAGAAAGCAAATATCAAGCTCACAGTGCTCTACAATATGATGTTCAAGACACCCAGCGAGACATCAGCATGGTGTGTTAGGATGGGGCTGCAGAACAGGAATCATTCCTGAGCGGTTAAGAAGCATCTTTAAAACTCCTCACTGAAAAGAAAATGGATTTGTATTTTTTTCCTCCTGTTCAGCAGAAAGAGAAAGAAATCAGTAAGTAAGAAGTTCTGAGACTGCATGGTTATAAAAAGGAAGAACCTCAACTTTCCAGTAGAAGTGAGGATGTGGTAGCATTTTTATACTTTGAGTTTGCAGAACATGACGTGATACACATGTTGCTTACTTCAAAACAAAGAGAAGGTGGAGCTTTATTATTGGAACTTGGTCTGCTTTTGTTTCCTCCTGCCTTCTCCATCTGCTTTATTCTTTTTCAAAACCTTGGTGCAAGAATTCAGAGATCAGGAGAACAGCACTGATGTAATCATAAAATACACATCTCAGAAAACAATAAAAGAAAATATATCTTAAAAATCAGGGGAATACTTGATAGCCTACATATTTATAATTGAAAGCTGTTCAGGAAAGAATTACATTTTTTTCACTCAAAATTGGTCTAATCCCAAGACAAAAATTTTCCTGGATTTCAGAAACTAATAAATACATCAATCAGAAATCAAGGGATAAAAACACCTGAAACTGCCAATAGAATATAAAAGACAGTAAAAAGAAACTTCTGCTGAAAAAAAATTCTTGTCAAATGGAGAAAGTTAAAACTGGTATTGCAGTCCAGTATTTCTCTTTTTTTAAAATTTGTGTCTTATTTTTAACTAAAGCCTCTATAAGAGGCCCAGCGTCCTCTTTAACAATGGATTTCTGAACTTTAACTGTTTTGTGCAATGTCTTAACAATCCTTTAATGAAATTTTGATGGATCCATTTAAAAAAAAAATATCGCCACAGTTTGGCTGAACTTTAATCCATGAACTAAAACCAATCTGATTTTGCAGCAGGGGTATCTGGAAGTGGATAGAGCGCAGTTCTTTCATTGACATCACATTTGCTACTGGAGCTACTCCAGCCTCACTGGAGGTTTACATGCAAACCTGACTCACTGTGGGTCTCCCATTCACATCTGATCTGCTTCCAGATCTGATGTCAATGGAAGCTCTGTATACTCTATGCTGATGCTATTCAGCTTGGCCTCCCTCCAGAAACTTAATGTCTTTCTTCAGTTGCATCAGTGCCTCTGAGCAAAAAGAGAATGACATCCGTATGTTTTAAGATTAAAGCCGAGTCAACATTTCCAGGGAAAAAATGAAGGCGCTTGTAGACCTACAGTAATACAGTGAAGGGGTGAATTTCTTGAAATAACAGTTTCAGTCTCAGAGCTGCTGAGGCCATTGTGTGTGTTACATTTTCTTGAAAGAGATCAGCAGAAAGACACATGAAGATTGCCATGGTTTTCTTTTGGCAGCTAAATTTTGAACCATATAATTTACTGTATATTTTTAAATCAAAGAAGATGATTTGGCAACAAATATGCCGATAAATTCTCATTTAAAGAAAGTAAAAGAGGACCTAACTCAGAAAGCTGAGGAAGAGGACTCATAGCCTATTCCTGTACATAAGCAGGGCTCAAAGATGCTTTCTGAGGAGAAATTTATATTATTGCAGTAGCATTATGCAAGAATGTAAACAGATCCCAAACAATTCGAGTCACTTGCATGCACAGTGAGACCAGCCTGGCATTTTAAAGTAATTTATTGAAGGATTCTTCAAACTAGCATTATTCTTCCAATGGCATAAAGTCCTCCAAATATATTTTGTAATATGTAATGAAGGAGATAAACAGCTAAAAAAGACTCAGTAGAGTAACTCCAAGGTTGTTCTTTTTAAAAAAAGTATTTCATTTTTTCCAGTAAGATTGAACTAGAAAAAAATTGGTCTTTGCCAGATACCTTTATTTGTTAAAAAGCAATTTCTGAGTCTGTTTTCTCTGTATTTGCAGGTAAAGTGAGCTAAATTCTTAGATCTCTATGAGTTTAAGATAACACCAGCTCTTATTTGCTATGGAAACTCAACAGACAGGTTTAAGCACCACCAAGTTAGATAAGCATGACCCTCACTTTAGCTCATCCATGTCTCCTGACCAAAAACCTGATCACGGTTGTTTGAACTGCTTATTAGTTTCCTTGAGTGTTTATTCACAATACCACCGCCAAACACCATATTCAGGGCATTTGTAATATGCCAAACTGCTTTGGAATGCATAATATGGAGCAAAATGTGCATCATTCTGTGAGGGTGATCGCTTTAGAAATAGCTGGAGCAATTCAGCGTTGGTGCCCATATGTTTCTTCACCCCAGTTCCTGGTGAAAAAAGGGGTTGAAGGACTGAAGAAAATGAAGAGTTTGATGGTATTTCCCTCTCATCTCCTTGGAGGACAGGGGAAGAGCCACGGTGTGCTGACTGGGAAAACAGTAATGCCATGGTGTGCCCCTGCCTTCTGGTCTGTCTGCAGGCATGTTCAAGTGCACTTAGCAGATACTTTTCATAGCTTTCTAAAGCATTTTCTTTCACTGCTGTGTAGAGAAGCCACACATGAGAGATCTTTTTTTTATTAAATCTAAACATAAAAAGAAAATTTCACAAATCTGTTGGTCTGGCTGTTTCCCAGTCATGTGTCATCTGAATTACATTACCGCAATATTCCAGACGTTAAATTAAAGACAGTAGGAACAAGTATAGTTGACATCTGTGCAAAATTTAAAACTAAGGAACTTCCAGTGGTTTCTTTAATCCCAGCCAAATTATGGGTTTTACCACACTCTTCCTTCTATATTGCCAATTTTTTTTCTCTCTCTCTCTCAAATAAACTCACAAGATCACAACCATGCAGCTGCAAGGCATCCTATGCTGTTCCTGTGTGGGCCAGCCATGCCAGCAGTCACACCAGTGAGAGGATGCTGGCTCATCCCTGAGGGGTCTCTGCCCTGTCTTCCTTGCTTTTTGGTACCACCAGGAACGTGCAGCGCCTGGAAGAGGTAATCTCTGCTGTGCCAGGAATAGCTTTCATACCTTGTTTTGTCCAGGATTGGAAGGAAATTAGTAAGAGTTAAATTTCCTTGCTGTGAGGAGTGTCCAGCACTGCAGCATGGCATCCAGGTAGGCTGTGAAGTCCTTGGGGATTTTCAAGTCTTGCCTTGGCACAGGTGGGTTTCACCTGAGCTAGTGCCACGGGAGCTTGGATAGGTCACCTTCAAGATTCCCCTCCAGTAAATGTCTTTAATAATCACTGCTCCATCCCTGGGGAAATGGGCAAAGACAAATGATAGCAACATGGAACTGATTGCTTAATTGTAGCTATGACTTCTGATAATCTCTCCATGGTGAGGTGAGGGGGGGTTGTGTTTCCTCCTCTTCTTAGGCTTGAAGATGGTAATGGCTTATAGTAAGCATGCCTAGGAGTAGTCAAAGGTGTGATTAAAGTGAATGAGCTACCTTTTGTTCAGGACAGCTAAACTCCCCGACGAGTGGTGGTGGTGGAGAAAGCCACAACTCGAGGCAAAACCTGCCGTGGTCAGATGAGCTGGGAGCTAAATCACACAGGGGAGAGAGAGAGAGAAAATAACACTTTTTTTGGCTGAGGCTGACAACTCCTGTCCTAAATCAGCAGTGCAGGCGGAGGCTGCCTGCTCTGGTGCTGAAAGTTTCCCTCTACTCCTGCCCTTCAGTGCCACCACTGACCCTGGGGCTCCTCTCTGCAATGTGTCCCTGACACAGGCTGGGACACGTGGGAGCCAACCAGGATGTCTGGCGACTCCCTGCATCCCTTGTTTTCCTCCGTGTTTGTTCAGCTGTGAGTATATTTGGAAACTCATTGGTGGTGAATGGGCTGCTTTGACTTTGCAGAAGGAAGAGCATGGTGAAGACACCATGTTTTCCACATTATCTGATTGATACCAGTCTTCTTTCCTCTTAATTGAAACAATCCACTATGGCTTCAAGATTGCCCTAACCACATAGGCCAGGAAGATAAAAAAGGAATAGTTTTCCATTTTGGCTTTGTATGTCTAAACATGCAAAGTATTTTCTATGGAGCTGATCAGGCAAAAGTAAACAAAGTGTTGTATGTTACCTCAGAAGAAACAATTCCTCTACCTTTGATATTTCCATCAAGAATTGTGGAAAAGCTGTAATTTTACATGGTCTTTTCCCAAGAGGGAGAGGAATAAAATAACTTTAGCAAACATTGATGTTTTCTACCACAATGAAATGAATACTTTGCACTGAAACACAGGATCTTCTCATGCTTCTGGGCAGCTCTTTTTCCTTTGCGTTTGTTATCCCTCAGAGGTGAAAATTGCAACTGGAACTCTACTTCTCAGTTTGCAAACTAGGGTGGTTGGATATGGTTCCTGGACAGGGAGGTGACAGCCAGTCATGGAGGCCAAGCAGACCATGAGGCACATGACAACTGAAGTGCGAGCCTTGATTCTTCCCCACCTTCCCAGCTCTCACAGTTTAAGTGAAACTGGGATGAAGTACTGGTGCTCTGACAGCTATCACATGTGTTGCACCTTGTTTGTCAGGCAGAATGTGCCCACTGATCTTGCTCTTAGCTTGGGAAGGAAGCCATGAGACCTCCCATCTCCTGGACTGCTAGCAGAAGGTGGAAATTAAAGATAAAATAAAGGCTCCACCATGTCTATTATTTGCTTGTTAGGTGCTGGCAATCTGCCCTTGTGGCTGCAAAGCAGAAATGTGAATTACGACCATCACCTGCAACATCTTCACGTTGTCATCCAAACCTCAAGTTGTGTATCCACACAGGCCAAGTGAGTTCTAACAGTGTGTGGGAAATGCCCTGTGAGTAAATCTGTGTGTATAGTTCTCCCTGAGGGAACAGAGAGGATGGAAGGATATATGAAGGTTTATTTCTATTCCCTTGTTCTTTTTAATTTACTTGCTATTCAGTTATGATTTTTAAACAGCTACAAGAAACAAGATTCAAATAAATAGTCCAACTGTTTTTTAACATCAACCAGATATCTGATATCTTCTTGGCAATCTGGGATCCAGAAATCAATGAATAAATTGCCGTCATCCCATGACTAAAATAGCCATCTGAATAAGAACAGCACAGATGTGCCCTTTCACTTCAGTAACATGTACTGTAGGCAGAATACCTTAAACATGATGTAATTTTTACATTTCATAATACATACTTTTTTGTGAAACAACATGTGTTTCCAGTTGTGATTATTTGAAGGTACTGCTATAAACGATGGCTATTATTGTGCCTGTTGATGTTGGCTAGTCATACTAGAAACCTTTTTTCTCCCTGCTAGTAGAAGAGATCACTTTAACACAAATTAGCTCAATAAAAATATTTATTAAAACAACAGTCAACAATCTGCTCCTCCTAGCGTGCATCCTGTACGGCGTTAGAGTGAAAGCACATATTATCATGTTGCTAAAAAGAAAACTACTGAAATAAAAAGATTTATAAAAGAATAACAGTAAACAGTCTGCTCAATCAGGCAGCCTGACTACTTAGGTGTGTAATTATAGAAATGACACAATGTTTATGCAAGTGTCTTCAGAATAACAATAAAGTGCAATGTGTTTTCTACCAAGGAAGGTGTACCTGAATAAATATGCGATTAGCCCGGCAGGACTACTCACATGACAACAGAAGGGTAAACAGGGAGAGGCATTCCCTCATGCACAGTCAAAAGGGCATAAAGACAAGGCTCTGGAGTACGAGGTTTTATCCATGTCTGAAAGGTTAGGGCTCAGTCTCATTAGTCTTCAGCTGTGTTCCAGGTGCTTGTGCAGAAGGAGTGGGCAGCATAAACAGAGCTTAAAGCTGCGACACTGAAGGCTCTCCACTTTGTCAGATGAATGAAAAGTTGAAAAGGTGGAAGGGTTCCTGTTTGTATTTAGTGACTGTGTGTGTCTTGCTTTGTCACTGTCTCTGTTCCACTGCTTATATCTTGTTTGCTCCTGGTCCAAGAAAGAAATCTAACCTCTATGTCTTACTTCTAGATATCTCTCTAAGTCACTCAACTTACAGAGAAAACTCATCATCTTTGCATTGAATTCTTACTCTTTACAGCCCTCTTTCATCTCTAATCTTTCCATTGTGACCAGAAAATGTGCCCTGCAGCAGTGCCTTATGATGTCAGAATGAGAGGCTTCTGGCTGGATGAGCAAAAGTGTATTTAAAAGGAAATTTTAAATGTACAAGTTCTGACCACATAGTCATCACTGACCTCAAAAATGAAGGGAATGTGAAGGGAATGGCCTCCCTGTAGCTTGACCTGCAGTTTGCCTTCTGCAGCCTCTAAAATACTACAGAGTAGAAAATACTGTTGATTTGAGGGGCAGCCTTCTGCATCCCTTCTCTGCGAGGGTTCATGGTGGCAAGTTGTCAGTCCCTGGAGGTCTGGGTCCTCACCATTTCAGACCAGTCTGTTTTCTGTGGCACTTCAGCAGATCTGAAGCTGGCAAACTGCTTTAATCAGACAGTCAGAATAGCTTGTCATGGTATTTGGGTCACATTAGTAGCTGGATCTCAGTCCAGTTGTTTTCCCTACGGCACTATGGCCATGACTCTACTCACTGGTAGACATTACCTCACACCCTTATCTAGGTGCTGGCACTGCTGGTGAAAATGAATTGGGTCACCTCAAGGGTGCAAAGATATTTTGGCCACTTTTCCCATAGGTGGAATTAGAAGATGGGATCTAGTGTCAGCAACCTGGGTGAAGTCACTGAAGACTTGGGTTCAGTGTTTCTTCTGTAATTCTTGATAAGACAAAAAAGCAGCAACATCTTTTTTGGGGAAGTGTTTCTCTTCTTATGTGGCTGTGAGTCCCTTCCAGGTACATTCAGGCCTGACCCATAATGTGGTGCACATCACAACTCTTTTGAGGTTTCCCAGACAGGATTTTGGTTTTCCTTTTTCAATATATTATTTGTATTATGTTATGGTAGCACATATGTGGGAAAACTTGTAGCTCTGGCTTAAGGGATATTCTGGCTGTGGTAGAGACTCTAACTCCTAAGGAGCCTGGAAAGTCACTGATTTAAAGGAAAAATGTAGGAAGCCTAGTAGTGGTATAACATTGAATTTCAAAACTTGTGGTTATCATCATTTTTACCTGGGGTAGTTGCCCTGAAATTGTTGCCTTTTCTCCTTAAATAAGCCTGAATTACTCCCACTTTTTGGAGCATTCCTCATGTTTCCCTAAACTTTCCAAAGAGGATCCTGGAAATGTCAGCACTGTATTTACTTTGAGCTATGCAAAGAATTTAACACACTTTTAAGTAATCTAGACTTGAACACAGATGCCAAGAATGATTAGAAATATTTTGGAAATCCATGTGGATTTGGGTCACTAGGGCCCTTGGTGTGAACAGCCAAATGCTCTATGCCCTCTGCTCGCTGATCTCTGGAGAGAAAGGAGACCAGAACAGCTACAGACCAAAGAAGAGCTAAAATGCAACACCTGTAGGTGCAAATCCATGTTCTGAAGGACATCTCCAGAGCTAAGGCTGAGCGCTGTTTCAATAGTGAGAAATGAATCAAGGCACTCCTATGCAAGGACAGGGCTGGATGTGCATCAAAAATTAACAAGATCCAGCAAATCAGCAGCTCATTTGGCACTCAGACACTCCCTCTACCAACAAAAGTATCCCAAAACACCACAGAGCATATACCACAGTTTTGGATCCTTGGCATCAGGGTGGTTTGTGTCACGTCTTGATTGTACAGCCACTGGGATAATGGCAGTGGAGCCGTGATTTTTTTCCAAAGCAGATTTGGAGTGCCAATCCCCAAGCTTTGACCAAGGTCTGAAGTTTTTCAAATCCAGCTATGCTTGCATTCAGGAGTTAGAATAAAGCACTACAGCAGTCTGCATGAGAGAGTTAATCAAACTGGGGTGAGCCTTGCAGTGTTGGTACATCCAGCCACTGCCAATGCTGAGGTCATCTGCGAGCTGCTGAGTCCTCAACCTGCATCAAAACAAGCTGTGAATCCTGCCATGGTGGGAAAAGTTAAATCACTTTTGGGGCACTTAAGGAGACTGTGTAAAAATATTGGAGGTCTGTCAGCACTTGCATGACTTAGCCTAAATCCTCTCAGCAGAGCGAATGTTCACAGTCTGAGGGGAAATCTTGCCTGTAGCTGTGTGCAGATCAACTAACTTAGTCTGAAAGGACCAAATTAACCTTGGATAAGAGCTTTTTGTGCATGGATGGTTAGTGGATTAAAGGAGATGTCTAAGTGAAAGCCCAAGCTATGCAAGGGGAAAGAGCAGCCCTGGCCACACAGTTGTTCAGCCCAGGCCTGCTTCTATCACAGGGAATTTCTTGACTGCAAGAAAGACACTGAGGTGCTGGAGCATGTCCAGAGAAAAGCAATGAAGCTGTGGAAGGGTCTGGAGCACAAGTCTGATTAGGGGTGGCTGAGGGAGCTGGGGATGTTCAGTTTGAAGAAAAGAAGGCTCAGGGGAGACTTTATCACTCTCTACAACTGCCTAAAAGGAGGCTGTAGCAGGTGGGGGTCAGTCTCTTCTCCCAGGTACCAAATGATAGGATGAGAGGAAATGACCTCAATCTGGGGGAGGTTTAGATTGGGTATCAGGAAAGATGTCTTCATGGAAAGGGTTGTTGAGCATTGGAACAGACTGCTCAGGAACCTGCTGGAGTCCTAATGAATTTAAAAGACATGTAGATGTGGCACTTGGGGACATGGTTTAGTCTTGGACTTGGCAGTGCTGGGTTAACAGTTTGTCTTGATGATCTAAAGAGTCTCCAACCCAAATGATTCTATGATTCTCCCACCCTATACCTTCAACCTCAGTCATGTGGGGCTGCATCCGCCCTGTGCTTCTCAGCCTGCACTTCTTACATTCCTTCCAGGGCTACTGGCAAAGCTCAACAGGAAAATTGGGCCCACAGTTAAGAATATATTTACTGAGAGCTGGTATCTCCTCCTAGGTTTTTTTTGGACACACCCACTCACCCTTGACAGGAAAAGAAGGGACCTCCTGCTGCTCCCGAGCACGGGCCCACCTTGGCTGCAGCCCACCAGGCAACCACCTGCATTTGGAGAGCAGGGATCAAATTAAGAACCCATGTTGGACATTATCATCCTCTTTCAGTGAGCAGTGATACGTTCCAGCTATACCCCACTCCCTACAGGGAGAATAAAGATGACTTACTTCAGCTGGTGGCATTTGCAGGACATAGAGGGACTGCTGCATATTGGCTCCATGCTGACACAGGATCAGTGATTGTCTGACAGATTGAGATAAGACTATTCCTTGTCAAGATGCTTCCAGGTTACTGAGAATATAAAATCAAAGGCTGTCTGGATACAGTGTTCAGCACCGCTGGTGTCTTGGAAAAAGCCATGCACAGAAAAAAGGACAACAGCCAGCATGAATATTCAGAGCAGGAATTACAGTCAGGACAACTAAATCAGTAGGTCTTTTAGACACAAAATAAGCTTGAAGATGCCTTAAACCATTTCTTTCAGGACTCCTTTCGTGCACCGATAGAAAAGAGGGAGTAGCTGACTTGCTGTTGTACTGTGCACTCTCCTGTGGTGCCAGAATGGTCTTCTGGCAGTCAAAGTCATACAGGAACAGTCTCAGATGCCTTTCAAGTTAAAATTTGGGTCCAGCCTGCTGTGTAATGAGCAAAGATCAGGGAATGACAAAGATGCTTATGACCACTTTTTGGTTCTCTGAATTTGACTGGAGACTAAATGGATTAGACCAGACTCTTCAGTCTGCCCTCATTATTACACTAAAAATATTTTACTGTAACTTTGCAGATGGCAAGATTGACATAATATCCACTCCTTTATATTTAAGTTTTAAGTTACCCTTGTATATAAGCATATATATATATAAGCTTACAAGCAGACCTGTTATTTGCCCTACTATGGAAATAAAGCAATGCAAAGACATTTACAGAAATTACATTTTGATATATATCAAGCAGCAAAATGAAATGGATATAAAAATACATATATTTATGTTCTTTAACCAGCAGCTGGAGTTAATAATAACTGAAGTTTGGAGTTAATTATAACTGAAGCTTGAGCCATTGATTTTTATGTTTAGGACAAATCCCCTGAGGTTTCTGTGACCAGGATTTTATAGCCAGAGACAAGAAATTTCACCACCACTGGAAACACACATATTCCTGTCAAGTCAGTTAGAGACAGCAAAAAGTCATCTTGTAGGAATATGTCCAGATAAACCTAAAAGGTAGGATTAGTTTAGTCATGGAAGATCTCTCTCCTAACTCCTATATATTGCAGACAATAGCAATCACTGGGAAAACTTAAAATATACAGGGAGAGACAGAAAGTATGAAATAAATGGTTACAAATGCTTCCATTTTCAAACCTGTCTAGATGCACAACTACCACCAAGGAGAACCAGCAAGTGGGAGACCTAATTCCTGAGATGGAATTTCATTAGCCTGTGTTTGAGCTGACTAGGAAACAGTTTTCCCACACAGCAGAATTTAAGATTTGTCTTTTCCTTCCCATTCCTTTCACCAGAATGAAATCAATAATTTACAAAGACTTTTTGTGGAGCATGAAGGTCATTCCTGGCAGGTAGGTCTGTGGAAGATCTCAGTCTTTAGGGAGTCTGGGACGAAGTGGTTGTGCTGTCCTTTTCTGCTTCTCAGGTGGGAAAGGTTCTGTGTTTGCATTCCTCCACTCTCCCTTCGGCAAAAAATAAACACTGGACAAAAGAGATTATCCAGGTTAAAGTTCAATGGAAAATAAGTCTTGCAAAGCATTTTGATTCTGATGGAAAAATGTTTTCTTTCACTATATAAAAGGAAAACACGACCCCCACCCTGTAATGGCTCTGTTTTGTATGCAAGCAAACACAATTCCCCCCAACAATAGCTCTATTTTGCATGCAAGCATAGACACATTTCCCTTTGTTTTTTTTGTTTTGTTTTGGTTTTTTTTTTTTTTTTTTGTGGAGTGCTTTCAATAGAAAATGGTATTTGGTGCTAAGTATTAGCGCAGATCCCTCACAAATGTTTGTCACTGGAAAGAGTGCCCAGGAAGGGGGGACATAGGTGAGGAGGCAACTAGGTGGATAGGCAAACAGCTGCCTAAAGGCAAGGGCAGAAGAGGTAAATGTGGAAAATTTTGTTTGAACTGCACTGACCATTATTACCACTCAGGCATTTTCTCGATGGAGTCAGAAGACTGACTCCAGAAGGTGTCCAGGTAGCTGTAGTCTGACAAGGTTTGGTGACAGAGAAGCAAACAAAACATCTTTCATAAAACATGTCCACAGTACCTGCACTGCAACCAAGTGGGTCAGCTGGCAGTGTAGGAAGAGCTGGCTGACAAGACCTGGAAAGTCAGAGCAGCTGTGCTCTAACCCCCATTGCTATTTATTATTTATTCAATTTGTTCTTCTTAAGATGGGACACGCAGAGCAACACAAATTTCCCTTTTAGAGTCAGCTTGGGCAGACCAAATGGATGCCTCTCAGAGGGTTTTCCTTACAGGAGAGCACTTACCATCAACAACTAGGGGGTGTCAGGGCAGGACTGGCAGCAGTTTCTGTGCTGGGAGCTGTCTGAAGTGTGGGCTCACATGAGGGGACACGCAGCCCTGGGTCCTACAAAGCAGGCAGCCCCTTGGAACAGTGCTGATCCTGCTTGCCTACAGCCATCCCTGAGGGTACATACCCTGAAGCCAAGCTTGCTAACTGGAATGCTGCCAGGAGGCAAACTTAAACACCCACCAGGATAACCTGCACCGGCAGCAAGGCTTTCTTTGCTTATCAATTGGCTGTGGCAAGATTTCCCTTAATAAAGACAGTTTCTTTTCATGTGAGAGAGAAATAACTGGAAAAGAAAAGAAAGCCAACACTGGTTTTCGTAGGAAAATCATGATTTTATTAATTTTGTTTCTCTGTTTTTCCTGCAAGTGGCATGATGTGAGCCTTCTCTGAAGAAGAAAGGACATAGCTGCAGTTAGCTTGGGAATAAATATGCTCTAGAGATACAAAATCCTGGGCTCTGCCCTAACCACAGAAACATGACTTCTGTTTTGGAGCTGTTTCACATCTGTCCAAAGAGAATCACGGGCAGCTGGAGTTCACATCTGAGTGGAAAATAGCATGTACCCATACATACCCATACGAATGCTGGAGAGCCTTTGAAGCACAGACAGAGCCTAGGAGAAATCAAAGTGAATTCATCTCATGTTAACATCAGCTAGAGGAGTTTGATGTGATCTTTACTTTGCATTGAGGTTGAGGATTTAGGTTTGTCTTCTTGCTCAGGAATGGGAGATTGATGCTGAAAGATAGATATAAGTGGTGCATGCAGAGAAATTTTTTCTTTTTTCTTCTTTAATGTGTTGGTCAAACTGCCCATGTAAAGGGAGGAATAAGTGCTCTTTCCCTGAATTGGCCATTATTGTGCATGGCTATTTTTCAAGAGAGTCTTGAGCTGAATTCATAGGTCTTGGAGTAAATTTTAATCTGTCAACACTTTTTCCCAAATTATCTTAGAGATCAATGCCAGACTAGCCCCTGCATGGCTGAGGGTGAGCTGGCACGTGGAGCCTGAGAAAGCTTCCTGAGGGTCTGTATCTTAACCAGCCATGCATGTTACCTCTTCATAACTGCAACTTGTGACAAAACCCAGCCCTGCTGGGGATCGATGACATAGTGAGTCTCACTACAAGCCAAGTGACCCAACAGTCTGACTGCAGCCTCAGCCAGAAGTTCTCTGAAGTTTCTTCCCTGAGCTTTAGTTTCTTCCCGTTGTGCTTAAGTCTCCATGTCTCTGATTTTGTAGGTGAACTATGAAGCAGAAGCCATAGGCTTTGAAGGAAATCCTGCAAGCATATCAGCCATGGATTACTGTCACTTTATTGCTGGACTTAATTTTTTTGTGTAGCTTCAACTCTGTTGTTGGCCCCGATGAAATAAGTGGTGTTACAGAACAATGTCTTTTCAGTTTTGTCTGCTCCTAAATGAATTCTGGTTTTATTTCTCAGCATAATGCAGACCCTACATCTAGTTTACTTATGATTTATATTCTGTTGAAAGTTATGAGCCTTCATGAAGTCTACTGGCTAATAATTAATTAAGCTCATTTAAAGTCATTAATCTATTGTTCTGCATGATCTTTCCAGAAGACATTTAAGATGTCTGATGCAATGTTTATTCTCAGCCCTTTTAATGTAATTCTTCTCTATAAATGCCTGCCTTTATTTTCCATTTGCATCGCTTGCAAATGGTTATCTATACAAGCCTAATGGTTTACAGTAACGCTTCAAAAAATAGGTACTTGAGGTGAACCCATTTAAGATGATTTTTTACAAAAGTCTAGTATTTCACCCAAGCACCTTGTGAGCAGAAAGCCAAGTGCACTAAATGCATCAGCATTATGATAGCCTAAACCCATTTGCTGTGGTATTGAGGACTGACACACAAATGACCCTGGGCCTCAGTACATGGAAATTACTTGTAATTACTCTATATTTTCCAACCCTCAACATGTTCATCTCATAACTCTTTGGTAGACGCTCCTTTGAGCTGGCTCTAACATTATCAGGGGAAATTCTGAGATCTCTGCTGGAGCTCTCCAATTTGCAGCTGTGTAGCTGACCCATTTTTGTTTAGGGCAATGTGTCTTTGGTTATAAAACCATCATTCTTTAGAAGCCTCTTGCAGAGGGATAAATGGAGGTATTTTTTTACTCTATGCGACATTTTTAAATGGATAGACAGATACTCTTTGCCCAGTGTGTTTTTAATCTCCATTTCATGAAAAATAATGGTATTTGGCCTGGAATTTCAATTTGATTTATATTCAGAATTTCTCTCAATATGTTTAAGTCTAGTTGATATCGAAACATGAACAGCTTTAATCATTACTAAAGGTTTCCATGTTTTTAATAGTTTTAAATAGATTTAATAGTGAGAGAGGATGTTGGCTTTCCTCATTATTTCATAATTTCTCATAAACTGCATACCAAATTCACTAACTTTCATCCAAAATCAATTACATTGAAAATCTGTAGGAAAGGGACCTTGAAACAATATCCTACCACAATTTCTTTCACTCAGTCCAATCTTGGTGCTGCATCTCATTGCTATACCTTAAAAGTAACAACATTGTGAAGTAAAATAGCACCAAATTTCTCGGCCAATCTGCTAGGCAGGAGTCTCTGAATTTATGCTGCCTATTCCACTCAAGTTCTTTTTTTTGTGTGTGTTTATTAACACTAATGAGTCAATAGAGCTGTGAAAATGGGAATATTTCTCTATTTCAAGTCATCAAGTAATAATGCTTTTTCCCTTTGGAGGCCAAGATCTTAAAGAATGGATAGAATGCAAATTAGAAGTGAAAAGGATTTGATTCTTACTTGCCAAGGGGAGGTTCCCATCTTTTCTCACTGAAGTGCCTTGGATTGGGATTTTTGCTATTGACTCGCCTGAGAAAAGTGCCAGACCCTTATTTGAGGGAGGGGAGAACATTCAGCTCTTTTGTATTGTTAGCTAAAATAAAAATGCTTCAGATAACTAAGCTTGTGACCATTTGAAGAAGCAGCTTAGCAAGAAATATTCTGAGTTTTGCAAATGTGTAAACCCCTGGAATTAGGGGGTCTTGCCCACCACAGCAGCAAATCTACCTGGGTTAAGGAGGTGCTTCAATGCCTCTTATATGCCATGGAACACAAATCTACACTCATCAAGGTGACTCGACAATTTACATCTTGCTAAGAAAAAAATATTCAAACCTTACAGGTTATCAAGGCTGTGTCTGTTCCTACCACCAGCCTGGGGAATCTGCTGGCAAAGAACCAACCAAACAACCTCACCTTCATCATTTGCCACCAATCTATGTCAGCAACCAGCTCTTGGGTACAGAGGTTGCTTTCTAACTTAGCCACATGGATAATATCTTTTCCAGTAGTTTATCTAACCAGTCAGTTTGAACAGTCACATATTCATGCTGAAGAGTTTCTTTTGTTACCTTCAAGACAGAACAGGGAACTATAATGCCAGCTCAGGGTGGGGTGGGCTACATGATAGAACAATATTCAAGATTTTTACAGCTGCTGAGTATATAATTGATAATGGCTGCCTTCCATCCTGGGAAAGGTAATTGCAATATCTATTTTCCCTTTCCTCTTAGTCAATCTAGCCCCTCTTAGTCCCTTTTCTTTTTGCCTTTCCAGTGGGTAACACATATAATGTGAAGGCTGTGTTTAACACCAGAATTTCACTGTACAGGAGCACTAGGCTCAATGCATAATCTAGAAACATAAAGTAGCTCGAATGCACTATAAAAAATGGAAATTAAGACATATTGCAAGAGGAGATTAAAAAAAAAGGAGAAACCCTTTAAAGCAATTATGAAGCATAGATCATATTTATACCATCCAAGTCAGCATAATATAAGGGCTCACAAAGGAAGTTGCTAGATAAACATGCATGCACAGAGTTCCCTATCCTGACTTGCCCCAACAAACCTTCTCAGGAGTATCTGTAGCTGTCTTATTGAAGTTAAGAGTCCTACCTAGTAATGTTCTGGTGTGGAAATCCATGAGCTGGTGTTAGAGCAGTCATGGTCTTCACTGATAACCTCCAGTAGACATCTCTTGTGATTCTCATACCTACACTTCAGAGCATCTGCTGGTCAGGAGGCTCTGAAATGTTTGCTTGCATACAAGTATAGCCCAAGAGTACATTTATATCAGCCTGCCTGTTTTAAGAAACTGTGTCCCTTCAAATTGCTCAGCAGTTTTTAAAAAACTTGAAGTCCTAGATGTTAGTAAACACATCAGGTGGGTCATGCATTGTAACCTGCAATTCAGCTGCTGGCAGGGGATATAAAGCTGCATGAAATCTGTCTTTATCACTGCAGGAAGATTTGTGGAGTCACTGCTTTCATCTCATGGTAGTTACTGCATTGACTTTTTAAAGATCGGATAGTTTTCTCCGGCTTTGGTCACCAGTTCCTGAGAAAACCTGTTAAAACTCAGTGTAGTTTTGCCAGTTGGATCAGCTAAGGATGCTTCCTTCTATTTGCTCTTACATCTCCTGAAGGATGTGTGATTCAAATTCCATTGAGATTTCTCTTTTATCTTTGCAGTCAAAAATATCCCTATATTTTCTTTCACTTTTCCCAGAGCAACGTAAGAGCTGTGTGGTAATGTGTGCTGCAAAAATGTGTTTCAAAAAAGTAGACTGCAACAATCCATTTGAATAACTTGGATTTATTTCAGCTACAGCTCCAACATCTTTAATTGTATTTTCCAGTAAAGTTCTTAGGATCTTGTTTGCAAAGAAGTACGCTGGTATGGAAAACTGCCTTCTAAAATCTGATGTTTCTCGCATATTCTTGCAGAAACAAGCCCAAGAGCTAGCAAGGTTTGAAGTGACAGCTGTGGGGCAAGAGCTGTGTTAAGTCGCACAGCAAGAGCATAGAATTGTCACAGTGATCTATTAAACATGGAAAGAATCATATCTGTAAAGGCCTCGTGCTATAAACCATGGGCAGCTGGAACAGAGACACTGAATGGAATGGAGGTGTGTGCCTCCAAGTGGGTGCAAAGCACCACATAGCACCAAGAACAAAAATAGCCTAAGTAGAATGGAGATCTTCGGGATCTCTCTCAGAGCCAGAACTCTCCAGAAACGTGGAAGACAACAGAAGGAAATTTGGGAGGCACTTTTCCCTGTGTTTTTAAGAAGGCAGTAGGAAGGCAGACATTCTGAAGGTAGCCTTGTTCCTGACAGCAGCTGGTTCTCCAAATCTTGTTGCATTCAATAATTTCCTGTTAAGCAGAACAGAGGCTGACTGTGAAGTTTTAGCATAGAAACGTAAGGAACCCTGAATTGCATGTAAAAATGAAAACATATGTGTAGGATTGGCTCAGAGTAAGCAGATTCTTGCAATTTTGAGGTCTGTATTACAGCAGAATAGGCCCTAATGCAAGCTGGGAAGAAAATTCAGAGAAACTACTGGAAAACCCAGAGTGAAGCTGAACAAAACTCTTATAAAGTAATGGTGAATGCATGTTAGTGAGGTAGGAGATCACTCGCCACAGTCTCTAGAGTGAGCTCCACAATTCTTTGACACAGAAATGGTCTGGTATGCAAAAAAGTCACCAAAACCCCAACTCCTTCAGGCAAAAAGGTATGCAGAGCTCTGTCTTGGATCAAAATGAGAACACAGCAGCTTGCATACATTGTACAACTAGTAATTAAAAAGATGTTGTCCAAAAAAATTCAAAGAATCAAAAAAGGCAATGGGTTGCACCATGTCTTTAGTTGATTGCAGGCATTCCTGGAGTGTGGCCAGCTCAGGCAAAGGATGACAATCATGCCTCTAGCTAAGATGAACTCCACATAGCAGCACTGAACATGAAGACTGTCAACCTGAAAGAAAATATGACAGCTATTATTTCAAATTCGACCATGACACACAAACCACTGTTCCCAGAAACTATATTAAAAGAGCTTCAAGAAAAGCCTCAGAATAGAAGATAAATTGATGGAGAGTGCTGTTTACACATCAGCCAGAGAAGTATTTTTCCGTAGCAGTGCTGTGTGCGCTATGCTGCTGCACTTGGAGACCGCCACACCAGAGGGATGCCTGTGGTACAATGTGGCACTGTCACAACAAATGACTTGCTGCTTCCTGACGTTAGTTTTCATGTACCAGAGGAGAAAAACAAGTTCAGGTGTCATCAGCATCACAGACTAAGTGGACACTCTTGTTAAGGTAGGCTAGCAGGGTCGTTGTTAAGGTAGGGTTCCTGGAATCCCACGCTATGTGAACACTGTTCACTTGTCATTCACAGGGAGCTCTAGGGAATACCTCTGTGGCATCAGGCTGCTCAGAGAGCTGTGCTCTGCACTGCCTGGCCACTGTCTAGTGCACAGGGGAGAGGGGAATCAGTAAACAAACAACCAAGGTCCTGGCTGCAGAGTGGTGACCGATCAGCACAAGGAGCTTGAGCTTATATTATTAACAGTTTCTATTCTTCTACAGTTCTCCAATCAGTATTTTCCTGCAGCCAGAGCTGCAGGTCTCTCATGCAACTGAAGCAGAGCAGTGGCAAAGCTTCCTCTCCCTGAGCTGGACAGTAAAGCTAACTGGAAGAATTCTGCTTTTTATTTTCTTTTTTTCCAAAATGAAATACTCCAGGGAAATTACATTGGAAATTTCATATCTTTATCAACAGCGAAAAAACAGCAGACCAGCTTTCTTTTTTCAGTTATAAGTTTTGGTTTTCCGCACTTTTGAGAAAGATAAAAGTTCTTTTTGGCTACAAAAGAAATTTCAAGAGAAATCATTAGCAGAGGTTTTCACCCAGCTCAAATGCCATTCTTCAAGAAGCTCTACCTTTTTTCTGATGGCAGTGTTAAACTAGGTAATTTGTAAAATTTGGTAGCTGTTGTCATTTGTGATAGGACTTGTCCAGAGACATTGTATCTGTCCAAAAAATCCATTTCTTCTTTTAATTAGGATTGAAGTACAAGCTGTATCCAGGTGTTGAATTGGTCTCTAGGAGGCTCTGAACTTTTCAAAGCTGTTTATAATGATTGCAATGATTCTTTGTCTTGTTCCTCCAACATTACTTCCTTGCTGGTAGTGGTGGGTTTGAATGAAGTAGGCAGCTGAGTGGATGTTTAGTAAAAATTACATCTAATGTAATGGAACTGATAAATTCCATTTCCTTTCAAAGAAATGTTATCTTTGCTATTCAGCAAAGCTAGCTGACATAATGCTCTGGACAGCATAAAGGATTTTAAGAAGTGTCCGGAAAAACATGCATGTGCACAGCATAAGCTTTCAGTTACATCCAGAACAGCCTCTCTATTCATAGTCAGTAAACAAACAAATAAATAAATAAATAAATTCCATAAATAACTTCCAGGCCTTGATTTAACATCACTGCCACATGAATAAAGTGTATTGAGATCAGTGGGCAATATGTTACCTGGAAGATTATCAAATGTGTATTCTGTCAGCCACTGGCCCATGCTCAGTTTGCAGATCAGTGTGAAGAGGTTTTGATAAATGAAAAAGAAAAATGACCTGAGGTGCACCTGTCTGACACAGCCTATCTAAGGTAACAATAAACTAGTTGCAACTACACTGTGAAGGAGATGAAGTCCCATCATTATGACAGGGAAGAGGTAGCTGTCAAGTTGCTCACACTTGAGAAACCAGATTTTTTTCAAGTCTTTTCTTTCCTCGTTTGGTAATAACCTCATTGCTTCAGTTTTCCCTGTGAAGTTCCATCTAATTTTTCTACTGAGACTAAAAAAGGTGGAAGAAGTGTGAATAAAATCAATTATTGTATATTGCTGCCAATTTTCTCTGCATGAAACATAGGTCATACATGACTCTAAAAGGCAAAGATTTGGGCATAATAATTAAGTGACATGACTGAATGCTAGGATCAGATATTTAATCACATAGGAGTAGTTGCATACCTCATTGACTATGAAAATGCTCTCTGTGTGCTTTTTGGGGTGTGTCACATGTTGCAAAGCATATATTATCCTGTAAATATTAATGGTAAGTAATTTAAGATCAGTAGTTGCCTACTTTTCAGAACATGATTGTTACATTTCTGCCTTATTGGACTTTTGGGGCCGTTTACTCAATCTTTGCTCACTGGATCAGGAACTTCTTGAACAAATATAGTTCACTTTGTTCATCTTGATACAGCCTCAGAGAAGCCATTAATTGCTCAATGAGCCCAATGGACAATTAATGGTTTCTGTGGGTATTACATCAAATTGGTTACATACGAAGCTTCTAAATGGAGCCTAGCATGAAGTTTAAAGAACACACAGAGGAGTGGTGTTCTGACTAATACATCCAGCTTTTTCACTGGTTGTAGCAGAGGGCTACAGAGTGTGATCCCCCAGCACTGACAGCCTGAGAACCTGTCTACAGTGCAGCAATAGGGTGGATAAAAGAGGGAAACCTCGGGTCTCTGCTGGGGCTTGGACCATAGGAAGGTACTTTGGCAAGAGCAGGATGCTCAGAGGAGCTGCCTGAAGTACTCTGAGCACATTTAAGTGAAAACTGCAGTGTGGGGATTCACAGCTGAGTAAGAGTGTTTAGGACCCTGCTTTTCAACCACTCTTGAAATCAATGGAATCAGATCTTTCTAGAATCAGATCTTAGTCTTGGTTACCCACTTTTGCCATCTGTTGGAGTGGAATAATAACTCCTTACAGAATAAAATATGAATACATATAAATATATATATATGCATATGAACTGACCTATGGAGCTTAATGTATAATCATTCAACTTGTTTTAATTATTCAGAAGGAAAAATATATACAAAATATATGTTATTTCTGATGTAAAATTAACAGATGTAATTTATTTTGATTTACATTATTCTGATGTAAAATAACATTACAAAAGATCTAGTTACAAATATGCTGCCCTTCTTTTTTATCAGCCAATATTTCAATTCGTGTTTGTCTAATTCTTCTTTCTCCTTTATCAACAACCTCTTGGTTGTCACAAATGAAAGATTTAACTATTTTTTTCCTCCATCAGGTTCCAGTAAACATATACCACTATGTTTTCACATAAATTTGTGTATATAAGTTGTGTATGTAAAGGTACATCATGCTAAGAGCAAAGAACACAGTAAAGAATAAAGCTCAATGTTGAAGAAAAAAAAAGCTAAAACAATCAAAAAGCAAACTCCATTCATTCAAAGATGGTAAGTTGTTGTAGGCCAGGGTGGTTTTCCTCTGGTCTACAACCTTCCGGAAGCCGGCTGCGTTGGTGGAAAGGAGTGAGGAAGGGTCTTTGCATGGGTCTTCAGAGAAGTTTATTCCAGCCCCACACGCATGCTGTTCCCGAGGCAAAGACCAAGGCCTCTGGGCAGTGATAAGGGTTAAGTATGTGGGGTNAACAATCAAAAAGCAAACTCCATTCATTCAAAGATGGTAAGTAATTTATTGCTTTTGAGTACTGAATGTCACAAAATTCTGGAATCATAGAACATCTCCATTGTTTATGTTTGATTAACTTTTTTAGCTTATTAACTGGAATAACATAGATTGATGCTACAAAAATTTATATATGGAAATAACTACACAAAAGTAATCATTTAGTTCAAACAGCACTAGTGAATTCATAACATTACCCTGGTGCATATTCAGACAGAGTATGTTTTCAATTGTATATGGAACCAGTGTTGTCCCTTGTTAAAAGTAGAAAATATGTGCACATACATATATGAAAAGGGATAAAAAAAGGAAAAAATATGCAAGCTGAAAGCAAAATCCCTGCTTGGCCTTTAGTCTGCTAAAATAATGTTCTTTTAATACATGTTAAACAAAAAAAGCCAAACCACATTATCTTACATCTTCTTATTTCCCTGATGAGACTCAGCTTGTCATCATCTGCCTCTAGTTCTGAGTCTGAGCACCTGAAAAACTTGTCTTCAAAATCAGAATTATTTATCTCTATGAGATTAATACATTCTTTGTGTCTCAATGGAAAAATGGGCCTCCAATACACAAGGTGTGATAAGTGGGACTACTGCTAAATTATTTTCTTGGCCGCCATCCCACCAAGTGGGTCATGTTTAGTCAAGATTTTGCTGTTATTACACTTGGAGTCAGTATCCTGGAGATTCAGTGGTTACTAACGGCTGCTTGGACAGAGAAGTGAAGGTAAGGCAGAAAAAATCATACACATAAGATGTATTTTTCCAAGTCTTGTTGCAAGACAGCAAGAGTGAAAGCATTCCCTCCCTGCCCCCCAAGTTCTGTCTTTTGGCGGGTGAAAAATGCACTATTTATGGTCTCAAAAAAGGAGGGTGATGGTAAACCTCGTTTTGAATAATCCTGAAAGGTCCTGTGACAGCAATCCAGGAAAAAAAGCAAAGATCTAATTTAGATGCAGCATCTCTGAAATAATAGGTTGGGGACAATATAGTCTAGGTGCTGCCCACCTCAGTCCCCCAACATCCAGCTCTATAATCCATGCTGTAAACAAAAGCAGTGAGGGATGCAGCCAATGAAAAATAGATTCTAGATATAGCTAAATCAAATAATTTGTCTAATCATATAATATTAATTTTTCTGTATTTCATGTAATTGTCTCTTCCAAACGTCTGCTCATGTATCTGTCTGGCATTCAGATCATGTTGTCTTTTCGAGTCACAACCATTTGATCTAATAGCCCAGAAGTTTTATTAATGGTTAAAGGACTAAGTGAATTGGCCACTTAACCACATGCCTGCATTTCAGCAGCCTCACCAGATGACCATTTTGCCCGAACGACTGTGACAGGAATTAGAGCTACTGCAGCTCCCTCATTCATCATTGCTCATTGACCTTTAACTGCAGCCAAACTGTACTGGACTGTGGTTAAGTTGTCCAGGGGGATTGTGAGTTGCGAGAGGAGGGGATGGAGTAGAGAGGAATGAGAGAGAAGAGAAGGTTATTCACTTTCGGGGTGACATTGACCCCCTTTGAAGTCAATCACAAAAATACCATGACACCAAAGCTGTGTGGACCAGAATGTCGCTGTGCAATTAAATGCTGGGTCTTGGCTTTTGAAAAGAATATATACTTCTTTATTTAGAGCACTGAAATGAATGATCTCTGTTACTGAAAGAAAGTTATGTGGGAGTAAAATAGTCCTTGGGACTAGAATTCTGTTGCCAGCTTAGCTCTCTGCTACACAGTTTTGTGGCTAATCTGGGCACACAGAAAGGGTTTCCAGCTGCTCTGTGCTTTCCCTGTGGAGGGATTTTATTGAGTGCTTGTGTATATATGTGTGGCAGCACCTCTTTCAAGCACTGCATGCAGCAGCCAGGGAGGCTTATTGGTGGGTCTGGTTTGTTGATGGGTTTTTGTTTGGTTTATTTGAGGGTTTTGTTTGTGTATTTGTTTTTTTCTTTGAATCCCAAGGAAACAGCTGGGGAAAAGATTTTGGTGTAGACCTGCAGGCTTCTTTTGCCAGTTTTTTTGAGCTCTTTGTTATGTTTCAGTTAATTTGTCCCACGTTTAGAAAATGTGGACTCCTAAGGAATGTAGATGTGCATGAGAAACATAAAAAATAAACAAATATTTCAGTAATACCACCCAAATTGTCTTCATGTTGGATATGTTGGATAAAATAAATCAATGTGGGTATTTTCAGTGTGATGAACCGACACTTGGGAACATATTCCTAAAAGGAATCCCTTCAACATAGGCTAAGACCCACTTTGTTACTTGAAGTCAATGAAAATACTTTTGCAAGTATGAATTGCTCGCACACACATGGTCTTTAGCGAGGGAATTGTACCAGCAGCCCACAGATGAGATGCAATCTCAGTTTTATAAAGGTGGCGTTTGTATCTACTAGGAAAAAGATGGAAACTTATTTATGTCTAACAGTGTTAGCCTAAAAGTTCAGTTTTTTAATAAGTAAAAGTTCCTGAGAGCAATTATGTAAAATCTCCATCTTTAGTATGGTTTTCATTTACTAAATAACTTCTTCCCCAGTTGCTCTGTTTGAGCTCAAGGCTTCAAAATTTTGCAAGAAGCAGTCATTTTTCACATGATTAACACACAAAAGGAGCAGACAGGCAAAATGGCATCCTCTGTTCCTTCAGTATTTTTAAATAATTAGTCCATTTGATTTTAATGTAAAATACATTTTTCAATTTCATTGTAAGAACATGATACATTTGTGGAAAAAGCCCTTAAGTACAGCTTTTTTCTCAAAATTGAACCACCTATTTCTTTCCTTTTTCCCCCTTCCTTGCAGAGTATTTCTGTACCCTACACCAGAGGACAAGAACCAATCACCTGTTTCATGCTGAAAGCTACATTTCACTATATTAACCCTTTTTTTTTGCATTGCTTACAGGGGCAAACCCTGATTTGGTGAGAGATGATCTCCAGTGAGGTTAATAAGCTGGTCTCTAAGTAGAGAGCTGCAGATCCAGTCTTGCTTTTTCAAGATCATTTAACTGAAGGTGTTTATGATATAAATATAATTCACAGATTGCCTTTTAATTTGCTGATAATTCTGCCACTGTAACTGTTGCTGTCTTAGTTACTGCTTTGTATATACCAATTTTCTAAATTGCTGGTTTACTTTTTTCTTTCCTTTTCTTTTATTACCCTCCTTATGATTTCACTTCTTGCTATATACCAAAGGCCGGCTTCAGTTAATCATGGATAAATTTTAAACTTACTTCTCAAATAGCTCCAGCAAATTTTGTGGCCTAAAATCTGTATTTCTTAGCAGCAGAGTCTTTGTTTTATTTCTGTGTACAGGGGGTTTTTTGCACACACATTGGTTCGTTTGCAAACATTGGTACCATCTAACTAAAGACATTCCTAAGAGACTGAAGCTGGGTTTCTTAGAATCATTATTATGGTTTTGCTTACAGGGAGGATTAGGATTTCATCACCCCAGATCCAGTGTCACTGTAAAATCCATGCCTGCAGTTTCAGTGAAGAAATAGAAATACACTGCCTGCACTGATTCTGCATGTGTGTTTATACTGAGCATAATGGTGCTTTTCCATGTTGACATGAGATTCAGTGTGCAGTGTATGGAAGAGGCTGGGAGACCAAGGCAGGAAAAATCCAAGCCAGCACAAGGTGACAAGAGAGAATGAATTCTGAGGCTGCAGCGGAAGACATAGGTATGGAAGAGGATGTATTTCCTTAGCAAATGGTTTAGGTAAACATCTGTAACCTGTCAGCTGGAAAGGAGGGAGTAAGGAGTGGTCTTTTAAATTTATCCTTAGTGCAAATAGATGAAGTGCAGCTTGCTTTTATTTCTGTCATCTACATCTACGTAATCCATGTCATTGCAACTGAGTTTCTGTTTTGGATTTTGTGGTCTAAGTAATCTGCTTTTAACTTTCACCTAACTTTGATGAAGAATTATTTCAAGGTCGCTATCCAGCACCATTCTGTGGCTTTCCTTACAGCCGGAGGTCTGAACCACCTCTACTCACACCTGGCAGTTGCCTCCTTTTCTCTACAACTTCTCAAAGGCAAGAGGATACACGCCTGTGCAGGATGCATTAGTGTGTGTTGAGAGTTAACAACGTGAATAAAAGTTGGAAAAAAGTCTTTCTGCAACCAGAAGAACTCTGGCATGTGACAGTTAATGTGGCAGTTAATCTGCCTGATTCTGCAGAGCACTGGCAGAGTCGGGAGGCACCATCCAGGGCACATCAATAACACCTCAACACTTACTATTGATCAGAGAGCAAATCACCAGCTGAAGAAGGAACGTTTGCATACCTGCTGTTATCAGCTCAGACTGGAAATGAGTAAATGTGGAGAAACAGTGAAATTATTTTTCCTTGTCTTGATTGCATTTTATAAACAAAAAGCGTTTGAAACAAAACCAGCCTATAAAATCCTTTGTCATTATTTCCTTCCTGTTTCCCTTCCAGCCCAGCTAGTGCATTTGCAGGCAGGTGAGCTCTTTGGAATTATTCTCCCATGCAGGAAATTATGGGTGCTATGAAATATTACTGCAGTCCAGTTATCTCTGAAATGCTGATCTGCCTGGCTAACATGGAGCTGAAATTCAGTCATTCCCTTTAACATGGAGTCAGTCGTGAATTTACCAGATGAACTTCCTTGACAAATAGCTACCAGCCACTCAAATCATCACTTCAGGGAAGCTGGGCTGCCTCACACTTTTTCTTTCCTATGCTTTTCATCTTTTTTTCTGCCACTCAAAAAGATCAAGAGGTAAAACCCAAACCAATATTCAAAACTACGTGATTTAGAGCACCAAACAATTAACAAAGATCTTTTAATATTGCATATTATACAGTAGTCATATACTCCAGAATTTTCTCCTTTTTAATATAGAAAAATCAAACAGAACTCTTCATTAATATTTTAATTGGCATAAATGTAGAGTTCCCAACTATCCACATGGTAATTTACACTTCTGCTGTAGCTGGTGGGAGGTGGTTTGTTTTTCTTTGTGCTAATACAAGGATCTTACTTCCTGCGACAGGAAAGCTGCAGACAACAGTTGCACTGCATGGGTGAAAGGCACAAAAGGAAAGAGAAAATATATGGAATAATTTTTCTAAAATCTAGCAGAAAAATATATGTTAGTTTATTATCTCTCATGGCAGGCAGATTAAAGTAGCTAATAAGCATTTTCACTGAACCACAGAATGGCTTTGGAGGGCATCTTTGGGGATCATCTGGTCTCAACCCCCTGCACGAATGGATGCACAACTCTCAGACTTGTGTTAGCCAAGCAGCCATTGGTGGAAATTTTTGAAGAATTAATATGAAAAAAGGAATTTTTCTGTTCAGGACCTAGCCTGAGAAGAGGGAGGGAATTCTCACCAGATATGCAGCATCTTGGAAAATGAAGTAACCTACAGATTTCTTAACCTTTTCATGTGGTACTTTCACACAAGCTCTGGGGATATCCATGAGAGCCACTATCCCAGTGTCTTCTCCTGCAGGGCACTGGAACTGCTGTGGATGAAGCACAGCTGGAAAGGGAAAGCCTGGTCTAGCACAAGACTTTTCCCTTTCGACCTTGGCACATTGGGAGAGCAGGATGCCCTCGGTAATGTTCAATCAGTGGCAGGACCCAGGGCTTGGAGACTGGGAAAACCCAGACTTACAGCTAGTGTGAGCCTGGAAAGGGGCTGCCAGAGGAGAGGGAAGGCTGCCAAAATTTCTCACCTTCCAAAGCCCAGGGCAGATCAGTTGCCTTGGTCCCTTGTGTCTGGGAGTTCAGCACCAGCAGTCTTTCCTTGAGGATTATGAGGATTGCTTTTCAAAGTGTGTGAGCTTTGTCACTGCATGGTTTTGCTGTTGTTGGTGGCATTGCTGCTGTTTTTCAGGATTTTTTCTTAAGGGAATAAAGGTTGTAGGAACATGGGGTTTGCCTGGATGTCTGTCTCTTGTCTCTTTTTTTTAGCCCAGTGGCAGATTTCAACCAAATGTGACAGAGGGTTAAAGCTCTCCCAGATAATTAACAAATGCCATGAAAATAGGCAAATGGGTAGAGGATACAGATGCTGTAAATGCCCTTACTGTGGGAACAGCTGCCTAGTGGTATCCCACATCATCAGGCACTAGAACAGCCACATGGGGAAAGGGCCCCTGTAAATGCCCTGAACACAGAGTTTGCTTCAGCTGGGTTTGTGTTTCATGCATGCCAGAGCCAACCACTTGTAAGACAAAGTTCCAAAGAAAGCAGGATTAATTCCTTCTGTGCACAGCTAGCTATTGGTTTTCAGATTGGAGCCCCCTCAAAATGTTCCTTGGACTCAAATGTTTACATTTTTAAGAATACTGTTATCTACCTGTAAGCAGTTATGATGGGGTGACCTAAACAGGAAAAACGCCAGTCCCCTTATTCTCCTCACAATCACTTTACCTGCAGCAAGATCTGCACTTCAAACACTTAGGAAAATGGGGACAGCTACAACACTACCAACCAAACTGTACCTGTAAGGAGAATTGGATGCAAAGCTGCATATATTTAGTGTGCAGGACTCAAGAACGGAGAGTGGAGTCCAGGTGAGGTGTTGGGAGAATCAGCTCATACCGTGGCACAGTGATTCCCCATCCATTATGGAGATGCAACAGTTCTCCCAGCTGAAGGGGGGAAAATGGCTGAAGGTAGCAAGATCAAGAGCTTTGAATATTTTATGTTAACCACTTTGGTAAATATTCAGCTATCATGGCATCCTGGAATAACACTGATTGAAAAATACACAGGGAAAAATAAGCAGAGTCCTTCTGTGACCAAATATTCCAGCTGTGCATAGATGCATCTGAGGCACAGTTGGGACCCAGTGCCAGATGTTCCTGGTCAGTTTTAGGAATGCAGTAAGTTCCAGCATCGGACAGATTATCTGAAAATTTAGATGATGCCGGAAGGTAATTTGCAAACCCCTTCCTGGGGTTAAGAAGCTTATCACCCTTGCTCCTATATTTCTGCTATGCTGAAAACTTATGATGGGTTTTGTGGGATTTTAGCCGCAGTCCAGAGGAGTGGAGGTTAGAAAATAGACACCTCTTGGCTCTGTAGCCCATAATTTGGGGAGTGGTTTAGATCTGTGGTTTAGCCCAAAGTTCAAGGGAGGGAGTAGAGTCAAACTTCCTTCTCTAGTCCAGCTCTCTTTGAAGAAACATTTTAAAATAAAAGCCTTTCTGGATGGCCTGTGCAGAATTTATTGCAAAACAGAGGTTAGTTGTTTTCATAGTATCAACCATGTCTTCAATATTCTGGAGTATTTCCAATATTTCTGCTAAAGAAGAAAGAGAAAGTCCTCTCCTTTAAGTCTCTGTTTTAGCTCAGCTCTTGTGCACTCTGGGTGGGTGATTTCAGGTTACCTGCTCTCTGTGCCATGACACAACTACGTGTAAAGCACTGTAGTATTTTAGCACATGTTCAGTACCAACAAGCCAGCACAAGCAAGTGGAGAAAACAGAAGCTTAATCATTACTCCATGTTCCTGGTGTATAAAGAGAGATACTGTCCACCCACACAGTCTGTGATCAATGCCAAATCTTCTGCAAACTTAGCTCTTTTGTTCAGTTTCTCTGATTTATGCTTGTGCATCCTTCCTTGCTCCTGCTGTTTTCGTGATGTAATGAACTCACTGACCAGGAGCTATCCTGACACAATGCACAAAAAAGAAGGGTTGGGGATGTAAGGATGAGTTATAACTGCTGGGGAGGAAGGCTCTCTCACTGGGAGAGGTTGAGAACAAAACCTCTTTGTACCTTTCTGGGCTTCCTGAGGAACCATGGTGGCTTGGGCTTGGCAGGATGTCACCAGGCTGTAGGCAGTCACACAGAGATGTCCACCTAGGACCTATTTACCCCTGTTCCCCTGACCTGCTCATTACTGCCAATGTATTAAGAGCTCCTGCATCTCTTTCCTCTCTACGCTGGTGCTTCATAATGCCCTGAGTAGAAAATGGGTCTCTTTTGAATGAGACCTGAAATATGGCCATGATGACATCACTTCACTAAAAAGGTGCCAAGATGAGATGCTCAGGAGATTCAAGAACACTTCTCTACTGTCCTTGTTAAAAATAGATCACTTAAAATATTGTGTTGGGTTGTAATCACTAATAGACATGTCTCAGCCCTCTCAGCCCTGTGCAGATAGTGCAGAAGCTTCAGATGAAAATAATTCACCCACTGCAGATGCATTGATTATGAAAATGCTTTTTAAAAAAAAAGAAAATAAAAGAAAAAAAAGAAACACAAAACACTGGAGAGATCAGGCAGGGTGGTGGGCATCTTAACACCAAAATCAGGAATCTTACATCAAAATTACCTCATGATATAGAACACGGGTAGGCACTATTCAAGGGAAAAATCCTCTAGTAATATGAATAAAGAAGTATTGGAAAGGAATTCTGTGTCAAACAATGAATGAGTGCATCCAAAATAGCTGAAATGCTATGCTTGCCCTCCTTCTTCCGCAATTCTTATAGTCCTGGTTACATTGTAAATTAGAGCATCATTGATTCCCCCAAAAACTCAAAACAAGTTGAGAACTTGAGTTTCCACAAGAACTTTTATAGGACACATAGGCTCATTCACTCATTTTCAGGGGCTACAGCCATAGAATCTTTACTATTTACAATGCAGATAATCTTGGAAAAAAGCAGTTATTAGTAAGACTTTGTCTCATTTTGTCTATGGAAAAAAGTTAAGACAGGCTTTTTACACTGAAAGTTATGATCAGGAGAGAAAACGATGAATTTAACCAGCCTTGCCAAAGGTTGGTATCTGAGGTGTTAGAGGACTAAAGAACCTAATCTACTTGTGAATATACAGTGGATATAAGGATTATCAGCAAGGGCAAAGGAGGGGGATTCTTAATCTGAAATAGATATTATTTGCAGCTTGTCTGCCTTCTGCATGGTTGAGTGTGCATGCAGACATCTACATGTTTGCTTGAATTTAGAAATCTCACTGAGTTTTTATATGTGAAAGTTACATAGCTGATTCATAAGTAAATGGAATCAGCCATGCAGGACTTTTTGCTTCCTTTTATTTCTCCTTTCTTGCTCCCTAATTTCTTACTGGTGAGAATATTTTGTTCTTCTGTGGCTCCTGCTAATCAGGGTCATTTTTCTCCTTGTATAATGTGGTCTCTTATCAATATCAGAGTAAATTCTGTCACTGGTGTCACTGAAGAGAGTTTTAGACCTTTATATACAAGTATATTTTTGATCTAGAAAGATAAAACAAGCAAAGAAACATAAAATCTCACAATACTAATATATAGATACAATGATAATAAACACGGTTTAGAAAAATCCTAAATTGAAAAAAAAATCTGCTAAAACACTGGTTAGGCAATATGCATCACCAATGCATATATGCTGAGAGAGATTATGAGGTCACATACAAACCAAGAAGCTTTGAGATTACGAGGCTGGGCTGATGATAAAGCAACAATCCAATTTACTGTTAATTGGTTTTAATGAGTCCTCTCCTGCAGAGAGTCTGCTTTTCTGCAGGACCCAATCATCCTATGTAGTGCAACATCTTTTATATGGAAACTTAGGGAGATGTACATTGCAACAGAATCAGGAAATTTGTAACTCTACCTATTTCTCAGCATCCTATGGAAGAAGTCACTAAGCACTGTACATTACACAAGATTGTAAAGAGTTGTTTTGAATATATAAATATTCAAATGTAAATTTCTTGTAAATATTGTTGAAAACATCCCTTTAAATGTTTCTGCATTATTATAGTAGATCAACTCCAATTTGCAAGATCCTTGACACAGATTTTCTTTAATATATATTAATACTATGTATTTTGCCTTTTAAGGTTTGTTATGAATAGAGTACTTTTGACTCTTCCTCCAGCTGGATACACAAGTCCTTGAGTATTTTAAGACAATCCTAAACAATACCAGAGCCTCTTCTGGCCCATGGTCAGGCAAGAGCTGGAGTAAGAGAAGTAGGAAAATGCCTCAGAGTGACATTTCCCTCAGCTGCACTGGGCAAGACTATGAAGAGAGAGGTCTGGAGAGGTGGCGGCCACTGCAAAAAAAAGGCTGGGCTGCTTTAGGACTGTGCCTTCAGAACTAAAAAAAGAAGGGATAGCAAATATTTCACTCAGGAGTGTTCAGCTGGGATTGGTCATGAAAGTTTAGTTGTTCCTTTTACCCACTGGTTTACTTTCACGAGTGGAAAATTGTTTTTAACCTTATGTGGTTGTTTTTGTGCTGATGATTGGGTGCAAACCATGAGCGCTTCCAGCAGCCTGATCTGAAAGGGCTTTGTGCCACCTGTGCTCAGGGTGGGCAGCCTTGCAGGGGCAAAAAGAAGAAAATCAAGCCCCTGATGATTCTCTTTTTTCAGAAAGTCAAAAAACTCAATAGATTCAATCAATTGAGCAGCGCCCCAATCAGAGGAAGTGCTTTTCCCTGACGGTAGAAGTCAACAGGGTAATCCAAAGGTTATTTAGATCCTGCACTCTGGAGCCTGAGTTGCAGTTGCCTTTTATAACTAAAAAAGTGTTGGCATTTATAACTAGAAAACATTTTGCTACTGTAATGTCAGTTCTTCCGGACTGGGTTTGGTTGAGTTTTGGGGTTTTTAGTTTAAAAGAAAGATTGATAATATCTGGGCAACAATTTGGATTGTGGGTGCCTCACACAGTGCATAGCATTGGTGGCCACGCTGTTTAGGATAGACTTTGAGACCAGAGACAGGCCAAGTTTTAGCCCCATTATGTAATATAGAAGAGCTACTAAGAGAAGTTTGTCTCGCACTGCCCAGGCTACTAAACCTTGGGTTTTTAGCAGGCAAGTGATCTCCAGGGATGACTTAGAAACACTAGAGAAAAGAGAGTACTTCAACTTTACTGCCTGCTTCACTTTTTGCTGTCTGTGAAGGTGCCCATCAGTGCTCATAAGACAGACTATAAATAGGGGGAGGAAAAACCAGGAAATGCTCAAAACAGACTACAAGCAAGAAGAGGAAGAAAGTATTATGAAGATAACATTTACTTCAGCTTTCCTGCATCAAGGAAAGGGATCTAACAGAGACTGCAAATGTGTGCTGCAGTCTGAACCTATGCAATCATTATGGGCTGATACATGAATTGGCTGCTCACAAAAGATGAACTTGTTAAGTATCCAGCATGCTCCCAGAAATAGACTCTGAAATACATCTTTTGCTGATATTTTTTTCCCCCAGCTTGAAAAGACAGAGCAGACTTAAACGTAGAAGGCTGGTTAATAAAATATACTTGAAATATTTAAATGAAACACGAGGATCTTGGGCTGAACTGTTAAATTTTGAAGTACAAGAAATAAGTTTATTCATTATGATGATTTGTTTCTCTTCCTCTCCAAGGAGAGGGAGTCCAGACTGTTCCGTAGTGTTCTTGGTCTTGTTGTTTTACCAGCATGAGACCAATGGTGAATTTATGCTAATCTTTAAGTACCATTAAGGTGAAATTTGCAATATTTAAGAGCAGAGAGGACAGTTCAGAGCCTGCTTAAACCTCTAAGTTGTGTGACAAATGAGCCGATGAAAGAAGTGTTGGTGACAGTCCTGCCACGTGAAATTTCTGGAAAGGGAGGCAGGCAAAAAGGACACTGTTCTGCTCACCCAAAGTGTTGAGTGGATGTGAAAGATGAAAGCCCTAGAAGGAGAAATGTCTTTGCTTTTTTGGCTGAGCTTCTAACAGCGAGCCATGAAGTTGTCATTCAGGCCCTGTCAGCTGTAATATGTAAGCCACATGCAAAGCAGCTCCACACGGCTGAAAGGACTGCTGCTCGACTGAGGAGTCAGATTTGTAGCCTGCCATCAGGGTGGCCAAACATGCATTGCTGAGGTGTGAATTATGAAAGATAGTTTCCAAATGTCCAACAGGCAATAAACATTAATATAAACTAGACATGGGCCCATGCCAAATAGCCTCACTCGCAGGGTGTTTGGATTGCAAACATTTGATCAGGATCCAAACTTTGCAGCTGGCCTTATCTCTGCAGTGGCCAAGCCAAACCTTCAGGGTTTGTGGCCACCTGGCAAATTCTGTGATCCAAGGATGCAGTATCTGATTACCTGCTCCTTTGCCACCTCCAGCTGATAGCCCTTTTTATCAACCCTCCCCTGTGCTTCCTGCCTTGCTCTGGTATTCTTTCTCTGCCTTCATAGTTTGTCTCTTACTCATACTGGAAATTCTCCAAATTAGGGGCACACTTTAAATCTGTTGTGAGCAACTCTGGGTAGAATTATGCAATATTATGGAAAATCATCATGGGAAAGCATGGAGTCTGAGCATGATCTTTGCACCTTCCATGCAAGGCTGACAAAGGGGACTAGATTGCTGTACATGTGAGAGAGAGGTGGGCAAGAAATACGTTCAATAAACATACCCAGTTCAACTCAGAAGACATTCTGATGTTCTAAAAGACGTAGCCCAGCTGGTTAGCAGTTGCTTCCTGTGGAACTCAAGCCAGAACCTCCAGCCATCCCTGGGCTCAAACACCAGCCTCTGTAACCATTTGTGTTTTTCCTTTCCACCTCAAATCCCACTGAGTAAGTTTCCTGTAGGGATTGCCAGTCTTATGGCATGTGTTTTTATTCACTGGGATGTAATCCATAGAGAAACAACTGGACTGGCTAAAACACAGGCTTGACCCCCTTGTTTCACCTACAGCAGCAACAACCATGAAAGGAGTTGTGTGATCACCTTGCTCTCTGTGAACTGTCCTTTTCTCCCTGGGCCTTGGTAAGGGACAAAATAAACCTTAAAGCCAGACCAGCATTGTGATACTACAGTTTCAGGGAGTTTTTTTCTGTCTTCTGTAAAAGAAATACTCAGGAATGATGTAAATTTCAAAGAATGCTGACTATTACTGAATTCTAAGAGGTTAATTGGCATATTAATTGCCTGTAATTAATAGAGGCATACACAGACAAGAGAAGTGGAGATTTTATAGCTATGAAATTTGTCCATTAGCTACACTTCACACTCATCAAATCCAATGTTACTGAAGCAGTAAGACTATTGATCTACATATGGATTCTGCTTGGGTACTTGTGATGTCTATTTAATACCCTCATCTTAAAACGGAACAAGGGGATGCTGAGCTTGCACCTGGAGTTTTCTCAATTTTCTCTTTGCAGTTAGTGGCTGAAAAAACACAAAATTTTATGGTTATTTCATCTCCTGTTATAACTGTCTCTGGTTTTAGCTTAACAGGTTTCCAGAGTCTAAATTTCTGGCTGTAGTAATTAATTGTTGACTCATGGTTGTGTGAGAAAAAACTTCGCACATTCCACACTGACAAAATATCGCCAGGGATATTATCTGAATTTCAAGAAAATAAAAGGTTAATAATGTTGCCTGAAAGAGTCAAGTGTGATCTTTGATTTCCAACTTTTTGAGAAATAGCTCTGTTCACTGATATTTGAACCTAGTGCTGTGACAAGTCTTCGAGGTTTTGTATCTGATCAGTGTAGATATTTTCCCTCTGTTTTCTTCTGTTCTCATCGATATGGGAACATACCAGACCACGTTTCCTATACAGACCTGCTGGATCAGAAGCATGCCTTTCTTTAGAATTCATTTCTTTTTGAAAACAATCTGGATCTAAGACATCCCTGGGTGTCTAGACTCCCAGGGATAGCCTTGAAAGTAGACCCAGCTCTGCTCTGTCAAAGCCCTGCAAGCATCAAGGGCCTGCCAAGATCATCAAAACACAGTTCCTAAAAGTGTAGGTGTAGGTATGAAAATTGCTTTGTTAATACCACCCAGTTTTATGTCTCCACTCACGTGGGAGTGCAGAATATGTTGGACAATGTCTTCAGCTGTTCAGGAATGAGCACTAACCCGCCTGTGTTTTCTGCTTGGTTATGGGATTGGAGTGGGTGGGAAGGGTTCTGTTTCTTTTTCAGCTCGCTTCTCACAAATCTGCCAATATGTTGTCATCATCTTCTCCGCTCAGACTGCTGCAGGAACCCTGGTTTCATTGCCTGTTCTCATTGCTGACTGTTTTGGGGAATTGGGGGCTTTTTATGTGTGTGGTGGGGTTTTTGTTTGGTTGGGGTTTTGCTTCTTTTTGTTTGCTTTGTTTTGATTTTTAAATGGATTCCTTTTTTTGTGCAAGATCCAGAGGTGATGGGCTTTACAAGGACTGTCCTGGCACAAATGATCCTTGCTAGACTCACTGAGACTATGGGCACCCAGCATTTGTATTGGGGGCAGCAAGAAGGCAAATTACACTGCAAATCTACGACAATGCAGCTTCAGCCAGAGACAGCTCCAGGCTTTGCAGAATCACCTACTGAGACCCCAGGAAAGGTTGGAAGGTCAAACTGTGAGATGTTTCACTTTCATCTACTTGTGAAGGCCAGAAAATTCTTTGTAGACATTTTAACAAATAATACTTCAGAAATATATTTTCCCCTAACATCCTACTCCTTTTTTTTCTTCACAAGTATAAAAGCCAACAACAACTCAGCACGCATGTTTTAAGTTAACTAAAAGCAGATAGCAAGAATGCATGTTTCACCCTTCCAGAGGGGTCATTATGAAAAAGTGAGGTTAAAAATAATGTTAACGTGATCAGCAAAAACATGAACTCTTCGTTTTTCTGAATCTTTTAAGACACTCTGAAATGTCCTTGTGTGAGCTCTTTTGCCATCCTCCTTCCTTTCCCTTTTACCCCATACCCAGCCTCCACAGTGTAGGAAAAGAAAGATTTTGGTATCTCTGGCTATAACTAAAGGAGGGCTTCCTCAATGCTCTAACATCTCCATTTTAGGATGAAGTCAAGATGCATATTTTTCCCTCATTTTTCTCTTTTACCTCTATGTACCACATCAAATCAGGCACCCTGTTGTAATAGTTGCAGGGATCTTGCAGGATTCACCTCCCTGCTGCTCTAATTTCCATCTTTAGTGAATCCCAGAGAATCTGTAGGAAATTTGAGTTTCTTTGCTGGTGCTCCATCTTTAAAAAGCAAATGTTACTGGATATTTAAGACTTTTTTTTTTCCTATCGAATTGGTAACAGTTTCAGGACTATCTTTGTGAAAAAAGATGTCTATGTCCATCTTTACCTGCTACCCCTGGTGCTCTGCATGGACTGTGGAGTTCATTACATGGTGCTGACAAAGGGAGTTTTCTGCTGAACAGCTTCCTCTATGAGAATGCTCAGCATCACCATAGATGCAAGTTTTCTTCAGGTGTCTCTGATAGGCAGCAAGACCTAAAATTCCAGCCATGTAAGCAATTCTATAAGCATTTTTCAAGCCTAGATATCTCTCAGCATCTTATTTTCAAGTATCTGGAGAATTTGAAATGAAGGATCCCCACCCTGAAATTTCAATGTATTATACAGAGCAGATTAACAGCAGAGTTGTACTGGACATGATTAAAAGATGATTATAAGAAATAGCACCTTATAACAATTAATAATAAGAAAATAATTTTCCTTATGAAATCTACTCATCCTCATTAAGTGAAAAGTAAAGTTCAATGTGGTTACTGCCTTGGCTGCTTACAATTTTTTTTTTATGCTGTACTATGTGCCAGATGGACTTTGAAACTACTAACAGGATTTGCATGGGCTTCAAAGTATACATGTGAGAGGGCAAGATTCCCTCTATTTTAGTATTTACTTTATCTGTTCTGGGATAGACTGTGTATCAGCTGTGAGAGAGGAGCATGGCACCTACAGGCTGAGGCACATCCCTTCTTATTTAACTCTTAGATCAGTAGTGAGAAGTCTGTACCTGCAGAAGGAGCAGCTACTGAGCACAGAGCTTCTGAGATAGATGCAGGGGAAAACTGATCCTTTCTCCCATTTGTTCAAATGCAGGTCAAAACCGCAAACACAAATTGCGTTTTCAAAACAAAATAATCTAGCCCTTGAAAATTTGACTTCGTGCTTTCCAAAGGATGCAGTACTGTGGCTATTTTTTTTTTTTTTACCACATCCTCATCACATTCAGGCCAGCTCTAACAGAGAAGCATGATCAGAAGAGAAAAAGAATAATGAATTCTAAATCTGATTTATAACCATGCCATCCATTAGCAACATCTTTGCATTTCCCAGGTGTTTAGAGATCAAGGAGCCTGTTAGCCTGGCTATTGTGTGGCTAATCCCCAAAATGGAAAAGTGGAAAACTTCACTTTTCCCAGTGAAAATTCCGCAGATGATGCTGCCACAACCGTGACTGAGACCTACAATCGATGAAAAGGACAGGGAGGAAATGAGATATGTAACAGCAGTGCTTGGC
This sequence comes from Vireo altiloquus, assembly GCA_013396875.1. Classification (NCBI taxonomy): domain Eukaryota; kingdom Metazoa; phylum Chordata; class Aves; order Passeriformes; family Vireonidae; genus Vireo; species Vireo altiloquus. The sequence goes on from VZRF01011695.1 coordinate 463,031, forward strand.
TCCAGCAACTGTGGAAACTTGCCATGTGTTCTGTGCGTCATTTTTATAGGTCTGATCATGACATATGATAGACGCCAGAAAACAGGCTCTTATCATCATTCCACAGACAGTCTCTCTTTTAGTATGTGCCCTGGGCGTGATCCTGACAGTTTCACTGGCACAGATACAGAAGAAAGTATTTGCTCTTCTCTGTAACCTATTTACAGGGATGTCTTCTGAACTCCCAGAATTTCCCCTGGAGTAGGACAACCCCATGCTGTTCTCAGTTAGTGTTATGAATAACATTTTCCAATGAAAAACGTGTCTGTGTTCAGCCTGAAAGATTTCTGTCAAAAAACATTTGCCAACTGCAGACCAGAATTTAGTTTGGAATTTTGAATTTTGGGGCAGCCTGCTCCTAAACTGGTGACCATAGGAGCCCATGGTTGTCAGCTCAGCATGAGATAGCTCTTTCCTGCTTGGTACAGGGAGCAGAAAAGCCCAGGAAGCCTTGGTGATAAAGTAGGGCACAAACCTTGGAGTTTCAGGCAGCTGTTCAACAGAACTGACTTTCTTTGCATCAACAAAAATGAGGGAAATGGCTTTTTATTTTTGAGTTAATGTAGGCTCCAGGGAAGATATTTAATCTGAGAAGTATCATATGTCTTAGGCTTGGAAAAAAAGAATTCTCAGAATTTCTGTTTCATAGGAAATTGTGAAATCTTTCAGGTTCTGGTTCAATTTTGATTAAAGTGAAATTTGGAAGACTATTTTTCACACGCACCTAAAAAGCTACTTTACAACCAGTTCTATTTCTGCTCCAAGTTAGAGATAATTAGGCAAAAAGGTGGCCAAATAAAAAGAGTAGTCCTGCTACTAATCTCACAACGGTGAAACTTGAGGAAAGTTCACAGCACCATTGATGTTATTATAACTAGGATTTGAAAGCAGAAGAGGAAATAAAGTCATTGCCTTGTCAAAGAGATGTAAGACTTACATGAGCGGCATATTTGCCCTCTGGACAGCAGGAAAGCAGTGGAAAGAATGGAAAAATAGGAGCACTTGACAAAATATAATGGAAAAGTAAGGCGAATAGGTAGAACTAAAAAATAGTTTTGGTTAAGAATTTAAATTTCTGTTTTCCCTATCCAGTCTTGAAATAGCAGGGTAAATTTTGCATAAGTGCTTAGGAACCTATTGCAGGGATCTCCACTGAAGATTGGGAACTGAAGGGCTTTTTGCACTTTAGAAATTGCAGCACCTGGTGCAGGGATTCCCCTCTGGGCAGTCTTAGATAATCAAAATCTCTATCTTCTCCCTGTGCAAGGAAACAGGCTTATTTAGCCAAGAAAAAGGAAACAAGTTACCCACTTCCAGTGGGCTGGCAGACCCTAAATATATGTACCCCTTTGGGCTCACATACTCAGTTAGGCAAAATCTATTCAGCTGTGCAAAGTGGTCAACAACGTCATTGCAAGCCAAAGGAAAACAAAAAATTTATCTTGAGTTAAGGTTTTTGTTCTAAATAAAACAAACCTGATCATCAGGGGCTTTTAAAGATATAGAAATGGAGCCCAGTGGGAGGTATAAAGACACAATACTCCATGCAGAGCTAATTAAAAAAATAAATTCATGGGAATATGGGACCTTGACTTCTTTTTTTGCGTGCTCTATTTTAATGAAACAATGGTTTTCTTTTGTCCACTTTGTGGAATATGGACCAGCAGATCAGTTGCACAAGATGTTTGCTGCTCCCGTTTTTCCATTTCCTTTGGCTTGCAAAAAATTTCCTCTGAAAATCAGATTTGCAGAGCACTGGGTTGGGCTCGGTGTGGCCTGGCCAGCCAGCAGGCTGCAGCAGCTGGCCCACGGTCATAAACCACCTCCCCTTGAAACTGGCGCCTTGAATTGCTGAATAAATTCATCACTTTCAAAAGATAGAGGTGACAGAGAGACAGCCCTCGGGCTGGGCAGATGAATTACTCTGTTATAAAAGAAACTTGGCCTTCTGGGCAATGTCAAAATTTGCCTACAAAACGTTTGGCCAAAGATCAACACTAAACTGGAGCTGTGATAGCTTCACTTCGTCTGACCTCCCCATGTCCTTCCCTAGCATGTGTCAGTCTAAACCTGGTCAAGAGCCATGTTTTAATTGCACTTTAGATTTTGTAATTATTTTACATTTTACCTTTAGTGTCCTTGTGAGAAATAGGCCATGATTGCTTCTGAAAGAGGAGTGAGCAAAGAGGAAGGAGAAAGGTACCAAAACATGTAGCCTGAAATGATGGTATTAAATCAGAATCTTTGTGTGAATGTTGGTCTTTCCTGGTGTAGAAGACAGAGAAACACATTTTGCCTGCCTCACTCAGACCTGCATCTTGTGGAACTCACTGGCTGTGGCTGCACACTTTCCGTGGGGGAACCAAGCCTACCAGGCCTTGGAGTTGCACGTACAAAGAGCTGAACTGCAACCAAAAGGGGAGATTTTTTATAAAGAGATCAACATGGACCACACTGCTGAGAGCTGTCTACTGCTTCACACTTGTTCATGAGACCCTCAGAACAATAATCCATGTAGCACTTAGCCCAAAGTCTTCATCAGTTTGAAAAATCATTATTTTCTCTGGACACTTTGTGCATCACATTACTGTGGAAGGCAAATTCCGGTGGAAACTAGAAGGGAAGAATTAATGAAATAGCTAAGAAAATGACTCTTTTTTATTTCCCTTTGTAAATCTGGTGGCATTTTGCAAGTAGACTATCTTTTGCTTGTAGATTTTTTTAGCTCTAGTCTCAGATATACCTGTTTTGACATATGACCAGAGAAAAACATTTTGTAAACCAAAATATATTTTTTGTCCCCCAAGATGGCCTGGGGGACTTATGATATAATCTATCGTTATTTAAAGCTTGCTTTTGGGAAGTGTGTTAGAGTAGTGATCCTATAACATTGAACAGAAAAATATTTATTAACAACAACCCTCTTATGATTCATTCCAGAATCATGAAAATTATCTTCCTCCATTATGCTCTTAATAATGAACAATGAGCACATTTATTTTCAAACTGCAACCTATAACTACAGAGAAATCCAACTGCCTCAAGCATAGAAGGCACAAAGCTCTTCAAAATCATAAAGTAAAATCCACCTTCAAACAAAATCCCAGTGCAATGACCTTGGTCTGACTCCAGCTTTCATTCTGAATATATTGGGAACCAAATCCTGGTCTAACAAAGAATGAACTTGTTACCTTGCAAATGGTCAGCAGAAGGCTTTTCTCTCACTGCTGTCTTACTGAAGCTTCGAGCATGTGAGCAGGGCAGCCTTTGTGAATCAGCCCTATGCCTGACTTACAGAAGTGAATGCTATCCTGAAAGAGGAGAGAGAAAAAAACAAGGTGGTTCAGGCTGAGCCTCGCTAGACCTAAACAGTGGTTTTAAATTTTCAGAAGTCAGAGTGCAGCTGATTAAATCTGCAGCTGTCTAGGTGAAAGCAAGTGATTGGTGGGTCACAGAAGGTTTGAGACCAGATTCACCCATATGGTTTGAGTCACTCTGACAATAGAAAACAGCTGTAAAAGTCTTTCCCTGGCCAGAAAAAGTTGAGTTTATGGTTGCTTTGTGTCTCCAAGCATCTGATGAATACAGTTCTTTGTCTCAAAAAGCATCTGAAAACCCAGATGCTTATCTGCATTTCTCAGCTAAATAAATTGGGATAGTAATTTTGTGGTGATAGCCCTTTGTGAGCTTTTTCAATAATTTTTGATATTGCCTAATTTGTCAGGGAATATTTGAATTCAGATTCTGTCTGTGCCAAGAGGAGGTATTATCTCTTATGGACTCCATCTATTAAGGAAGGCTCTGCTCTGGGAAACTCACAACCTAGGTATAAAACTGCAGAAGGACAATTAACAACCAGTCTAGACAGACAGAACAAGCCAAACAGGGAGGGCATAAAGCTTAGAAAGGAAGAGTGACTGAGCACTCGCACTCAGCTCATTTTCATGCCTTAGTAGATCTGCAGGGGGTTGTTTGTTTTTTATCTGTTTCTTTGATGGACTCAGTGGAAGGGACTTATAGATCTTATGAGACAAGTATTTTGAGAAGAGACATTACAGAATAAGGGGTGGAGGCAGACTAGATTAGGTTGGGAAGGAAATTTCAGACAGTGGAGGTCTGTTGAAGAAGGCACCAGAGAAAGAGCTGGTGAAACAGATGTGTGCAGCTGGAGCCAAGTAAATGAGGCAAAGGTGAAAGGATGGGAGAAGAGCTCATTCAGACATTCCATACTTCCACTTCCCACTCCCACTTCAAGCCTGAAATACATGGAGATAGAGTGTGGACATGCTGATGCAGGAGGGATTGCAGTGGCAAAAACGAACTCAAAATCTTCAACCTCAAAAAAGACATATTTGCTGTTGTGAATTGGGAGCTTAGACTAGAAATTTCCACTTCCTTGCACTGGGGGTAAGAGCATTTTCAAATTCGTTTTATAGGTTCCTTTGTAAGAAATCTGCTGTGTTTTCATGTTTTCTTGAGACCACTTGCACACTTGTATTCTTTGAATGCAGACTTTGGAGACCGAGATTGAAGGAGGTGCTTCATTGTTTTCTCTCTTTCTCAGTCCCTCTTTTTCTTCTCACACACATATTTTTTTCTTTTTTCTCTGAAGGAAATATTTCCAAATGTGCACTTTCTCAGTCTTTTCTGAATGCTCTTTAGATTAAAGGTCAAAAATACAATCCTTGTCATTGTGTAGATACCAAAGAGAATGATAAAAATGAAACAGTATCTGTTCTGTGGACTACATTAAAAATAACCAAAAGCAACAGCTTTAGGACTGATTTAAGAAGTCATGCAAATGTGTAAAATCTAACAGCCTTAGGACACAGTTTAACACTTTCAGACATGCTGCATGCTTTTAGAAAGTTCCTTTAAAAGTTGGCAGGAGATAAATCACCTTTTCCAATTATTTTGAAATTATGCAAGCTTGGCACACTACAACGTTTGATCAGAAGTACTTATTGAATTGCATATTCCCCAAATATCACCTCCCAAGGTCACACACATCTAGATCATAACAGGCTTTCAGTCCACTGTGGTCTGAGGGCTCTCTGCACTTCCACTTGCAGCAGTGGGAGTTAGACAAGCATGACAAGAGGGGAAACTCTAATTGCTTTGGGGCTAGTAAGACTTTGCACCCATTTTAGTAATTTTGAAATGGCAATGCAATGACAAAAGAGGTAAGATCCATGTTTGAAGGGTTTTACATTCAGGTATGGCTATTTCTCTATTCCTTATGACCATAGGAAGGTGATACAATTTTATCAAATTAATTAAAGCACTGCCTACTAAATGTAATTCAAAAGGTAAAAATAAAATAAAATCACACAATCACAAGAAAAGCCCCTGTGATAAGTATCAATACTTATATGTATTGAATATGCTTATGAATATGAATATATGAATATGCAAGAATATGCTTCAACTATTTCTATTGACCCTATAAGCAGTGCTATGCTCTTTTCCAGTATGGGATACACATTTATTGACCATAGGAGCAAAAAAGCCCCACCCATTCATTAAGTTTAAACAATTCAATAGGGAATTGTGTGATAACAGTGAAGGAAAAACTTCTGTGTTCTCTGAAAAAAAAGCATATACCTACATATAAAGTAATGTATTCTCTCCTGCTGTGTGAAAATCAACATTCTCTGACTGATGGGGGTACTTCTGAAAGGGTTATTCAGTGCTTAAGAGAGTACTTGTCACTTCTATAATTTTAATAGAATTAGCAGACAGTCTGATAGGATTACTTCTCATGATAATCCATCTTCTCTGTAGTACTGGGAATTTTTTGGTGAAAAATGCAGCTATTGGCTTAAAAATATTTTTCTTAAGCCTCATTTTTAAAAGTCATTGTGTCATTGAGCATTATTATTATTAGATATGGACACTTGCCAAAATCCCAGAGCCACAGAGTCCCACACTGGGAGAAATTTGAGACCACAGAGCTTTCCATTTTGAAACTACCTCTCATTAATAATAATTTATTTTCATTATTTATTTTTTATTGTTAAGCCTGGATACAAGCAATAGAAGTATAGGGAATAAAAGTGTCCTAAAAAGCTTCTAAGTTAGAGATTACATTGGAAGCATATATTAGAGGACAGGCAAGTTAGGAAAAAGGAGAAAGCAAGGAGAAAGTAAGTTAACTTCACACAAAAGAAAAGCTAGGATAAAAGGGTAGAGGATATTGGGCACCTGTTCTACCTGGCAGTGCAAGTGAAATGTTTGACCAAGCTGAGTACCCTGGAAGACTCCCACCTTCCCAGGAGTCTTAGATGCAAGGGCTAAAGAAGGCAGTTGGCAGGAAACAGGGAGAATCAGCCTTGATAGTTTTCTAGGATCTGTCTGAAGCTTAATTTCTAAGACTGAACAAACAGATGGTGGGGAAATGCCTTCTCGACTAACCATGGAAAAAGACCACCATGGTACAAAATTAGAACCAGTGCAACTTCTTCTAAAACATATCTTCTGCTACTGATTTATAGTCTGTACCTAAAGTAGAAAGGGGAGAGCAAGGACCCATCTCTGCCTGCTCTTTTTCATCTGCTCTTTTGGCTAGTGGGAGTCTTTGTGAGCAGGAGCAGAGTAGCCCTCAGTGCTATGGGATGCACAGCTGAGGCAGGGCAGGGAAGGACAAAAGTGCTGCCCAGTAATGGCTGAGACTCTGCTCAATACTTTGGAGGAATGGAAAGTAACAACTGGTACAGAAGAGTACTGGCACCTTAGAGCACCGTGGATATCTAAGATAAGGAATTAGATGGACCCCTGTGGTATCAAAGAGAAGATAACACAGTTTTCTGGTACCCAGAAGTAAAGTTTCTATGGTTACCTCCCCATGGAACAGGGAATACAGAACACTCTTCCTGCCGGTCTCACACCCGTGCCAGGCTGGAGGAATAAAGCAGTAAAGTTCCTAGGATTTCTCCATTGCTGGCTTATTGGGCAGTCCTTGTCCAGATGCCCTCTGAGGTTTAGATCCAGCCTTCCCTCCCAACTCATTGGGATCATTAAGACTTTAAGATCATTAAGACTTTAAGAGAATTCATTTAATTTAGACTGAAGAAATAATATTAACCTGGAGTCTCAGAGCTCATCTGAGTCAGAAACAGTACCTACAACCAAAGAAAGAGATCTTTTAAAACCATCTCAACATGTGAATATTTCTGAAATATCTTCTTGGATTTACTAGAAATAGTTTCACACATATATCTGAAAATTTTTACTTAAAAATTCCGGTCTAGTTAGACAATGTATTTATTACAAAAAGCTACACTAATTTGTGACTGATTTCTACATGAGCTTGCATGTGTACGCACAAAAATGAGATCTTTTCATAGACCTAGGGAATAGTATTTGTGGAAGAAAGGCTAAGAAAAGTGTTTTGAAAATATATAAGCAGTATACTACATCCAGGGAGTAGAAACAGTCTCAATGTTTGTAGTACTATTTTTTAAAGGTGTAGCCACAAAAAAGGTAGAAAATATCCCTTGTTATACAGACAGAATATGTTTTACACATATTAGGTATTCCTCAGTATCATCTTTTCTGTAAAGACAGTCAAAATGCACAAAGAGAAAACAAATATAAACAGGGTGCTGAAGACAGAGACAGGTGAGATTCTGCTGAAAGTGTAGTGAAAAATGTAGAGAGAAAGGACACTGAAGGATTGCAGTTTTTATTATTTTGTTTGGACTAATGCACACTTCAGTTGCATATGGTGCATAGAATATAAATGAGATTTATTTGCAACACTGAGCAAAATGTAAGCAAAACAAGATGGCTTGCCCAAAAGAGGAAATGTGAGGCAGGATTATTTGTGCAGCATCCTCACTGCAGGGTACCTAAAGGAAGGAATCTCTACAATTAGAAATCAACTTTGGTGAACTGAAACACCAAATCTCCAGGAGATCTGCTGGAAATCTGGACAGTGCTAAGATCTGTATAGCACTTGGGCATTTTTACACAGGGCTTTTCTCTTGGTGCTGTGGAGTGTAACACTCTGGATCCCTAGGAGAAATCACACTGGCAGACCAAGGGAGATGAAGCATACTCGGCAGAGAGTGCATCCCTGGTGACATCAAAATCAGGGAAAGCTCCTTTCAGTCTTTCTGTCAATGTGGCTTTACTCACAAACCCCTGGACAAGGTGCCATGAGGCTCTGGATGTAGAAGTAGGAAAAATTTTGAATAGAACCAAACCGGTAATGAAAAAGAAAAAAAAAAAAGAAAAAAATAAGAAAGAGGAATAAACTGGTGAGTGATCCCGTGTAAACACAATGCAGTGCAGAGAAGAAGCAAATGGTTCAATGAATGGGAATGGGACATGGCTGGTTTGGCAAGTTCATGCAAATATCACAGAAAATACAAAGAATGCTCATGGTTTGTGTCTCTTTGTAGCTCTCTTGTGTCTGAATGTATACAGACCTCCAGCAGGCAGTTCTGTGGACTGTGCAAAGGGAAATGGCAACCTGCAATGAGAGTGAAGGGGTTGTAGAGACTCACACCAACGCTCTCCCTAAGAACATCAGCTATTGGGCACCATGGCCACATAGAAAGGAGAGGAGCTTCTGAGTGCCACATCTGCAAAAGGAAAGGCACTTGTTTCTGAAAAGTTGGTGTTTCAAACTGGGAAGAAGTTACACAGTTTAAATGGAAAAAATACTGATTTTCTGTTTACCCATATGTGTCTCAGTCACAGAAAGGGCCTATGGATGAGGGTCAGCATGTTCTCCCCTCTGTTTACCAGTTAACAGAACTTCATTTATTTGCAATTCTGTTTTCAATTAATTTGGGAAAGAATGCCAAACATATGGGGTTTTTGGTAGGTTCGAGTTCTTGATGAGTTTGGTTCACAATGCAGTATTTGTGTCACCTTGTTAGAGCACAACCTTCTCCAGGGCTTGACTCTTCTTTCTGTAGCCCATGGTGTGAAAGAAGAGTCTGCAAGGTTAACTCACAGATTCTAAAACATGCTATTTTTTTCCTTCAACTACTTTTGAAACTTCATTTTACATCTGAGTGACTTGGTTTTTAAATGCATTCTTTCTCCAACAGTTGTGTGCTATTGTAAATGTAACAACAAACATCAGTGAACAAAACCAACAGGTTATTAAGCCTTTGAAGAAAAATATTGTTGTTTATCTTTGAGCCCATAAATTTTAAAATACTATTTTATTTGAATTTGATTTTGTTTTAACTTAATCTGATCTTGAAAAGATCCAGATACTTATCTATAATTAAATGTTTATTCAAGATATCTAGCTGCTGCTTATTTTACTAGCTATTAGGTTGTAGATAACTGCAACTGAACATTTCTTTTCTAGTTTACAGTATTTAGAACATGAGTAATTATTCCAACATACATGCATAAGATAGTAAATTAATATATGAACAGTCTTTCCTGTGGCTATATTTTTGTCTGGTAAATAAACCCTCATGCTAAGGACTTTATAGAATACATAAGGCATGGAACATGGTATGTGTTACTGGCTCTTGGGTGGCCTGCAGCTCAAAGACCCTTGCCATTTAGTGAAGATACAATACAGTATTCTTCCATGACTATTTACATTCCCTATTTTTCACAGCAACTTCAAATGCATACATTAGGCATTTCTTCCCTCTTGTCTTTTTTGATCTCCTTGGGGACAAATTTTACTATGGTGTCAAAACATAATACAATCCACTCATTCATTAGGCACAGATCTTATTGACAGAAGTCTTATTTATTGTAAAGAGAAAGAGAGCATATTCCTGAAGAATGGTTGTGGAAGAAAAGAAAAAAGAACATGAAAAGCAAGCTTTAAAATAATAAATCATTGGTTCTTTTATCTCAACAATGCTTTTGTACAGCTTGGGAAATTATTAAGAAGATACTGTAGAAGAGAAAATCTGAGAAATCCTGCAAAATTCAATGTCATTGTTTTAAAGCTTTCTGAGGAGGCAAGTTCTGCAGCCTTTTTGAAGCTCAATTATAATTCAGCAGGAAGAGGCACAGAAAAGATTTTCAATCCTCATTGGAAATGGAAGTTACAGGAGGACTGGATGTAGAGTGAAAATAATGAGGCCTTTTTGTCACTGATCTAGCCAGGGAAGATGCTGCAATTTTAAATTAGTACTTACTTTATTCATATTTAAGATAAAGTCCTTCCCAAATTTTCCTTAGTAAAACCAGTCTGGAATTTCATGGAGAGAAAAAACACCAGATGTTCAAAACGAATATAAAATTATCAAAGGAACTTTTAACACTCTTTGCAGTGGTACTTATATGCTTTACCCTATAAAGAGCCTTCCTGTTAAAGATCTCAGAGCACTGCAGCCATAGATCAAACTTCAGGATGACTATGCAAAGATTTGTCTTGATAAGGTTGACTATGTTGGGTTGGTAAGGTTGAAGTGCATGTTTTGACTTTTGCAGCTGTCAGATGATATTATATCCCCCCACAGGAATGATGGAAGTACAACTGAGGGTCATACAACTGTTTTGACCATAACACAAGCAGACACCCCATTTCTAAAAAAAAGTTTATTTTGAGGTTTTAGTAGTGAAAATCCTCAAAAATTCAGTTTTTCAGAAACTTTACTGAGCTATTTACCTTTTTTAACATTTCAACATGGAAAGAAAGCGCCTTTTTTTTTTTTTTAACTTTCAGGTTCTGGAAGATTTGGGATTTTAGCAAAGGTAATTGTGGTATCAGCTTTTCTGAACTTCGACCCTGGATGTGTAAATGCCATTGCATATGTTAAAATTTGAACACGCAAGTACCCAATATGTGATGGGTGAACTCATTATCTTGATTGTATTTGTTTGCAGATATTTAAAAATTTGTTACAGAAATTTAAAAAACCTGTTCATCCAAAATGAAAACAATATTGTCTGGCACGACTTTGCAGTTGCATATAAACCATACATCCACCACGTCAACCACTACCCACAAGCTTAGGCACCCAGAAACTTAAACAGAAATGCTGTCAATAAAACAGATAAAGCAGCTTTCTGGTCATTATTCCTCAGTGAAACCATCTATTTTAAACAGGTTGAACAGATTCAGTTATTCAGGGAAATAATTATTATTTATTTATATATTTAAGATGTGATTACTGAAAACTGGCCAATATGGATAATACCAACCAGTGCTGAACTGCAAATTGTCATATTAAAAATCAAAAAGAAACCAGGTGAAAATACTTATAAATTATGTACACAATTTTCAGACTATCTTGGGAGTGGCAATACTAACAATATACTTTTTTTGGTACGTGTATCCAAAAGGAGTAGGGTACTGTGGTTCACTTCAAAGAGAGCCCCTGCATACTTAAAATTGGACAAAAGCTTCCTTCAGAGCTGGGTCAAGGTTTAGGGACAGATTGGGCAGTAAAAAAAGGGTACTCATAACAGTAAAAATGGTTCCATATCAAGCAGAAAATTACTCTGATTGCACACTGAGAACGTATTAAGAAGTTGTGTAGTGAAGCAGGTAAGGACAGAGGAGAAAAAAAGGCAGACAAAGTCAAAAAGAGAGAGAAAACCATCATCACAACTTACATGGACTTGAAGGCAGCTTCTGTACAACACAGAGTGGACAAAAAGCTGATCTCCAAGGTCAGGAAGCACAGAGGACAGGATGATAGACAGGATTTCTATTTGCACAGACACAAAAATAAGCTTAAACATCAAAGACAGGGTAATTTTGAACTTCAGAAAGAGGAATGCAACTAATGGACCTCTACAAAGGTAATCATTAAGGATGAGACTGTTCAGTTTTTATATCGGTGACCTAGAAGAGGAAATGCAACTTGGAGACAGAGTAGAAGCCAGAGTGAAAGACCAGTTATCAAGTGAAAATTAACTTAGGCTGGAAACTCTTTGGTTTAGAGCAGAGCTGAGACTATTAGTGACAGAAATGAAATACACGCATCCAGCAGATGTGCAATAGAAAACACTAATAAAGAGAAGGATCTCAATGAAGTAATCTAGAATAGAAATTTTGTTTATTAGATTCTAAAGCGAAATAACTGAGAAAATTACCATAAATATAAGTTAGAATAATATTTGCCAGAAGACAAATATTACTGAATATTCAAGCAAATCTTTGAATACATGTTAGAAATATATTTATGTAAATATATCTGCACTAGTAAAGCACTCTAACTATAAAGGTAACTATCAGCAAGCCCAAAATTTAAGAGCATTAAGCAGCTTTCATTTCCTTGTTAACAAGATAGTTTGTATATGGTACTGAATACATTCAAGACAGATGTAAGGAAAATAAAAAGAAAATGTTGTAACTTTTTCTTGTACAAACACATTAGGTTACCATTAAAATAGATGAACTAATCAATTAGATAACCTCACAGGATTTTTTTTGCTTTTTTAGCTATTCTTCATCAATATTGTCTTGTTCTGTATTTTATGAAACAGTTATAAACCCAAAAACTTTCACAAATTTTCAAAAACTGAAAATGAAATTATACTATCCATGCTTTTACCTTTTAGATAATTTTTAAAAGCAGCATACTTTGATGCTGAAAGTAAAATATCTTAAACAATTAATACAATGCATTTTATTAACCTGAATTTATACACAAAAATGTTACATATATAATTCACATTATGTAATTCCTGCATAAGGTAACATAAATTTTCTTATCCTAGAAGCTTCTAAACCATGATGAAATTTTGTGTGCTGGAAACTGCTCTTGGCTAAAATTTTTTCTTTTCAAATTCATGAGCTGAAAATTGTTTCACTCTTTGACCTGTGAGCCAAGTTCCCCAAAGCTTGATGAAAATTCAAATGGCTGAGTTATAAATATCTCTGAAACTAGGTTTATAATGGAAACACAAGCAGATCCTTCACTAGAGCAGAGCTCATGGGGGCAGTTAGGGCAGTTTACAGAGCAATGAGTGCCAAGCTATAAGTTAATGAGGAGAAGCAATTGACTAATAAAGCACCCCTAAACAAGAAGAGAACATTTAAAAATGCAGGAGCTGAAAATTTCTATTGGGCTTTCCGTTGGCTGTGTCTCTGTATGCAGCTTCTTTGTTTCTCATTCTGCTTCAGGAAACCATTGCTTTGGCTTCCTATATTTTCTTGTGCTGAATTCAGTAACCACACTTTTGAAAGGCTGAGGAAGGGGCGTGTGTGAAACCTAAAGTTAGAAGGCAGTTGTCAAAAAACCATTTACTATACTCTTCGGTCTCAGTCTTCCCTCTTTTTTCCTTATTACATGACTGGGAATGCACCATAGGATGACAGCAAGATAAAATTAGAGATGGCTCCATTTGACTTTGGTGCCTCTGCACATCAATTTACTCCTGCGAGTTTTATTGTTACATTTTAACACAGCACAGAGTAGTGGTGTCGGTGTCAGGCAATCAGGGCTTGAGAAAAGAGTGCATAAAGACATGGTTTCATTAATATTAGGATATAAGGGCAGTGTGGACAAGGGAGAAAAGTGCCATTATTTCAGTCATACAAATTTATCACTAAGTAAATTTAATGCATGCTATGACTGTCATTATACAGCCAGCATTCGCTGTAGGAGAGATAACAGAAATACTCTTCTCAGTTAAGACATGATTGGTGACAGCTTAGAGTGATCATGTTTTTCTTTTTCAGCCAGAAGTGATTGCACTCCATTTTGGAAAAGATATTTAAAAGATTGAGTGAAACTCACCCGTAAATAATGGTGCTGAAGGTGGATGCGTGCACCTTTGAACTCACCTTGATTGTTTTACTCTGGGACATATGTGCTGCAGGAAGTGCTAAATGCCTCCTGTGTCTTGAGACACTCACATGAAGAAGAAAACAAATGACAAAGTATCTCCCTGAATAATTTCTTTTTTCTGTTCTTGTCGGCCATGTACACACTCTTCACTGAGCTGTATACATATACTTCTTAGCAAGAGTAATAAAGAGATAATTGGGACAAGATGCATGCTTCATTAAAAGATACATATAGCTTTCATGCATCTGGCTTAAATTAGTGAGTGGTTTCAGAATGTGAAATAATTCATTACGTACAACTTCCACCCCTCCCAAATACTATTATTTGAGATGTAGTAGCATAATGAACCTTCCTAAAATTAGACTTCCTTTTGGGGCCCTCTGTCCTGTGCTTTCTACCTGTCACCTTTGCTTGCAGGATTGCTGCCACTTTGGTTCTCTGTCTCCACGTCACCTTCTGTGACAGTGGACTGGGATAGAGAACAGGTAAAGGAAAATTGAGGATGGCTATGTTGTTCCACAGTCTTGCTCTGCAACAAAAACACGAGTCTTCAGAGTGCAGGAACTGAAATCCCCTTTGACAAAATGGGGGTGTGCTGGAATTTGTTTAATGCAGCCTAGGCCAAGACATGGTTTGTTATAGCCTCCTTTCCTGTGAGCAGGGAATGGAAAGTGAAAATACAGAAACTAAGCCATATATAATTCTCAGTTTTGATTGATGAGATCCCACATTGAACTGGAGGACTTACTTTTGCAGGTGGAGTTTGTCCCACAACTGCAACGTCTCCTTGTCTCAGCACTGCTGTTACCAGGGATGCTGGTACAGCAGCAGACAGGATACCTTGCATGCCTGCTGCCAGCTGGGAGCTGGGTTTGTCACGTCTCCAGTGGCAAAGATGGTGATATGCTACTGATACATAAAGTGTTGTACTGAATCCAGCAGGCAGAACTCTTTGAGATAAGCAGTTTGACTGAATTCCAGCATCGCTTTCACACTGCTGTGTCTATCTGAAGTCTGAAAGACCAAGATGCAAGAGCCTTAGATGTTATTACAGATTCTTTTGATTTTTAATCCTACAATTATTTGTATAATGGTGAGGAGAAAGAAGAATGATCCGATCCTTCAGCATGTGTGCTGAGCTCTTCAGACACAGCGTGCTCATAGGCTTGCTCTATATACTTCATATGCTGCATAATTGCAGTGGAGGAAAAAAAAAGAGGAAATTGCACATTTAAACTAAATCAAATTCAGAACCTCTAATATGGCAGGTCACAGAAGGCATGTACACATTTAAATAGGACTGCTGCTACAGAAACCAAATAGTTCTGAAGCACATCTACATGTTGGCTCTTGACTCCATGCAGCTCCATTAGGTAACGTTTTAAAAATAAAGTCACTTAACGATGAACGTTCATAAATGAAAAATGCCTATTCCCCATAAAATGCTTGTCAAACAGCAGTGCCTATCTATTTTTAGCACACACACAAAAAAATGACATCAATCCATGTTGTTGTGAAACTCCTGATCTACCCTTGAGAGTCCTTCCCAGAATTTTAAATAATGAGTCTTATAAGGCAGCCTTCTTTTTTTTTTTTTTTTTTTTAATAAGTTTCTATTTTTTTAGTAGGTAGCTAAAAGGTAGAGGTGCAACAAATGCAGAATATCTTAGGTTTGTGGTGCTTTTATAACAGCAAAGAATTTCTTCACTTGGAGCTGTGTGACTAACCGTTAGGAGTTCTTAATTCCCTTCAGGAAATTTAAGTGTTGGATTGACAAAGATGTGCCGGTTACAGAGCCAAAATTTCTACAGTGACAGACCAGGCAGAAGGATTCTCAGTAAGGGACCACTGTTATTAAATACACTGTCACAGAAAATTAGGCCAAAAGCAGATCACACTTAAAGAGACTGCACAGCAAGGCACGCCCTTTTAAATTAGACTGTCCTCCTGCACTCCATAGAGTTTGTTCTGCGCTGGAGTTTAATTTAATTCAACACCACTCTTGCTGTAGTCAACCTTTTGGCTTCCACCATCTTTTCTCCCATGTTTTGCATCTTATGGAGACTATTTTTAAAGTTAATTAGCTTATCCAAAATAAAGCAGAAAAAGATGCAAATGCAAAACTATCATTTAAAAGCACCATCATGTGAAATAAACTGCACAGTTTTAGTTAATTTTCTTGTTTAGTTAGTGCTTTTCTAAGAAAAATTAAAGGATTCACTTGAAAATTATTTTGAAGTCTTTATGTACATACGTCCCTTAAAATGGTTTTTTCCCCTCTCTTAGAATGAAGCAGCAAACATGGAAATGAAACTTTAGATAATGAGAAAGAAGGCAACTGGAGGGTATCCTAAGCGATTTTTACATGATTTTACAAATACCAAATCTTGACTAACAAACAAGTAACTGTATACTGTCAGAGTTTCACCTGGCCACAGCCCTGTAAGCTGCTTGCTCCACAGGGGCATCCATTGTGCTCATTAAACATAAAGGAAATCTTCCAGACAAGAAAGTCTGATTACTTAAGGAACAACTTAAGAAAAGCTGTGAATACCATGGGACATGATTCACTTAATAGGACTTAGCAAAACATTAGGAAATTTACAGTATGGTGGATTATTATCCATTCAGCACTCCAGTAGCACTCAGCCAATGCTGCTGACCTCTGTGCCAGGAACTGCACAGACAACACAAACCACCTGGTTTTTGTACTCAGAGTTTATACAGAGTCTATACAGTTTTTTTATAATACCAACTAATAAAATAGGGCTAGACCAGGAGAGAAAAATTTAGATGAAGTCCTAATTAACTGCAGCTCAAACGAAAGCAGCGTATTCCAAACCTCAGCAAAAGGGCAATTTGCTGACTGTGCCATCATGGGAATTCTGGGTTTATATATCTTCCTTTCCTATGGGTCTAATGCAAAGAAAACCTTGCCAAAATTCAGACTTCCTGCCATTTACATGGCAAACATGGAAGCAGCAGACTTAGGCCAGGCCTCCTACATGTAAGCAGAAGAAAAATCTTCCAGGAAAATTTTCAGGGTCAAGAGGAACAACAAAGAATACTCTTCCAGAATACCATGATGAACCTTTATTTTCAGTTTCAAAATCATCAAGATGCCTCCTACAGCCAACATAACTTGACAACGTCTGACACCATTCTTCTTACGAAAGCTGGAAAAAAAATAATCTAGCTGGAATTACTGTGAAATAAAAGCAACATTTTGAAAACTTTGGTCAACAAGGTCCACGGTTTGTCATGAAATATGTATCAAGTCAGGCTTTATGCAGACCTGTCCAACATCTGATACTGAAAAATGTTCTCATTTATAGCTTGTGTAGGAAAATACATTATTAAACTTTCAGACAGTACAAAAGGGAGTAAATACTCCAGTGCATAGGATTAGGAATCAAAAGTTTCTTGTCAAATTACATAAATGGTCTGAAATAGGTGAGAAATATTTCAGTGGACATGAATGGTAAATATTCCCCTTAAATAAGCATAATCAACTGCATTCAAATATAGGGGTTGAAGTATTGGGGCATCTCTCCACTCTGTGCAACTTTTGTGCCCAGGACTTGCTAATTAGTTTTTTTCTGTACTTGGAATACTTCAGGTGCTGAAGTATTGGGTATGGGTTGCTTTAGATCAACTTTTCTTTTTTAACTTGGGCCTATTTTTGGAAGGCTGACAAATGTGCAGGGAATATGGTTCACTTGCATTCCCAGGCAGGCTGTTCGTATGTGTTTATTGATCAGCTTAAAAACCAAAAGGATGACATGAACAAAACACTTCTCTATCTTGTCAACTCCACCTGGCATTTACAGAAAAAAGGCCAGATGTGCTAGGAAATATCTGGCCAAGTGGCAAGCTTGTGTGTCTTATTAAGCAGTGAAAATACAAGTTTCTATGCCCTCTATGCAGGGCAAAGCAACAGAGGCCACTCAGGACAAGCAGTTTCAGAATTTTAAAGCTCACTGGGTAAATATTCTGCTTATTCAGTGCCTGCTAACACAGAGATAATTGCCAGTAGCTGGAATGAGCTGAGGAGTTACAGTAGATAATTCAATGTGCTATACAAATATATGTGTTCTTCTATTATTCATACCATGACATTTGTTGGTTGTCTCAGGAGTACCAAGTGAGGCTCCTATGGTTCATGAATTACTTCAATTATGCATGGTTATGGGTAGGCATTCACCATGTACAAACTGGTTTTGAATCATGCATTTCCTGGGGGCAGTATTTCTCATAGTAACTAGCAAACTTTTTAGGTCTTTCGGAGCCTGCTGCATGTTAGTAATTCCTACTTGCAGCAGTGATCCTGGCACACGTGATATGGGAAAGGTGGGAGATAATCAATGTCTACATGTTGGTTAAAGGGAATCAGCATTTGTATTTATTTACATTTAAAAGTCTATCTCCCTCACTTGGAATTTAAAATATGACATCAAACTGCTAAACAGTGATCTGCTGAACAATTGTCACTATAAATAGCAGTCCACAAGAGGGAGGTGGCAGTAGATCATATTTTTTACATTTGGAACTGTACAGTCATTTCCCAGCTAACAATCTTGCCTTGGGAAGGTAACTTATATTCTCAGTTTTAGGCTTTTGTTCCTTGGTAGTTCTTTATCATGTTTTCAGTTGTTCATTTTTCTGAAAAATACTGCCCATCTATCAGGAAAATGTACATGAAAACCCATCAATGCACCATTTGCTGCATAAATACATGAGAATGGCTCTACCAAAGGACATGCTTTTTCTAAAAACACTAATAAAGACCTTTTCTTTCCCTTAGTAAAAAACCCATTTTTGTCCCAGAATCCATCTTTATAAAAGTAAAAGCTGAAAGGAAACTCAATTGTTGCGCCATCTGTTGCTGTGTATGGAACATTTCACATCATTGAGCTATTGAATTTTAAGTTTTTAATAAGAGTGTTCATAAAATCACGACACAAACAGACTGTTCAAGCTTTGGTGCATTAAATAGAGATCTCTTTTCTTCCTGGCTTGGGCAGGAGGAGCCTCAACCAGTCTGAGAATGGAACAAGCTGGTCCTGGGGCTGCCAGGCTTCCCTAAAGGAGCCAGCCCACCGGCTGGGATCCTCACTGGCCCCTCTGCTAAGGCTTTGTAACCCCTGTGTTAAGAATAAATATTTATGTTCACTGGAAGAAAATAGGGTCAGCACTCTTCATTGTCCTGGAGAAGTATGGGTCTGTATAACTGAATAATTTTATACATAAAAATATACATACAGTTACTTTGTTTTTTCTGTGCTGGATAATGCAAGCACCCTAAGACTGTGAACTGATTAACCACCCATGTCCTCAGTATTCAAAAGCTTTATCTAAAGCTCGCTAATTTGAAGATATTCTGTGGACTAAGCACAGGGCATTCTCTGCCCTTCTCTGAAAACTTACTGCAAGTAAACACACTCTCAGAGAAGCTGGAGATCAGTAAAACACATCAGATCTTCCTCCCCTTTTCCCTGTGAAGAGAGAGTTACTCATTACATCTAGTTTTGTAGATTTTTGTCCAAGTGCAGCCTAGAATTTTGAAACACTTTTGCCTACGTATTTGGAAATTTTGCTGAATAAACCTTGTATCAGGTTATGATTCCTGAAGTTCCATTTTAATTTGTCCTGTTCTCAGTTTCTCTTGTTATCACCACACCAAACAGCATCTCCTGTGCTCATATGCCCACCTAGTCCTTGCTTGCCCAACTCTTGATGTGTGCAGTGAGAGGAGACAAGTCCTGTTAGGAAGAAGGCACTGTTAGGATTTTTTATCTTGTTGGCTCTTAGGACACAGAAGTGTTTTAAAAATACTTTGTTAATTTTTCTCTGGGAAGATGTATAAAGGACACTATGATAAAGGAACCTACCACAACAGGTTGGCAATAGATAGATAAAATTCCTCTATTTGATAGTCATTTAGATAAGAAGAAAACTGCTCTCTCTTGTAAGACAGTTCTTTAAGCTGTGTAAAAGCACATAACTATTAAGGCCATTTCAGAAAAAAAGGTGGAAGCTCAGCTTTCTGCATGCTAGATTTGCAGGTCCTGGATTTTATGACCATTATTAACTTTGGAAACATTTTGAACAGTCTGCATTTGTATTTGCAATTCCTAGTTTCAGTAATTGCACAATCTTCACTCTACCCTTTGCATTTCTTTCATTGGTTGTATGTATCTGGAAGGAAAACCAAGTACCTTGGAGCCAGTATCTTTGTGCACTGAAGATATGTATCCTAATTTTCTTTAAATTCTTAAAATTTCACTAGTTTAATGACATTAAGAAAAGCTGTTTGTTCATTACAAAGCATTTCAAGCAACAAGTTTATTAAAAATTTCTTTGCATTTGTATTCCTTCCTCCTAACTCTTTATGGGTCTCATGTATTTAGTTTAAAAATGCATCCTTGGAACAGAAATATTCAGCAATAAATAATACAACTAATTGTGTATTTTACTGGAGTGTGCTTCTGCTGCTTGGTTACTAGGAAATTTTTTAATGGTTATTTTTTATTTATGACTTCAGGACTGTATCTAATTTTATCTTTTTTTTCAGTTTTTATAACTTTTTAATAACAGGGAAAGAAGTCAGTATCACTACTTGCAAGTGTATCCAAGAGGGGTTTTTTTTTTGAAATTCATTGTAAGCAGATGCAAACTTAATTGTAAAATGTATTTCAAATTACAGAAAAAATTGTAGATATAAGACATTAATGTATTCATAGCAAGACTTCAAAAAAAAAGCAAGGCCTAAGAACAAATGAAATCCATCATCTCTACTTCTTGAAGGCCTCACTCAACTGACTTTCACTTCTACCTGCAAGTTGGAAAGTATCTGTATAGGAAAATAAGGAAGATGCCTTCCAAAAGTAAAATTTAAATGCTCTATTATAGTTCGCAGCAAATCACATTAATTCTTCTACTGTTCATTGTGATAATAATATTAATCAAGCTGCTCTCTGGATACTCATGTAAGTTGTAATACGTAATTCTGTGGAAGCTCCGTTCCAATTTAGCAAGAATTAATGTTCACTTACTGCAAAGTGTTATGGGAAAAATATATTTGTGGACTTTACATAGGATCATATTCTTGCCCTGTGGATGTGGAAGAGTGGATAAAGTAGGAGGTGGAATATAATTCCAATGTAATGAGTAAATGCTGTTCTGTGTAGAGTGCACTTAATAATCTCACTCTGTAAAAACTCAAGGCACTCAGAACTGTTGTATTTTCAATGGTTTAATCAAGAAAATGTTGAGAGACACTGGCATTGCAGTTGAGATTGATGGAATCCCTCAATGTCCTCATTAAATTTAATAAACCCATGTAACAGAAATAATAATAACACTTCACAGTGCTATTGCATTGCTCTTTCTATGAAGAATCTCCAAGCCTGTTGAGAGCATTCATGAATTGAGCATCACTGTCCATCTCCATGGAATGGCTCTCATCTTCCTGCTGCAGAAAATATTTTCTCCTGGGACACTCTGGGGAGAGGCTCCTACAGGTGCACACCTGGCTCCAGGCAGATGTGTATGTGTCCCTGCTGCCTGCCTCTCCACTGGCCACATGGCGGGCTTTACTTTTTTGTTCAGACTCCTTGAGACATTTTATTCAGCTATTTTCTAAGGTCCTTGTGCCGTGAATCAGGCCTCTTTTCTACCATTCCATGTATATTTTTAAAAATTAACAGCAGCATTTGTATACACCTTGTAAGCTTATGCTTCTCCAAGTTTTCAGTAGTACCTTTATGCTGACACTAATTTCATGTTTTTAACTCTATTACAGGTACATTTATGCTGCTTAAACCCTGCTTTGCTTCACTGGTACAGTTTGCTGAAGAAATCATACAATCAAGAGTCCTGGAACATCCATTTTAGAAAAAGGCTACTTATTTTTGTATAACTTTCAGTGGCCTGAACACCTCCCTGACTTGTGGCCCACCTCATTAGAGCAGCCAATTAGACAGTTTTTCACAGTTTCTTCAGCTGTGGCAATAGCAATTGCTACTCCTGCATAAGACCTAATTCATCCACAGGTCTAGAATTTTACTTTATCTGGTGGAAACTGACCACTTATTTATCAGATATACTTCAGTTTCTCAACTACTACTTCGTTACTTTTAAATTCCCTCCTCATTTGTTAGGAGTCTAGCTCACTTCTGCTTTGTTCATTTTTGTCTAAAATCTGGAAGGTGTTGAGCTGTTCCTGTTTCCACTCGCTTGGGCAAAGAGAATGACTGGGCACTTCTTTTCAATAGAAGGCTTTGCATGGCCAGGGAACTGCAGATCTGGTGGGAGCTAATTAATCGTTTTCTCTCTGCACACTGTGCATGGTCCTTTGCTTGTTGCAGAAAAAGTTACTGGAAAGGAACAGTAAGGAAGAAGACTTAAAGAGTTTCCTTTTTCTCCCTAAAACTGTACATTTTTGCTTTGCATTGGGTGGTGAGGACTAGAGTTATGCCCAAGCACTTATTTATAGAAGGAAGAAAGTCCTTTAAGTTTGCTTTTAAAGGGGACAGGTCTTCTCAGCTGCTGTGGACAAAGAATGTTATGAAATGTGCAACACTCTTCCCAGCAATGTCCCATTTCCCCTTGCTTCCTCTGCTAATATGAACCCATTCTGCCCCTTTTGTGCTGACTTGATTCTTTATTCCTGCCTGATACCTTCTGTCTTTCAGACTACCACTCAAACGCACGTGTTCCTGTCCTTCTCACCTCACACCATCATGGGTTTTACCATCAATTAGCTTTGCCTCCAAGCTCCACTCTTCACAATTCAGCAAACCGAGATGTACCTGATAGAGAAGACAGGAAAGGGTGGGAAGCTGGGAGGTGCATCTCCAAGTTTTGCTCCTGGGTGAAATATGTGCCCTCACTTAATCACTCTCTGCAAAGTTCTTTGAGATCATTGATTAAAGGAGCTGTGCAAGTATAGGGCACAGCTGCATGTGTGATCAGGCCGTAAAAGAGAAACCCTTGAACCTAAGCTATGTTTTTCCAGGCACTGCAGTCTGTGGATGTCTTCCTTTGAATTTTGCTCCATGCCAACCAGGATAGGTTCTCACTGTATCGAAAACTCCTGCAGTCTTTTTCAGCCTGCACTGGCCAGCAGCCCACCAACCATTCCACAAACAAACATGTATTTCTCTCTGGATTTATTTCTTCCTTCCCTTTTATCCCACTATACAAGCAATTAGGTATTGAATCCTTAATAAGCCAATCTAGACCAGCCCACATGACTATTTTGCTCCTAATCAATTTATTCAGCTCACATTGAGGGTTTTATATTTACAATATCACAGCATTTTGTGTAGGAGTAATAAAAGGTAAGGAGTAATTTTAGGGAAAGAAAATCCAGTT
This sequence comes from Vireo altiloquus, assembly GCA_013396875.1. Taxonomy (NCBI): domain Eukaryota; kingdom Metazoa; phylum Chordata; class Aves; order Passeriformes; family Vireonidae; genus Vireo; species Vireo altiloquus. Next base: position 486,181 of record VZRF01011695.1, read on the forward strand.
GTAGGTTTTTGCTGGTTTTGTTGAGCTTCAGTGTGTGGGTTCATTTCACCACTTGGGAGGAGAAATTTTGAGTTTCAGTCAGCAGAGTTCAGTTCCAGCATGGGAGGAACAGAAATGCATAATTAAACAAGCTGCAAAAAAATTTGGGAAAATGTAATCAGACTCCTGCAAGCTGTCTTTTTCCAGAAGCCTTTTCTTCTGTTTTACCACTCTTCTCTAAGCCTTGGCAATGGACTTCACCCTGCACTGTTATCATGTCAAAGTTAATTTATTATCACAAGGGAAAAAAATCACAGAAGTCTCAGGGGCTCAGGTCAGAGAGGTACCTGTGTATCTTGGATATTTATGCAAGGTGACTCTTAAACAACTTCAGTACTACATCTTAAAGTCCCCACAGGGTGTGTACATATTTGGGTCTCCACATTTCCTGGACCCTGTGTCCCATGTTGTATGTGATGGTGAACACCTTTGGATCCAGGCAATCATCCAGCTCTACTTGAGATTTGAGTGCAAATCAAACTAATAACTTCCTTGATTTGCAGAGAAAAAGGATGAAAATTATTTTCCTAATTAACAACTAGTTAATTTTTGCTACTATTAGGATTTATTGATATAACCATAATTTTAAAAGGCCCAGCTAAAATTTCTGGATTGAATCTCGCCCCAAATTACCCAAACCTCCACTTTTGTCCCTGATAGTTCTATTTCTGCTCCATAGGTTTTATCACTCAGAGTTGAGCATGTTGTACATAATATTATCCCAATACATGACTGTCATATTCTAATCCTGCCATAAAAATAATTTCTGTACAGAGGAACTGTACACGCTTCTTGTGCAGAAACAACAGAGGGGTTGTGGAGTCAACTAGCACACGTAACACACTTAAAACTATTTTTTGTGTATAAATTGCAGGGTATGAAAGTGTTAATTTGAGACTGGCTCAGGAGGAAAGTATGAGTTCCCAAGACTTCTACATTAAGAAGCTTGATTTCTGCTATAGCTGCCACATGCGACCTGCAACACATGCTTTGTTTCATTCCCAAAGGGAAAATTCTCCTCTTACAGATTCAAGAGCAAAATGCTTTTCTTACAGGCACTTTCCCTCTAATTCAAGCCTTCTTTCTCCAGTAATACACACATAGTTCAGGATCCAGAAAGACTGGCTGCACTAATGACAGTGTTAATGCACATGCACACACACACATTTTCAGTTCGTTTACCAATTTCAGATTTTTTAACTCTTCATCTGATTATTAAATTTTTTGGAAAGGTAGAATGGGTCAGTTCCAGCAAAGAGCACAGAGGAAAGCTGTTTTCCAGTGTTTGCAAAAGTTGAAACCAAATACAAAAACATTCATTATAGACAAAGTCCAATCTTGCAAATGCAAAAATGACTGAATTTGCTTCTTTCAGGGTGAAACCTGTAAACTTGCATGGCCCATCATTACAAAGTTCTTTGTTATAACATAATGCATGTATCCCACAGTAGCTGCATTGGACAATGATTAATGTTAATCCCTCTTTTAGGAATAAAGCTCCCTCAAACCAGAGTTTGTCCAGAATCCTCCTGAGGTGGACTTTGCCCTTGCTCTTTTTCTGGGAGACAAGGGCAGAAGTCTCAGAAGAGGAGCCATGCCATCTCATTTTGCATTTCACCAGCTATTTGAGTTGCATTAACATAGCTTGTCAATGCTGTCACTCATAAGACACGTTCTCCTTTTAATGAGTGCTGTAGCATCTTAGCAGATTTCTAAGCTCTATTTTTGATGATGTCAGGTTCAAAGGGAGGTCTAAGCTGCATGAAGACAGAGATGCCTATAAATGGCATCTATTTCTCTGTGGCTGCATATACCTTCCCATACAAACTTCAAATAAATCTTCTTATGATAAAGTTTTTTCAACTTTTTTCCCACACTCACCTTCATACATATAGAAGCCACACCTTTATCTAATACTGAGAACCTCAGAATGATAGAGAAAAAAAGATCAAGAAAAAATAAGTAGGAGCATGAAACTAAGGAGTAGAGGTTTGTGATCTGCTGGAAACAAACTGGTCAGAAGAGAAAGAGAAGCAAGCTCTCAGTAGGGTTAAAGTGAGGCAAAAAGAAAGGAGGGTTGGGGATGACACCAATTCTAACAAGCCAAGTTTTTTGGCTGAGGAGATGCTGTTCTTCACTTTAAAGTAAGCCCAGCTTGTCTTTAATGACCTAATTATTCTTCTTAGCACTCGCAGCATTCCAGCCAAGCCCTGAGTCTCGTGTTGACTGCAGTTTGCTGCTCACTCTTTGGGCTTGTTTGCTGCAGCCCCAGGCTTTACATTTTGTTGATATGCTGATGAGCCCTTTGACCTTCCTGCTCCCATCACAGATGCTCAGGCAGCAGCTGATCTGCACAAAAGAGAGCTGAGAGATGTAGGGAGCTGCAATAGAGTGTGGTGGGGACTCTCCACAAGGTGCAGGGTGAATGGAGCCCTGTGGGGTGCAGGTGTTCACCCCAGTGAGGTTGAGTCACCAACAGAGGCTTCTGAAATCCATAGTTTTAACCTGAAGAGCAGAGTATACAGAAAGGAAATTATAAGTCTTAATGAATGGCTGCTTTGAGTATGGATTATACATCGGTAGCAATATGCCACTGTTTATAGCACATCATTAGCCTGCAAGAGCTGTAGTGTTTGAACTTTTGTGTTTGTTTCAAAAGTGCCACAGTACAACATTTTAGTCTTTCTGCTGCAGTAACCACTGGTTGTTACAAATCCCTTCATGAATGCATTATGGAAAACTGGGGCAGAGTTCTTCACTAGCTAGCCAAGTGCATGCCTGCTGGGGCTTTGTACTAGAAAACAGTGAATAAATGTTTTTAAAGACAAAGTACAGTAGAAACCCATTTTACACACATAAGCATGTTGCACAAGACTAATATTCATTGAAGTGCCCTGCTGCTATGTGAAATTTATGTCAGTTTGCAATGTAGAACTTATTTTTCAGGTGTTCCTTTAAGTGGGTTCATTCTAATTTCACCTGTTAGTGTCCTCAAAATAACTTACCTCTGTAAGTCTATTATTCTATTGCGTATTCATGTAAAAAGGTCTCGTACTTTTCTCTATGATCTGATGTACTGAAAGTGCCTCTAAGGAGAGGCAGCACATGTTTAATTCTGCTCTGCTTTACTTATTGGGATTACTGCAGGCAGAAAATATTCCCGTTTGACATTCTCTGACACCCTATGTGGCAATTAATTGCACCATCTTCAGCAACACACCACTCACATTGGGACTCTAAAAGGATTAAGATCTTTGCATTTTTAGCACAGCAAAAATACTGAGACCTGATGAGTTAGAGGGGGCATTCCTGGAGCTGGGAGCCAATTCATCTACCAAGTCCTGACACTTCTATGGAGACATGATGGATAAGCTGGTGCCTCTACCTTTTGCTTCATTAAGGAGACAGGAGGTATTAATGACAGCAATTATGTATTCTCAGTTAATTTAATGCACGACAATATAAGAGACCATAAGTAATTATATTATCTGAAGAGTTTGTTAATTTTATTCGGTACTTAAGGATGTAAGGTACCGTGTAGAAAACTGATCAAACGATAAGCAAATGAAACGCCCTATTGTTAAATAGCAGCTCAGTGAAAACCTTTTAAAAGAGTAGTTGACATAGTTATTTATTTGGGTATTCAAGAACAGGGAGGAAAAAAACACGTAGGCAGCTGAAAGATAGAAAAAGCAAGGAATTTGGTGCTTTGTGGTTTTTGCATTCTTGGGCCAATCTAAAATTGATTTGAGTGTGGATGCCTTGCTAGCAACATTCACAGAAGATGTTGTTGCTCTTCCTTTTCACTACTCCATGTGGTTTTTCTCCTGGTGTCCAGCTAAGAAAAGAAAGTAAATGGCAAAATATATATATTATTTTTTAAGAGAGAGGAACAAGTAAATGAAAGCTCTGGCATTGTGTTGCAGAAAAGTAAAGGCAGCAAAGCAAAGAGAATTGAAAAGTAGGAGGAAGAGAGAAGAGTAGGAAAAAGGATTCATATTTAACAAAGGAAGGGGGACCAAAACAAAGTTTGAAAACAAGTAACCTTAGAAAAGTCTAGCTATCAATATTTAAACAACTAACCCAATTATTTTATCGTCTCGTGTGAATCTTACAAATAGTTACCCATTTACATTACACATAACTGTCCTCTCCCTTTCATAGGAAACAATGACTGAAAACCCTAAGGAGTGATGCAGGTTTCATATTTTAAGCTTATTCTTGGCAGTAAATAAACAAACTAAATGATTAAGAGGAAGAGTGTAGACAAACTGCAGTTGGGGCTACAGCCAAAGGAGGAGTTAAGCATCCCTCCATTATCTTTGAAATTATAACACAGAATTTAGCTCTTCCCCTCCCCCCCTTTTTTTAAAAATCCTGTCTCCATATCCACAATGATAAGGAAAAATAAACAGAAGAAACTTAAAAAGAAATCTGTGTTGCCCAGCTAGAATGGACAGTCAGGATCAGAAATGTATAGTAGAAATTATTTTCTTTGTTAAAATGTAAGTTGGAGAAACACTATTTAAGGCAAAAAACTCCAAATGAAATATAATCAACACAGTATAAGTTTTCCAACACCTGGAGCAGCATTCCCGTGTTAGGTTCTAGAGCACCACCCCCCTTGCTGCAGAAAGGACAGGAACCCACTCCAGTTTTGAGATGGAGCAGGGGCTTTAGAGAGCGTGGGAGCCTAAGTCAGCTGGACTTGCTTATCCAGGAGATGCCTCTGAAACCTGATCAATCCATGTGGGTATCCTAAACGTTTATCTGTGTTTTGAATCAAACTGAAACCATCTCACCCTCCTGAAATCACCATCATACAAATATAGTACAGCAAAGAATGTTCTGTGCTTTATATCGTTAGAGAAAATTAGCTGAATATAAAAAGTTATGTACTAGTTTGAAATCCAACCAGTGGGAGATCGCAAGTCAGAATTATAATTTAATAGGGAAAAAAATTAAATTAAATAAATAAATGCAGTAGTACAAGAGCACTGACAAAGACAGAATACAGCCTGACACCCTATGGTGGTAGCAGTCCAAGCAGAGTGGTTCTGTTGAAGTGGTGATCCTGTAGGAATANAGGGAACACTGCCCCACCTGGTTTCAACAGTTCATGAAGATGGTGATAGAATATACTTCAACCCAGGACAAGTTATACTCTCATCGGTAATTAGGTCTGGAGCTGCAAATTGCATTTCAACAACAACATATACCAAGTCAGTGAATAATACCAAGTAAGCAATTTGGCATAATCAAACCTCAAGACATACCACCACCGTCACATCTTCCCGAGAACTACATGGAAAATGGTTGTCTGTCATCTAGAAAACACTTTGCTACTTTGAATTTTCTGTTTCAGCTGCAGGAGGTTGCATTTGCTGGCCAGCATTTGCTATATGTCTGTTGGCTGTTCTACTGGGGATTATTATTTTACAAATGAGAGAATGAAATGCATGTACACTGTTCTGAAATAATTGTTCAAATTTTCTGTGAACAGGTTTAGTTGTGTTTGTTAATTTTGATTTTATAAAAGGATTTTTTTTTTATCTTTTCTTTTTTCAGGACAACGCCATTTTTCACATTTCTCTAATGAGTTCTGGATTAGTTGGGATCACTTTTTAAGCCAAACCACTGAGTCTGCAAAAATTCTCATTACTTTCTCAATGCAGGTCTCATGGATATATGAATATCATATTTTACAATTAAAGATGCGGAACTTTGCTTCTGCCATAAAAATAACTGCTTTACAATTTTGATGATTGCAGGAAATGAGGAGGAACTGCAAAAAAAACCAACCAACCAATAATTTGGGGAAGGGGCAACAGTAGAGATTTAGAAATAGAGACTTTGTTATGCTGACAGGCTAGGGGTATTTGAAAAATCTGGGGTGTAGATGAAAAATCTGGACCCCAAAAGAGGATGAAGCACAGTACCTGAGACATTTCAGTTCTGAATTAATTGGAAAGCTGCATGAGTTCATTCAGGGGCATACAGAATAGTCTTTCACTGTTTAAAATCCACGTTATCCAGGTGCAGTAAGACACTTCAGCAGAGAAGCAGAGGCAAATGCCAATAACTTTTTCAAACTCCCACATTTTTGCTACTGACCAGCAGTAGATATGCAGGACTCTCCTTCTATCACTCTTGCTATAGGCAGATTCGAGTCAGGATTGCAGAGGAAACTGGTTACTGATTAACCCATTTGACCTGTCACTTAAGAAGACTTGCAATATAAAATATTACGTGAGATTTTCAAACAAATAACTGTAATTTCCGTTTAATTGATTTTTGACCTTGCACTCCAATTATTCAATGTTAATTTATCTCAGAAGAACAGCATGTTAACTGAAGTATGCTGTAAAAAGTTATGTGCACGGGAGAAAGACTGCAGTTATTAAGTTAGCTTGCATTTGCAAAGTAGACAGATGAATAATGTTGCCTTTTTCTGCAATGTAATTATCAGAATCAACTAAATTCAACAAGGAATACTTGAGAAATACATGGAAGTTGGTGTTGCACAAAGCATAAAAATCCTCATTTGGAAGCAATTCTATTTCTCTGGGTTTAGGACTGTTTTTTATTATTTATTACAAGACCTAGGAGCATGCTTGGAATTGTACAGAGCAACGAGCAGTAACAGGTCTTGGCCCTAGCAGAAAAGAACACAGGAGAATGAAGAAAACAATAATGCATGGGAGGCCAGATTTTGTTCTTTGCCCAAAACCAGCAAAACCAGGTATTTTAAATTCTGTCCTTGATATCCAACCCCAGAGTTTGGCAAAAAAACTTTCTGTTGACCGTTCAGCAATCAGAATTGTCTTACTGATCTGAATATATCTCTGTTATGCTGATTATGAGGTATATTAATTTCAATTTCTACCACTGTTTTTGCTATCCAGGGCATAACAATCTATATTGCAGTGTTACATAGAAAAGATTTTTTTTTTTTGCTATTGAACCCAAATTATTGTAAAATGCAGAGAACTTCCATTTTCTTAATTAGGGTATAGAGGGATTTTGGCTTCTGCAGAATAAGTAGGAGAAGAAAGAGGAGGATATGGACAGTGACAGTCTTGAGTTTCTGTTCCTCCAAGTGCAGAAGAGTAGTCAGTGCTACTTAGAAGAACATTATTTACCTATTGAACAAGATGTTAGTCACTCCTCTAGACTGTGAGCCATCCTGACTTTTTGTCACGTGGAACATGTTAGGTCACACTACAGGAACATTTTTTTTTTTAATATTTCTTCAATGGAAGAACTTGGAAAAGAATAGGAAGCTTCACTGAAAAAAGGTGAAAAAAATGCTGAATTCAACTATATCAATCATGGTCCTGACTTGAATAAAAAAACATTTTTAATTAACTGATAAAGGATTCAGTGATGTCCTTGAAATCAGCTGTCAGTCACAAGCCCATGATCTCTTTGCAATGGGATTGAATTTGGAGAAGGGAAATTACAGGCGTAGCTGAGAACTGACCCTGATGCTCAGGCACTGCCAATATCCCAGTTGTAGATTTACTGCCATGATGACAACCCCCATAGTGTGTGTACTGGTGAGGAGAAGGGCTGTGTGCAAGCCCCTTCATCCAACCTTCCCCTTCCAGCTCCTTTCAGGGAATTGGCTGCCCAAAAGCTTCCTGCACCTCATATTGCCACTGCAAGTGGTGGCAGAATATAACAAGAGCTCTTCCAATTTGTCTCCTGTACCTAACGAGGAGGCCAGGGTCGGTTTTACCCACACTGGCCAATAGCATAGAGTTTAACTGCAGCCTCTCTGCCTGCGTGCTGGATACGATTCCCTGACCTTGTCCTCATAACACTCACAGTTAAAGTACCTTGGTTTGGATATCGAAAGTTCCTGACGCTGTATTAAGCATGACTTGCCCCAGTAAATGCAGCAAGGGATGGCAGGAGCTTCCAAGTGAGTTGTAAGTGGAAACATGAACCTGTGAGAGCTATTAATGCCACCTGCACTGGCGGCAGCCTGCCTGGAAGAAGCTTTCCATAAGTGGTCCATAAACATGACAGTGGTTGAACACTTGACATTTACAGCTCCCTCTACATTTATATCCAAGGAGATAAGTATGGGAGGCTTGTGTTTGTGGTAAGGGAACTGCTTCAAGGAAATTAAAGTCTGAGCATGAAGCAAATGTGGAGAGTGTAGATAACATCTCATTGGAAATACTATTTTCTGTAGAACAAGAAATTACAACAAAACCGGCCAAAAATATAGTTCAAGTGCAGAGCACAAATCCTGAGAGAAGAGGGATTGGAGAGCAAAGCTAGGTTGCAGTGTCTCATAACTTCTGCAACTTTCTGAAGAATCAGCTCATCTGTCTCTTCAAGTATTTAAAAATGCGTCCTGCTTACAATGATGTATAGAGCAGAAATAAAAAGTCTCTACAATTTTTTTTTTTTTTTTTAGCACGAAGAAATATATAAGGTGCTAAATATTTCAGGACAAGTCAGGAAGATCAATGAATGGATTTATAACAAACATCCATCAAGGCAATCATTCATCAGTGATACATGGGGATGTAATTGCCACTAAGTAGGACAGCTAGCTCAAAACCAGGACATGCAGTGGACAAAATTAAGTCACAGAATATCAGTCGTGGGTGTAGAAGAGAAATGAAGGTTGCCAAGAGATGGCAAATGGATGTGATCACAGCATTTACCTGGACAAGATATATGAGCAAAATACAAGGCAGAGAAAAATGGCAGTGGCTCTCCTACTCCATCAGTTGCCTTGTATTAGCAGCTACTCCTATTAATATGTTGCTATCTATGTTATCCATAATCAAAGTTTTATATTTTCAGTTGATTTACAATATCAGACAGAGCTTCTGTGTAAAAAAGAAATGTGCTCTCATTAGCACCATTGAGAATAGGTTGTGGCAGCGCTTTGCAAAGAGAATTGCTGCTGGGTTTCTACTGTAGCTGCTATTGCTGTAGCATAGCAGTGAACTAATGAATTAATTCCTGTTTTGAAATATTCTCCATGGGCTCACTCATAAAACACAGACCTTGTTTGCACAAGGAATAGCAATAGGTAACAGTCATCTGCCCTGAATCTGTACATGCTTTACAAAATTACTCGTACACTGTTCTCTCTGTGCTGTTTTTCACTAGGTGAATAATCACACTCTGCTGGTATAAGCCCATGTATGATTACTTAGAAGTTTACAGAAAAAAGGAGAGAAAGAAGTGTAGCCTTGATGGAATGACAAATGAGCTTCAGTGGCTCAGAAAACGTCAGTTGTTTTCCGATCATATCAGCTGATCAAATCAGGTATGTTATCTCCATGGACAAAGCTTGGCTGTTTTGTCTAGCTGTGAGGAATAAAGAAAGAAACCAAGGGTTCTCATTTGGACTCTATTAATTACATGGGCATATGCATATATATGCATTGTGTTCCATCCTCAGAGCTGCAGTCCTTCTGGTCCCAGTTGTGCTGGCTGGGAAGTTGTGCAGATATAGATAGAGCCACCAAAAGACAAGCCCTGTGGTCTCACTAAGATGCTCAAGTTACAAACATGGGAGTTACAATCCACATAACTGGGTTCCTTTGTTCCCTTCAAAGAGATAAAAGTAGAACAACCTGTGGCTAATGAATGCCTGAGAAACATGAATGTAAAAAGGAGTTTGGTGAAGCAATTCTATGAGTTAAAAGTTCTCCTGAGCCAATGCTGCTGTTCAGGGCGTAGAGGTAATGACTGAGTGCAAGTGAACAGGTAGGAAACGTGACTGTGAGTAGAGTCTGGAGGTAAACATGCCTGGCTGCCCACCTGAACATGATGTGAGATGACTGAGTTACTGATTCAGGATGGTTGAGCCTGAATAAAAGAGCATACTGATTTAATATGACTGCAAGGATAAAAGATCATGTGTGTGAATGATTATCTCACTGACTCTACAAGTAGAAGATGAGGTGAAACGACAGGAGCAAATGAACAAAAATGGGAACATCTGAAATTCAGAAAACACTGACAAAAGGAGCAGCAGATGGTCCATTGCTGATAATCAATGGAAAACCCATTCTGACAATTGACTTATATGTAGGATGGAAATGTAGAGTTGAGTGCATGAATTTTCCAAGCTCTGCTTATCCCCAAGATCCAACAAGCTAAACTGGGACACGAAGAGTAATTGTGAAGAGTTCTTACTATTCACTTATTTTTGAGAGGACTTTCTTGAATAAAGGGTCTTCTGACTTCTCTCAAATGACTTTATAAACACGCATGCAGGACATAGGCAAAGGGCTAGCTCTTCCAGACATCTCTGCAGAATGTCTCGTTAGTATAACAGGAACACCTTTTGAAAGGGAACGGTGATAGACGCTTCTTTCTGCTAGGGAATTACGAGATTTATAAGCTTATTGATTCATTAACATAAGTTTTGTTTCAATTTATCTAGGTAATGTAAGTGACCTTATTATTTCTTGCTCTTTTTTGGACAGTCTCATGCGTGTGGGTGGAGGATATTTAATACGGTTATAAAATACCACTTCGTGCATTTTCATCAACAATTTTGTACTCTGTTGCGTGAGGGTAATTCCAGCACAAGGCATAGCAGCGGCAAATAAAATCCTTTAACAGATCTCCCTACCTGAGTAAAGAGCAAAGTATGGTTCACAAGACGGCTTGTCTGCCCTACAGATTTAACAAGACCAGAATAGCTGAAGTACCACAACTCTCAGCATGCAGTTACTCTGAATAAAAGAAGATTCGTGCTCTGTGTATGAATGTAAAGGCATAATTACCTTAAGACTGATCTATCCTCCCTCCCTAGTTTTTACAGTATTACAACTTCAATAAAATAAATGCACAAACGAGTGCATGTATGTGTCTATCTATCTTTCCACCACAATATAACAATGGAGTTAGTAGGCAAATAACTGAGATATTCCTGCCCTTTGCAATTTGTAATGCTCTTAAACAGACTTTGTCCTCTGCAATTTCTTTAACCTGCAAGGTGATAGGAATTAGGTACTTTTCTTCCAAATTTAAAACCTTCTAATATTTCTTTTAATCTAGTTTTGTCTTGCAGCAGCAGCTGTCAATATTTTGTAAAATATTAGCAGCCTCAGTGTAATAAAATATGCTATACACCCTACTCAGGTCTGCAAGACCAAAAATCAACTTTTCTTATTGAGATTATATTTAGATGCCATTAGCATGTTCAGAAGTTACAGAAATATGGATATTCATGTGTGTACAGGAAACCATACACTTCTTCTCCCATGTCAACTGAAAGGGGGGGATGGAGTAGGCTACAAACGTAATTTGCTTTGCATTTCAAATGGTTGCTTTGCTCAAGACCTGAACGGATGGAAGAAAATCCTGCCTGACACAAGACAATGGCATGCTCTCAAAATGAAAAATAGCAAGAGCAGTGGAAGTTACATACACAGAACCTTCTGTTCCTGTCATAAATTGATAATCATGCCATTTGGGGTGGGAAGGTTATCCTTATCTCTGGGGTATAAATAGTGTGTTTCGACTGATGAAGTGATTGTGAAATTTGAAAAGATAAGAAATCATAAATTTAAAATTATAATACTGTTTGTGATATTAGACAAGAGGCAACTACTCTCTGAGCAGCTTTGTGGACCTGTTACAAATGTTAGAAATAGCAACAAGAAAAATGACACAGGAATACATTCACTTTATATAACTTTTTTCCTTTTGCTAACTTTCATATAATGTAGCATCATAAAATTAATAATACAAAAAGACTTATTACTCTCATCTTCAGACTGTAGGAAAAATGGAAATGTGTATTTCCAGTATATTTTTGCAACATCATAAATGTTCCTGTGGTGTAGTCCCTTCTTTCTTCAGAGAAGGCATCTATAGAGAGGGATGCCTTGCCTCTTTACCAGGCCAAGGACTAAAATCCACACACTTTTTGAGGTCTGTTTGCTCCTGTGAGCTGCAGATCTTCACTAAGCAGCATTTAGGTTGCACAAGTTTACCTCGTATTAGGGTCTGAGAAAAGATGTAGCCTTTAGGGGTCATATGGCAGCATAATACAAATATGTGTCCCTGTCCCTCTTCCTTTTCAAGTCAACAACATTTTATTTTCATTGTAATCATTGTCCTTTTTCTCAGGATTGCAGAAAGAGCTTTTTTTTCCCCTCCATGCAAGGGGCATTTTCCAAAAAAATGCCAACCAGGCGTTTGCTCTAACCAAGCCTTTGAGAAACCTTGGCATAGTCCTGGACTGTTGCATACCTAATTTCATGAGGAGTTTGAAAGGAGATGGGCTGAAAAGCTCTGAGCTGAACTTGTGCTGTGTCCATCCTATAGGCTGAGCAACCTGGAAGGAAAGCCCTCACTGGCTGCTGCACGCAGAGTTGCCTGGTCCCAGTGAGTACCATGAAATTTCTCTCCTGTCCAGGGGCGACAATCATTCACCACACATTCAGCCTCTGCATTCCTCAGACCATCCTCATTTTGTCCCCATCATCCTGGGCTGACCTTGTCACCTTTTCCTGAGCCCTGAGACACTGAGGAGCAGTCTCCAAATGTTTCTTTCTAAAGCTTTATAAAGCTCTGAATTGGAGCCATAGTGATTTTCTGAGAAACCCATCTCTGCCCTACTGCAACCCAGAAAAAAAAAATGAAGTCAAATGGGACCTAAACATTGTCCATTTAAAAAAGCCTACAGGGGTCCCTAAGAGGTACTAATAAAAAGAATCTAGGAAGTCAGCTAGACAAGATAAAGCATAAGAATTATCTTTGTCACTAAAATTCAACTAAAATATATTCTGCAGTAGAGGGTAGGCAGAGGTGTTCTCCCTCCACTCTTACCCGTTCTGTCCCTTCAATGAGCATGTTGCTTTTGCAGCAATTCCAGACTAATCCCATGCTGGTGGGGACACAGAGATGGATTCTGGTGGGGGCAAGGGGTGAGAGGGGTAAAGAAAAATAAAAATGTATTAATTCATAATTATGTCATTGGGCCCAGTTTGAAAACTTACATCAACTCCATTATCAACAAGGACTGCTTTAGGAATAGAAATTATTCCATGGTCACATTTGTGGGTCAGTGAAGGAGACAGAAATACAGGAGCAATAAAACTCAAGGAGCCTTGTGATTTCATGATTAGGTTTTATATTATGATTGCAGCACATTGCTGTTTAATGGCCAGATTTTCCTTCCATTTAAGTCAATGGGTCTTTTGTGCTGATTTCAGTGTTATAGATTCTCAACTTGCTCTTCATTTATTTGATGATTTCAGATTTTATATAATGTCTGTCAATTGGTGTTTCAGCAAGTTCTTGGTGATCTTTCAAAAAGACCAATAGGCTTTTACCATCTTGTCAGCTGTTTTATTACCTTCCTTTATTTTAAAATATCCAAGTTCACAAATAATAATTTTCTCTCTCTTTCTCTGTTGACAGTGGGGACACTCATAACAAATTTTAACTAAAACCTGCTGCTGTGCAGCTCTGTTAAAGCTCAGTCTGGGGAGAAAGCAATTATGTCACCTTACCCAGGACATTTCCCTTTGTCTCTTGTTCTCCTTGATGATCTTAGAGGGAAAATAATTTATGGAACATTAAGAGTCAAAACAAGCCATCAGAGATGCAAAGGAGGACTGGGACTAGAAATTAGACTGCACATTATGTGAGTATAACTAATCACAGAGGTAGCTTTCCTTCACCAGCAACAGGACATGACCAGAATTGTTGAGACCGTGAGTCCAACAAATTAAATCCTGACAACATCTGTTCTGACTAATAGTACCAGCATTGTGGATAGTCAGTGGCCTGTCTGATGCTCTTAGCTTGAAAGAAAGCAGACTTTTCATTCTACCACTACACTGTGTGCTGTCTTTTCTTTGGATGTGGGCAACATCTGCAAAGAGGCCATGAAATCAGCTTTGGGACATCCTTGTATTTGAGCACTGCAAATTCAGAGAGCATTCCAGCAACTCAGGTTAAGTTTTGTAAAAGTAGCTCAATGCAAATGATGCTGAAAGAGCCTTCAGTTTCCTCTCTGATGTGACTTAACAATGCTTTGTCAAAAATGAGACTTTTTATAGGCTTCTCAGCGTCTGTGAAAGTCCTGTGACAGAGTTGCACTTAGTGGTATTTTCCTGAAAAAGCATACTTGTTTGTTTGTTTGTAACTATTTCTGGACAGTGAAGTTAGGAGGAGACAGAGATTGAGGACCATGTCCAGGCTGAAACCCACCTAGTCTGGTGATGATGAGGTTTAGCAGAAAAAGTGCAGAACTGAAGAACTCAGTCTGACACATTTTTTCTGCTATTTTGATGAATGACAGCAAGTAACTCACTGAAACTTTTTGTTCTTTTCCATACTGGGATTCTTCCCAATACAGGGAGCCCTACAAGTTCTAGTTTGGGCTAATTAATGCATATGAATAATGCAATTAAAAAATCGCCTTTAGCCAATAGTTTGTCGTGAAAACAGGTTTCCCAGAGAAGCTGTGGCTGCCTCATCCCTGGCCATGTTCAAGGCCAGGCTTGCTGGGGCTTTGAGAAACCTGATCTAGTGGAAGGTGTCCCTGTCCATGGCTGGGGGGGTTGGAAAAAAATGTTTTTTAAGGTCTCTGGCAACTCAAACCATTCTATGGCTCTCTAATTCCCTGATTCAATGGTTAAGCAAAATGTAGTAGAGGTTGCAGGACCAGAACATTTAAAATTGCACACTAGATAGCCTAGACTTTCGGCTGAGAGAAGCTGCAGCAAAGGAATACGCTGCCCTAGTGATCTTCTGGGGCTTATGCTGGAAACTGTCAGGGGACAGACTCTTCACAGACTTCCCCAGAAAAAAAACAGCCTGAAATAAAACCAGTTTGAAGTGAAAACAGTGGAAGTCTGGAAAAATGGTGGGCATCACCTCTAGGAGGCTTGGCATGTAGCTGAATGAGGGGTTTCTCAAATTTTATGATTCTTTAGAGCATGATTTGTGCAGAACTGTGTGATTTGAGTATGAATAAACAGTTTTTAGTGCTATTTTTGAAGTAGATTATTGAAACTTTTTTCCATGCCTTCTGAGTTGGTAGAGTTGTCACTTAAAACCAGATAAGATGTATGGTACCTGTAGCTGCACTTCACTTGGGGAATAATTAGTAACATTCAGCTTCAAAAATCTGAAGTCACCACTTCCACCCCTGCCAAGAGCCAGGGGCTAGGCAGGGAGTTTGGAGAAATTACCTCCCAGGTAAAACACTGCTTGTGAGCAGGAAACTTCATCAAATGGAAACATTTCTCTCAGAAAAAACTGCAGACTGCAGCTCTCTGGGCTTCTCAGGGTGACCTTCAAACATCTGTGTGGTGTGGGGACATCCCACTAGTGATGCAAGATTTATTCAGTAATTTTTCTACTTTCAATAAATCTCTTCCTCAGTGAAGGGGGAGAGCCCTACTTCCACTCCTCTCACACTCCTGTAATACCTGGTTTGGGCTTTGATGTACATCCAAGTATGACTTCTCGTGGAAGGTGTCCCTGCCCCTGGTAGGGGGTTGGAACTAGATGGTCTTCAATGTCCCTTCCAACCCAACCCACGCTATGATTCTGTGACCCTCAGTGTGGCCACCACGTTGCCCCCAGCATCACCTGGGCTGGGACCTGTCACTCTTCACTAGGGAAATATCCCAAACTGCTCCGGAGGGCAGACAGCATCTTACGTAACAGGGACTGTGGGGACAGGTGAGGTGACTTCCTCCACTCTGTGTTATCTCTGTGATAAAGCCTAATGCCAGCTGACACTGCTCTGCCAAGGTTAAAGTAATTCATGGGGCTCCATTAAGATGTGGCTCCAATGTCTTTTCAATCCACAGAATTTTTAAAATAAAACAAAACCACATAACATTTCATCTACTGCCAGTGTAGAGTGTTTCGTCTCCCAGTTACTTTACTTGGTGTATCCTCTGTGCTAATCACAACCACAACAGCTTAAACAGAAGAGTCATAAAAATTGTTTCTACAACATAACTATACTCTGAAACTGGGATGCATTTTGGGAAGGAAACACTGTTTATCTCAGCTCTATGAAATATGCAGCAGACCAGGCAGTGATGAGCCAACACAGGATGGGGTCCTGCTCTGAAGCTACTCTGCTCTGGTCAGCTGTTCTGTGGCTCTGAGGCTGGAAGCAGCTTCACAATCTATACTGGGCAAGTCTAACTGTAAAACTAGAAGTAAATAACACATAGCATCCCTCCCTGGGGATGTGTGCTACGTACACATAACAATGCTTCCAGCTGAGAAAGCCATTCCCAGCGCGCCTCTTTAATGGAAAGAAACTAGCACTTAATACAAATACTTTAGCAGCACGCACCCCCCATCCTGCCTAATCTTAGCAAGGCTTCTTTTTCCTGTTTTAAATTCAGAGCTTCAGTTCCCTTGATCCAAGAGGTTAAATACTTCAAATCACATCAGTGCCCTAAGATTGTGAAGGGCCAGCTCAATGATGATGACTGCAAGTCGAAACATTAAGAATGCAAATTATCAGCCAAGTGACAACTGTTAAGCTGTATTAAAAAGTATGTTGCTTCTACTTAACAGACACACTGATAGAAATGATGCTACTGTGAAATTTACAGGGGTAACACAGTTCAAAGTACAGAGAAAGCATTTGTTCTCTTGTCTGTTCCATTGCTGTTTTGAAAATAAGCAACAGTATCACCTCAAATATCTGCAGCTGAGATCTGTCACCAGGCAGTGTCCTTACTAATAAATACAGGATGTTGAATAATAATAATAATAAAAAAATAAAAGAGCCTTTTTTATTATAACAAATTCACCTTATTAGACCAGTTTAATACTTTCTGAGTTATAGGTGGCACTAAATGTCACTTAAAGTCAAAAGCCTCTGGCTGATGACATAAATTCCAAAATTCCAAAATTCATAAATTCATAAATTCCAAAAGCTGATAGAGCCTGTCCAAATAGTTCTGTATATCACATTGGTTCCATCTTTTCCTTCTATAGGAATACAATCCTAAAGTGTATAAAAATTCATTTGCTTTAAAATGTGCATAAGAGATTTCTTTATAAAGTCAACAGCCAGCATGCAAGGTTGAGAACTGCACACATCTTCCTTTGCTTGTTTCTCAGTGTTTCACATTCTGCTTTTAATCCTCCAGTCACAAATATGGAAAACCGAAAATGACCTCAAATTCAAAGAAAAGGCACCAGCAAAAATATGTGCACTTCCTCCCTCCTCCTGCCTCTGCAATTTATTACTGCAAGGGGTCAGAGAGTTAAATACTATCTCTAGGGTTTGTTTTTTTTTAAATAGCTGGACGATTTTATGACAGTGCTCAGATTCCTCTCTGGCATGGCACAGTGCACGTTGTGAATTATATTTTGGCTGCCTCCTGGCATTTCATCTTTGACTCCACTGAAAGCAGGATCGAACCTCATCTTCTTCTAAGTAATGAGGATAAAATTGTGGCTCCACCAGAGTTTCCATCCTAAATGTGAAGCATCCCTTAACCAATCTGCAATGGTAAATCCTGCATCCCTACTCCATCAGTGTGCTTTTGTAACAGTGCAAAAGCTGATGAAGGCATTAGTGCCAGCCAGAAACTGAAACCAGTGATGTTACTCTTATCAAATTTCTGACACTTTTGTGGCCTGGGAGTGTCTTATTTGCTGATAGACATCATAAATGTGGGTAGTTTGCAACCTGAAACTCAACCAAATACAAATACAGTAACAGTAGCTAAGGTCATAGAAAAATTGTTTTGTAATGCACAGATCTGTGTACTCATCTTGCAGCAAGAAAATCAGACACAGCACCACTGAGCCAACCAGAAAGGTTTTGCTAATGCCCAGGACTTCTAAATGGTTGTTTCTGAAAATCATAAGAGAATGCTTTGCGCTCTGGTGTTGAAATTAGTCATGCACAGTTACTCTGCATACTGCAACACTATATATATGGCAGCTTACATTCGAGCATTCCCAATTAGATGATTCTTCTGTGAATTATTCTCAAAGGCACAAACCAACTTGTGACATTTGAACATTTTCTCTCTGGCTACCATCACTGCTGCTTGTAAGTGGTCTTCCAGACAGAAATGGCTCAGAGGTCTGGTGCAGTCCATTAATTTTTGAGACACTTCCTTTGGAATTAGTCCATACAGAACTGCCATTATCCAAAAAATATCTTTACTTTCTTGGCCCTTAGTATTCTCTAGACATTTTTCCTTTGGCCTTTTGAACACCAGGATCTGTGTGATAAAGCACAATGTAGCTCTTTTGGACAAGGATCTGGAATTCATCTGTGTAAAGAGTGAGCATAGACTTGTAGAAGATAGTGTTTGTAAAATGAATACTCTCCTTCTTGATTTAATAAAGTTTCATAGAACTCCAAATTCAAATTAATGTAGTTCTGAAATAACCGGTTGTATTTGTCACATAAAGTAACAGCTAATCACAATCTATTTTATTTGCTGCTTTTCATTTGCTGCACCTCAAAGTACTTCACAGAGGTAAATAACACTAATTTACGAAAGGCACAACTGGCAGACAGAGAAGTAAGACCAACCACCTTCCAAGTTTTTCATGAAGCTTTTATAAACTTTGCATAACAGATCACAAATAGCAGCTAAGCACCGACGTCCAACACAGCTCAGTGAGAGGATGGTGGATAATTGTATCATGCCACCATCTCAAATACCTAAAGCTGTTATTAAAGTATGATATGTGACATGGATTTGCTGTACTGAATTACCCACAGAGGAAGCCACCAGAAAGAAAGAGTCCTCTGATACTGTCCAAAGTATTTCCATGTTCTCATCCAGAGCAGGACGTTGAGGCAAGCAGGCTATTCTGCTGTGAAAAATGCGTCTGCAGCCAGCTGTGCCTGCTGAATGCTCTGGGAGTGCAGAAGAACAGCTCTAGCCTACAGAGGCTGTTTGGGTAATAACAAATGTGCAATTAGAAGTTCCTCTAAACAATCATCATCTTCCTTCTTGGTGAACAGAAGCTCTACCCAACAGCTCAAGTGTGTATAGGAATGCACTGTTACACAATTCCTGACTTTCAGGTGGTGTGACTTTGACTGTGTTTTACACAGCCGTAATTTGGAGGAAGGCTGATAGGATTAAGGAAAAGTCTTTGCTATCTCTAGCCAATGATCTAGCATGAAAACAATGTAATAGCTCCCTTTCCTGAAACAAAATAATATATATTGGAATGATATCACCACTGTCTCATGCAGCAAATATATTATGATGAGCTTTTCTTACATTTGATATACAGAAATCATAATGTTGAATACTTCTGTTAAATTTCACTTGATTAATACAGAAGTCTTTCACATTGCTATGCAGCAGTTTTAAATTCTCAGCCTGAACAACTATTTTTATCACATCCTCCAGGTATACAGTGTGTGATAAACTATTTACACTGCCCCAACCAGTTTTGCCAGTGTAACTTCACCCTGATCAGGAATTTACTTATTATTCTAGACTTAGGGGTTTCTTGATGAGAAACAGTAAACTCTGCCAAAATTGTGTAGCAGTGTCTGCATCAGTAAGAGCACTGTAAGAATTAAGGCTCTTAATTTTTCCGTTTTCAGTTGCAGCAAATAATATAATTTCCAAAAAACATCAAGGCTGGGTTTCATTCCCAGGTTGAGTTTTGGCATGGTCACAGGCCAGCACCATGGTCTGGCACAAGAAAGCTGCCAGGTTGAATTGACTTTTAAACCTAAATTCCTTCAACATGGTTATGAATAGGAGTTTAGTCCTAGAGTGGAAAAGAAGGCCCTGAAAAACACACATATGAAAGAGTAATTGTTGCTTTTGCTGCGAGGAACATTGGCTTGGAAAAGGCATCCTGCGTCATTGTGTCCAATCCCCTGCTGTCTTAGGCAACCACAACATATAATCCTTTTCATAAATTTATCAAGTTCCATCTTAAACCCAGTTAGGCTTCTTGCCCCCAATGAGCAGGCTGTTCCCAAGCCTCACTGTGCTGAGGGTTAGAAATATTCTTCTAATTTCCAGCTTACACTTACTCATGGCCAATTCAGACCCATTTGTTCTTGTGCCAACATTGTTCTGGAGCTTAAATAGCTTCTCTCCCTGTCTTGTGTTTACCACCCCTAATGAACTTATAGAGAGCAGGCTGTCCCTTTGGCCTCTCACTGTCATGCCATCCTGTTTGTACATGAGCTGCAGTCCCCCCAAACAATGGATGAGTTATTGTTTTAAGGTTAGCTGAAAATAAAAGCAGAACACTGCCTTGCTGTCTGGGATAGGCAAAATCCATCACTGGGATGTTGGGTGATCAGCGGAGCCCTCTGGACCTAAGAGCATCCCAGGGTAAAACAGAAGCATAAAGTCATAATAGACCAGTCACAATAGGGCCAGTTTAACACATTTGCCCAATTATCCCTTACTACTCCTGACTCTGAAAGAGCAACAACTACTAACTGCAAAACAGACTTACTGGTCCAGAGCACCAGGCAGGGGAAAATTACCATCAGCAACTGGGCTAAACTCATATTTTTAGCAGTGTCAGTGTGCCTGTGGGAGGAAGAAAATGCATCCATGCTTTTAGGCATACTGGGAGTAACTGGCCTGAGAGCCTGTGGTGTCCGAGCCAAACATTTCCCTCACAAAGGCTCCTCTGTGAGTGTCTGACTTAGCTCGGTTGCAGCTGTTAACTTCCAGGAGGCAGGTTCTGAGATTTTCTTGACAGCCTCCAATTTCAACATTGAAAGGCTAACCACGTTTCTTAACATATGCCAGAGCAATTTAAAAAAGGTTTTGGCCCCCTCGTGTTTCTAGTTTGTGTGGTTTTTCCAGTGCTTCCATGATTAGGGTAGGAATATCCAGACTATCACAATGGAAATGGCATTTTCCCAATGAAAAAGATTCAAATGGTGGCCATGTAAGTGTTGCAGTTTAATTCAAATGTCTCTTTCCATGCGTTTTTATGTAATATATATACCTATCACACCATACCATAAATTTCTATTCTAAGACGCAGTGGTTTTGATAAGAGAGATAGGAATGGCAGAGTCCTCCATGCAGGCCTCACAGCTTGAGGACTGATGACCTTATAATGTAATTCTTGCCAGCATGACTACACTTGCTGTTATATTTGTAAGTGTGTACCTCTCAGTTTCGCTATAATATCAGTCTTTTAGGCAAACCACATTGTTCTGGGGACTTTCTGCTTTCCAATATACTCACAAAGGTCAGAAAATTCATCCATACTTAATTTTCAGAGTTATCCTTGAGCTAGGTTCTTACATGCCACTCAGGGGAAAAAAAAAAAGTAAAAAGAAAGCCTTAGACTCCCAAAATTTCTAAAGAACCGGAGACAAACCTGAGAAGAAAAAGGAAGGGTCAAACACAGATTCACAAAAAGTGGCATGAATTTATTAAAATGAAGTAAGTTACACTGCAGGACGTTCCTGCTTTAACACCCTTAATAAAGGATTTTGTCCTATTTCAGAAAGCTTATTCCTGATTTCATAAGCAAAGATGAAAGGCTTCTAGCACGTCATTTTTTGGAAATCCCTGGCTGACACATCACACATAACAATACTGAGGTGAAAAGGAGAAGTGAATTCCTGGAGATAACACAGATCCATAACGTCGTCTCCCTGTGCATTAGTCCTGCTGAAGAGCATTTGAAGAGCCTGGGTGTTCTGCAGCGCCAGCAGTGCCATGGAAAGCCTCCTCTGCAGCCACCCTCACCCATGTCCAGGGCACCCAGCAGTAGCTCATCCCCTGTGGGTGGATCCAGAAGAACAGGGGAAATGTTTTCTCAAGTCGCAACCATGGCCTGCTCATGTTTTGGAGGAAAATTGGTCTGTGTGGCTCCTCTTCATCAAGATAACTTTTTGGCATGGGCATCATATTTGCCACAGGGCCTAACACCAAAAGGAAGGGCTCTGCTCTTGATGTGAGTGCATCAGGAAGGAGAGGATGGACCTAACTCCACTCCCAGCCAGCTCCTGATATTTCACAGTTTTGGTTGAAACAGATTCGCTGTTGTCCTTGACACGCAATCAGACTCAACTTCTGCTCATGTATCTCTCAGCAAGACAGATTTGGCAGTGGGAGCTGGTGTTGGGCTTCTCAATAAAATTAAGCAGTCTGGGTGCAATGGATGAGACTATTCCCTTGAATCATCTCGCTGTGATTCTGACTTCCCTTCGCAGTGGGTTGGAGGGATGCCAGTGGTTTGTCAGGGTGCCTTGGGCCAGGAAGAACATTAGGAGAGATAGCAGGGATTTATCCACTCTGCTGGAAATTAGTCCCTCAGTGATCAATGCTGATTTGCTGCTTCTCTGGACCGTCTTTCCTGGCTTCATGGATTAGATACTGGTAGTGTGGGGAATAACAATAAAACCATTCGCTAGCTGCATCTGGTGCAGGGAAAGCTTTCCAAAGATTATTAGTTTAAGCATCCTAGAGAGACATAATAAAAGGGGAATCATTATTATAGTGTGTGTGTTTTAGGATATCCATTACTGCAGTGTCTTGGCATCATTACATAATTTAAAATAATAAAACCAATTATCCTTCAGGATAAAGGAGACTTTGAAGGCAGTGAGTTACAAGTCACTGCCTATGTATTTGCTAGGATAGAAGCACCCTTACACTTGGAACTGAGTAAAATGCAAGGTCCAGAAGTCTTGCTGCTGGTGTCACCATGCTGCTGCAGAGCCCAGACTAAGCCTGTTTGTCCTCAGCTTTGCGTTATTCTCTAGGGCAGGGAAGTACAGAAGAGCAGAGCTTGGTTTTATCTGCAATGAATGCAATTTTCCTGCATAGCCACCCCATCAAGTTTGTGTCTGGAGATGCAATTGGACACAAAGTTCAAATGAAGAATCCCGAAGTTGTTACTACATCTCAAAATCTCAGACTGGAATATTTCTTCGGGGAGTTATTTGAATGCTTTAAGACTCAGTGTCTGTGACCCTTGTAGCAGGTCTGAGACAGCAGCAGTGAAATCCAGAAGGAAACCAGTGGGATCTGTGAGGTTTCCAACCTTAAGTTATAATTATTTTAATCCATGGTAATTGTTTCATGGATATGCATGGATGACTTGGATTGGAGCACAGGGGCTTTTTCTCTCATTCCTTCTGTGTCATTGACTTGCTGAATGACTTGCATTGTACTTATTGGAAACTGAGGAGCAAGGAAATGCTCTTTCTGAGCCTTAGGTACAGATTTAATTTTCTAACTTTAACACTCCAACTTTGCAAATGTCAGCTTTCCTTTATTTGTCTCAAAAAAGACTTGGAAAACCCAGTCGATTCAAGTCAGTAATATGCCTAACAGACACTGCTTAAAAAGTGTTACTTACATGCAAAGTATTAGTGATTATGTATTATTTTGTCTATATTAAAACATATCAACACTGAACATATTGTCATAGCTACTGGAGGACGTGAGAGGGCTACACAGGCGACTTGTCTTTATAAAATACCATGTGTTTGGCATGAAAGTTAACTGAGGCAAACATTCTGTTTCAGTAGATGTCATACAACCACCAGTGTGTGGAGATGACCCTCTCCCACACTAACACAGCCTTGAAGGACTGGCATTATGGAAAGGATCCCAGTTTCAAAATGCTGGACCACTTTCATCTCCCTTGCACACTGCAAGCTCCTCTTGAAGTCAGTGGGTGGCTGGTCCTAAAAGAGAAGCTGTGTTGGGAGCTGTGTTTTTCTTAGATAAAAGTTGCATGGAGAACTCACTCTCTCTGTGCCTTCCTCTGCTTTCCCCAAGTACCAACAGCAGCAACTATTTGTATTGGCCACACCATTATTTCA
Source organism: Vireo altiloquus (assembly GCA_013396875.1). Taxonomy (NCBI): domain Eukaryota; kingdom Metazoa; phylum Chordata; class Aves; order Passeriformes; family Vireonidae; genus Vireo; species Vireo altiloquus. Next base: position 510,014 of record VZRF01011695.1, read on the forward strand.
AACAGAAGGGACTGACTTGCACACAGCCCACACACAATCAAAATCACCATGCAGCATAAAGCTGATGTCATCTCTTGCTGCTACTCACATAATGGATTTTGTTCTCAGTCTGTGCACCAGTGCAATTTTTTTTTTCTTGCTAGGCAAAATCATTCCAAAAGAAAGAAATTACTGAATCAAAACAGTCTGAAGGATTACCAAAATTCAAATTAAAATGAAAAATACTAAGATATTCACATGAATGTTCTTCTTAAAAGACTCTGTTTGATTTTAACAATCCATATTTCTTTTCAACCTGAAAAGAAAAGAGATGATGTGGAACATCCCTCTCCAAGAGCTAAATGTACACAATTCCAGGCTCTTTTGCTTTTTCCCAAAACAATCACTTTGTCACCAAGACACATATGAGAAATTTATGCCTGTCTCTGCTTGGCATCACTGCCACCTCATGGATTAATGAATTCTGTGTCCTCTAATTCCCCCACATTATGCACCTCTGTTTTGTATGAGTAGCCAAATGTATCAAGATTCATTTTAATGAATGTGAGTCATTCCCCTTATTCAGAAGGCAGGGCTGTTATGCTGTAAGCAAGCACACCATTAGCTGTGCTAAAAATAAACAGGCATTACCTGCAGGAAAACCTATATAGTAAAAGTACACACTGCTAAGTACATTCAAAAAAAAAAAAAAAAGGAGGCAGTGACATGGTCTGGAATGGTGTTTGTTTGCTCCAGACAAAGGAAACAGGATGGATTGCATAGGGAATCTGCTGTACATTTCCTCCAACAGGTCTGAAAGTAGAGTAGGACATGAAGATTGCTTTACCATGACATTTAAATTCAAAACACTCAATGTCAGCGTACGTTTTGTCGATGCTTTACTATGCTTAAGGTAATTTAATTGTTAGTGCTGAAAGAAAACTAAATGGATGGCTTCTTTTAACACCAGTTTTCTTCTGTGTCCTGGTTGGTGTAGAGCAAGTATTTCCTGTGTGGTTTGACGGAGATTTCAAGGTTTGGATAATCAAATATTTCAAGGTCAGCCCAATGTTGGTTAAACAGAAAGCATGCATGACTTCGCCATGTGGTATTTCTGTTCCATTATTTTCATGACTTTTAGTGTGGTTCAATGGGAAAGGCTCTGGTTGAGTCTCAGAAACCAAGCTCATAAATCAGTAAGTCAATCAACAAGTCTGGGGAACAATATGTTCTTCTATTTTAATTTCTTTGTGGGAAATGTGTAAATAGATACTGGCAATGAAGCTGGAATATAATGGGTACTTACAAATTAAGGCATCCAATGATTTATCTTCTCTATGTGCCATGTAAAAAGAGGTTATGCTTTCTGATGTGTTACAATACTATTTTTAAAATAATGAAACATCTTTAGTTTTTAAGGGTGAGAATTGCTGTCTCCTGACCACTTTCCAGAAGTGTGGGAAGTTAGCGCACTGAGAGGAAGATTTAAGACTCTCAGCAGAACATTTCTACATGACTGTACATTATCAGAGACCTCCCAGCATCACCTGCTGCACCACACAACAGCACAGCAGCCTGACCCGGGCAGGTATGGCATTATTTACTGCAGGTTCAACCTGTCCCTGCAGCTCCCTCCATGTGGGACGTTTGTGTGTCTTTGCCCAGCTGTTTCCCACTGTAAAATCAAAGGATGAACAACCAGGCTTGCTCTGTCTCTGGATATTAACTAGTTAATGTTTGTACAGAACTGATAAAGGCAGTCATAAACCAGAAAATGCACAGCCTTTAGCAAAAAAAAAGGAGGAAAGGGTTTAAAATCACTTTGTGCCTCTGCCTTTGCTAATGAGGTTTTAGTAGTTTGAACAACTGATGTGCTCTCTGTACAATTAATCACAAACAGCTAATTTAAGCCCCCTCACTGAAGTCCTCTTAAACAAACCAAACAATACGTATTATATGCTGAAAATTTACTATGGAAAGAAACAGAAGTCATTTATAAACTTACATCATCTATTCTGGGAAAATAATGCAGAACTTGTGATTTAGGGAGCCAAACACCAACCCTACATCAAAGAGTCAACTAACTGTTTACTGCAAACAGCTGACAAATGGCAATGCATAGCTCAGAAATGTCCACAAAACAGCTCACCAGCCTATTTTAAATAATTTTATTACTTTTTTGCTGTTGTTAGAAAGGGCCATATTTCTGGATGACTTACAAATGGAAGGAAAAAATTAACATTTGAGAAACCAATTGTTTGCAAACAGTAGTCTGTCGTGCCCTAAAGACCTGACTTTTGAAGTGCATTTGGGCAGAGAAACCATAAGGCAGACTTTTCAAAAGCTTCTAAATATCTAAATTAGGTACCTATGAATTTTTAAAACCACATTTCTGCCTGTCCAAAACCCTGGCATGTTTAAACGTCCTTAAAAGCTGACCCTGTGTTTTTGTAGCACGAAAGGCATTATCTGAAGGCTCCTCTTCATCGCAAGAGGCAGCTGCAGCTGCTGTGCCACAGTCGTCTTCCTCAGATGAGGCCAGCAAGGGCCAGCCAAGACAAGCAAGCAGAGAGTGGCACACAGTGAGTTGTGCTGTTTCAGGCTGCTCTTTTCACAAGAAGAGCATTGGCTTGAGCCTTACCTCCCGTCTTTGAGCTGTTCTCTGAGACTGCAAACTAGCTTAACTTTAAACATGGCCTAAACAGAGCAGGAACAGGGATCTGGAGAGGAATGACAGGATAGCATGTCAGATCAGAGTTAGGAAGGTTCTAGTGGCCATTATTAATCAGATACACCTTCAGGCATGATTTAGAGTTCTGATCCAAAACATGGAGCTCATCTTTCTACTTCCATAAAGATATATGGTATTTCTAAAACATAATTCCTAATGAAGGCAAATGAAGAACAGGCCATGAGTTCACTCACAGATGTAAAGACTGGATATGGGATTTTTGAACTTGAAATATGTCTTTTCCTTTAGAAAAAATGGAGGCCAAATGTATCGATATTTTTAGAATATCACTCAGTCCCATTCTAAAATGCAACAGGCAAATTTTTATCTGAAAATAGAGTTTCAAAACAACAAATATAAGAGTAGATTAAAAGATGCCCACTTGTTCCTGTAAAATAGACAACAGCAAAACATTTTTGGAGTGGGATCTAATTGCTTCCACCCATTGGTGAAAGAGAGGTTCTCTAGAAAACAAAATTGTTGTCAGCTTTCCTTAGGAATGCAGTGATCTTTCAAACTCAAAAGGAAGGTATGGGAAGACAAAATCTGAGAAAATATAAACAAATAAAATACCATACATGTCACATTGCAGAAAAATCTGGTTGGCGCCGAACCTTGCTGATGATAATATAGAACACAAAAACAGTAATTAAAACCAAGCATCTTTAATGAGTTTATCAATTTTTCTTCACTTGTGAGTTTTCCAGGTATTTTTCTTGAATATACCTACATTGTAAAATGCTATTAGGTTTGGAAGAAATTTTATATATAAATATTTATCTTTGTATATGAAGAGTTTTATAGATATATGCTTCATGAAAACACAGAGCACCCAGCACATTGTAGGTGTTAACATCATCTAAACAGGTGGTTTTCCAGGACAAAATTTCCTGATTCATTCTCTGTCTCTAATGCAATGATTTTAAAACTTAAAACTAAAATCCCAGCAAAAATTAGGGCACCTGAATTTAAACTTGAACTTTCCAGCCTATATTTGCAGCACTGTGGGAAGTACTCCTTCCATTTAATTAACTTTCCGGGATATTCCTGCAATACAAACACAGCATCAGATGCAAAAACAGACGATGTAGGTTATGTTAAAAAACTGAATTATCATCATCACAGCACTTGGTCAGCTGCTCAGTCACACTTTCCAGAGCCATAAAGGCTGGCCTCAGACCTGCAAAAACAGGCAGCCGCACAAGGTATCTCCTTGCACTGAAATTACTTTCTGGCTGCTTTGTCAACAGCGTGGCTTCCCCCAGGCAAGTCTTGCTTGCCCTTGAAAGAGTTGCAAGACTCGTTCTGCACCATAAATATGATCAACGGATAGTGGGACAGATTTACTGCACCTCAGCCCTGCTCTAATCTCTTCCTACAATGTCATCAATACTCTCTGTTGCAAAAATTTCCCAGCACAACAGTGTGAGGCTGGGAATTCTTCCATTTTCTCTCCTGCAGCAGAGTTGGTGGTTCCTGGCTTTTTCTCGCGGGGGGAAGCTGAGGAATACATACCGCAGGTGTGAGTGGCGTGGTGGTCTCCACACAAGTTAATCAGGAAGGGTTCCCCGAGCATGCCCAGCTGCCACTGTGACTTTGTCAAGGCTTTTGGACAGCACAGTGACATTGCAGAGGTCCCAGATTTATGGGAGGAAGAATCATTCCAAAATCAAAGGACGGTCGTGCAGTTGCACGACACTGGTGGGAGATTTGGAAGGTAGAAAAAAGTCACAGAATTCTGATTGCCTTGTGCTTCCTGGATTAACTTAGCTACTGTCATTTCCTTTTCTAAACCTCCTCTTTGCCAGGGCACTCCTTGCTCTTCATTTGCAGTAGGAGCTGTTGTGCTGTCTGGAATCAATTAGCATAAAACTGTTATTTTTATTAATGTAGTTTCCCTGTTGCAGCTTCTGCTGTGATTGAAGGCTTTCAATGGTCAGCCCGAGCATATTGATTGGAAGGTGTATCAGGCTCTGACAAGCCCTTTAACAACTGCTCTTTAAGCTGGGCAGACAGTGAAATTCCGTAAGAAATGGCTAGGAATAGAATAGGATCAGGATGATGAAGCCTGTAATATGCAACCAAACTCCAGCTGCCTAAACAGAAACCAAACCTCAAAGATTTTCACATCACAAAAGACATTTAAAGCCAGTGTGTTGGATTAAATTACAAACTAGTACAGATGAAACCTTTCTACATTTTTTAAAATTTCTTGGACTTTTCTAGAGTGTCTTTTGTTTCTACATGAAACTAATTTTATTGTCTACTTACTAACAAAATCAAACAAGGTTTGGTGGCATTTTTGGTAGATTTGTTTCCTCATATCCGTGGAGCACTAATCCTTTTGCAGGTTTTCCATGATGAGGAGGACAACTCACCAGTTTGGTCAGGAACCAAATCGTGACCTCTCATGCTGAAAGACATTTCTTTTGGATAGTCTCAGTGACATAAGCTCCACTGCAAACAAACTAAGCAACCTCCAAAGGTGTTTGCTAAGGACTTCTTTATGTAAGAAGCCCACATAGGTCTCATGCAATAGAAAAAGTTCATCCTAATGTCTGTACTGAAGCGAGACAGGAGTACTTAAACAAAAACAAGCAAACAAAAAACCCATTGATTTCTTGTTATTAAAGCATCATGAAATAATTATAGACTTAAACTATTCACCTGGACTATTCATTAACGGTCTGACTTGATGATCTCAAAGGTCATTTCTAACCTATACGGCTCTGATCTTTCAGCACTAAATCAAAACATAGGTAGAAATTTTCCTAGAAAAATATACAAGACTAATGAACTCTAGCAGGATGAGTAGTCTCTGCAGCTCTGTGTTTGGCAGTCCTGTGTTTGACTTTACCTGGTCAGTAGATGGGACAAGAGCACTTTTCAAAGCAGATATCCAGAAACACAAGTATGTAAAACATTGACAGACCTAAGATAATAATCTAAATCCTTCAGCACACTATGCCATATCTATTCTGAAGTGCAGCGTAAATTTGCTTCTGTTTTTTATTATCTTATGTATGTAATGCCATTTACTATATAGGACAATCCTAATAGATTGATAATACATAGAAGAAAGACTTCCAGAAAAATTATGATGGCTGTCAGCTACTGTTCCTATTTTTTAGTGCTCAGACTTTGTTGGACATGAAGTCTCTTTAACTTATTTCAGATGACATCCCAAAACAATTATGAAGGTCCAGAAAGTGGCAAGCTTCTGACTGGCCACTTTATATAGTTTTCAAGTCTACCTTTGACTGATACATGTATAAACCAGTTCAGTAAGGAAATACAATTTTTCCCATATGCTTTTCTTTATTTTAAATAAAATTTTGTGTGTGTATTTAACCATCACTTCAGGATGTTAGCTCTGATCCCAGTTTTCGGTATTATTAGCAATGAATTGACCAATCTAGTCCAAAAAAATTTCCTTGCTACATCTTATATCTTAGTAGGAATAATAATAATAATTATTACAAAAATCATAGTGACACAATTTTCAGATAAATGTCTAGTTTGTGAATTATTATTTTGTTAAACCCTGGTCTTCTGATTGTCCATTAGTTGACAACTAATGGCCTTGAAGCTATAACTGTACATTTGATCTTAATTAACATCTGATCTCACTAGTAATAATGATTTTATTGACAATATCTGAATGACAAAATCAATTTCTTTTGCTTAGGTAAAGAGTTCATTGAAGCAAAGTCAGCATTTAATAAAGGGGAAACATGAACACATTATGTAACAGATATCTTTTTCATAATTATATTAGACAGAACACCTTTATCTGTACGCTTCCATATGGGTAAAAATCCTCAAACAATCAGCATTGTGTTGAACGGGTTATATTTGTGATTGCTTCACATCATCATTTGAATAGTTTTATGTATCAACAGAAAAAGAGCATTAGATGAAGAACAAACATATATATCACCAAATGAAGGCATCTCTGTGAATATAACAGTGATGAAGGGCCTAATTGCTTCATTTATGTGGACACTAGTGTTCACAAAAAAATTCTGGTTTTGTACTGGAAACATCTCTGTGAATACAGCTGAAGTTACATGAAAGTGGGTGAGTGTATATTCTGGAAGCAGTTGTCAAATCAAACCATGTCACTAAGTGATTTGATTTAACGACCTAAAAGAAAGAGCAGCCCAGACAAAGTAAGAAAAAGTGAGGACGGAGCCTGAATGAGCCACACCCTGCAGGACTTTGATTACAAACAAGATACAATTGCAGATTATTGGAACTGGTTTCAGTACAGGAGCAGTTGAAGTTCTCCATAAAGCAGCCACATATTTTCCAACCCATTCCAAGAGATTTCCCCTCACGACACTCCCTGGGCTCCCTGGGCTCCACCTCACCAGCCTCTGACCCCAGATGTAACTTCATCTGAAGCCTGCCAGTATGGTCAAGAGGACTACTGAAAGTGAGGAGCTAAATATCCCATTGTGGAAACCCTACATGGAAAGAAAGTGATTTAAATTCATATTTTTTTGCTCTCAAGGCAAAAAGTAGAAGCTGATTAATAATTACATGACTTGTATCTGATGCCTATCTTTAAATCAGTTGCAATGGCATGGTGATTTTATTGGCATACACAAAATTTGGTAATCAGTGGAAGAAAATGATATTTCAGAACATGCATTTCCAGGTTGGGATCTAAATACTACAGCCAATACCTCTGGTAAGCAATAAGGAATGTGACTAGAAAAATGATAGCCTAGAAGTCTGAGATCCTGTAATACCATTGACTCGACCATCCTGAGATGCTCATAATCATGTGACAGACAGCAGTGCCTAAATTTGTTCTGTCTCTGACTTTCATCCTATCAGTGTGTTCTGACAATTTGCAGACCCTTTAGTTCAGCCTCAGGTGCAGATACCACCATGCCTTGAAGTCCTTCAAACCAGAAAGTCTGTCCCTACCTCCAGGTGTGGAAATGCAGCTTCTTCATTCCTCCAAGGGAAGCTCCTGGGGGTTTGCAGCTGGTAGGCAGTACTCTAGCTCTTGTTTTTTTAACAGAGCTGCTACATACCCTCCCCAGGTTCTGTGAGCTCAGCAGCTGTAGTCTGGCATCCAAGGGTAGCACTGCCAAGCACCCCATTCCTGCCTCTCCATGGAAAAAGAAGTCCCAGGGGTAGTCCAGGTGAGGTAAGAGCATGTAGGCACTGGATATGGCTACATTATTGTCATACCTCCCCCGGTCTTGTGATCCTAACCAGGGCCTTGGACTTCCTTATCTGCCTCTAGACCAGACTGTAGCATGAGAGCAAAACAAAACTCTGTTAAGCATGTGATGTCATTTAAATATTGATTTTCATCAAGGAAAAAGCTCTAGCACTAAGTAAAGAAAACAAGCAAGAGTGAGGCAGAGGATTATTGTGTGAAGCCATTAGCAATACATAGGGAGATATTGCATAATGATAGCATAAGGTTACATAGTGGCTACCTGTGAGTGAGGGCACATATAAGAAATACCTTTTTCATTCAGGAATTCTGGCAGTGTATCTTGCTACTTGCATGTTCTGCCATGAATGGAATACACATATAATTATTTTTAGTAGCACTTGGCTTATTAATAGTGGTATGCAGAGATTTGGTGCATAACATTTTACAATAAGTTGCCGTATAATTTGAAAGTAATGTGATGCCTTCTGCTTCTTGTGCAATGAGCCTGCTCAGGCTTTGAGAACAGTTGGGAAAATAGTTTCTGCACACAATATTTTGCTATCTGTCTCCTACAGTTTCTGAAATCAACATGCAGTTTTGCATGCAACATTATCTTAGTTGCAGGGCTGACCACGGTAAAAGATACCTCACTTTGGTTATAATCTTTTAGGCATCCCAGACCTCAGTGGACAAGAACAACAGAGCCTTTGTAGAGAGCTTTAGGCACTGGCCCCGCAAATGCAATTAACTCAGAAAGACAGCAAAGAAAGGGAGGAAGATGAAGGCATGCCAAGGAAATCCTCCTACTGTGGATTTGAATCCTTCATCTCAATGGCAAAGTGAATCCAGATTCCATCATGTCACAGCATGAGTCTATGGGGAGCAATTTTGTTCGCCCAAAGATCTCCTGTGAGATTCCCTCTAAATATTAGATGATACTTGTCAGCTGAGAACTGTTGTCACAGTTCTCTTTAAATACCATTATTTCACATACAAGTGATTAAGGGACACATAAGGTATTTTATTGCCTCGAAGACTAGGTTGGTTCCATTTAAAGTAAGTGGAAAGGCTTCCCATGCCTTCAGTCACATCCAGCCTGATCCCAGGGGAGTTCTTTCTCCTTCTGCTGTTGCTTCTAGTGATTCTTGCTTGTTACTGCTACTGTGCCTTGAATAGGGGAGAATAAGTTAACATCTCTCATCCCTTTATCAGTCACAAAATGAAAGGCAAAAGCAGAACCTGTGAAATGCACTCTCAGAGAACATAGGGAAAAGGCTACCATTTAAACTGCATTTAATGCCCTGTGTCATAATGTCACGTGTGTGCACTACAAGCAGGAAAGGAAGGGATGCCTGAATGGTTTCAGGAAGAAATCTCCCCATAAGTCATTGCCAGAAAAATGGGAGGCAGTTTGAATTCAGTTCCTATTATTTAAACTTGTGCTATAAGATCAGTAAGCAAAAAGCAGCAGCTGACCTGCTGCACTGAGATATGCTACACTGCTTAAATATCATTTGCCACACAGAATTTACGTCTAAACTGCTGGATACGTGCACCAGCCCAAACTACCTGCATCCTGGTCCTTCCCCAGCCAACCTGTTATGGTTCCTCCACATCTCCCGTGGCTGATTTCACCCCCTCCCAATAAACAAGGAACTGAGGAAGGGAGTAGCGTGAATATCCAAACCTGATCCTGCAAAATGAGGGTGGCATCAGGATACACAACTTGATCTGTGATCTCGGAAGTACTTCCAGGTGCTGCATACTAAACATACCCAAAGAGTGCTCTGGCAGAAAGCCTAGATCTTGTGGTATGGAACAACTGTAATAAGCTGTTGATGATGCATATATGGAGATTGCATATACAAAATTTTCTAAAACTTCTTTAACTCAGCTTCTTCCAGAGCATTGGACACCCCATATGTTTTTCTTAATTGTTCCCTCAAAACAAATAATTGTTAAATCCATACATATTTTGCATGCCTCTTCATAGGAGAAGAGTAGAACAAGCCCATACACAGCATTTTCAGGTTGAAAGCGTCTAACAAGCACCAACTAATTATGCTATTTAGAGTAAAAAGAAGAGGGACTCATCTGCATAGCTATAGACAAGCTAGTTACCCTTGTCTCCCTCTCAGTCAAATGGCATCTAGGCAATATAGACAGGAGTCTGGGGCACTGTTCATCTCATCCTAAAGCAGCCACCTAAAGTAGATCAGATGTGTGTAACCTAAAAATGACCTTTTTCTCTCTGCTGACTCTAAGGTGAGTCTGCTCTGGATGCCTTAACTGTGGGACAATTTAGATATCCAAGCCTAAATGGGAATAACTTTGTGTCCTGTATCAATTATATTCAGCTCAATTATATCCGCTTAGAAAGCAACCATTTCAATAATTTAAATTGCCTGAAGAAGGAATAAGAAATGTCACACGTACAGTAGAATACATCTAAATAAGTATTTGTAAAAAATAGGCTTCTCCTGTTAAATTCAGCAAATGGATGGGATAGCTGTTGTTCTTACTGTGATTTTTACTTTCTAAAAGACTTGTTTATTCAACTCTGCTGGGATTTTGTTTCGTGATACAAACGATAACTCTAGTTTCTTCAGTCCAAAACGCTGATAACATTAGCTATTTTTACAGCCCATGAAAGGCAATTTGCTTGACAGCAATCTGGTGGTCAAAACTGATCATCCCTCTATACTTTCAAATTATATCATCATCATTAGCATTTTTCTATGCCATTTAAATATCCTGCGTATCTGCTTCTTCTGCAAGAAATCGTGTTCATTTGTTAGGAAAAAAAACCACAAACCCTTACAAAGAGAAGAAGCAGCTGACACGTAAGTTAGTCATACTTCCTTGTGGCTTGCCTCCTAAAGACATACATGGCCAATCTGCTCATAAAATCCCCAGGCACACTGTTAATAGTAAGGGACACAAAGGCTGTCGTTGTTAAACTCTTGGCCAAACTTCTCAAAGTTTTCAGGTAACAGATATAATAAGTTAAAAATTAATGGTTCAGCAATAACAAGGAAGAAACAATCAAGAAGAGAAAGGCAGAGTCACATAATGATGTGGTAGCAGATGATCCAAGGAAGCCTCTTTGAGCTAGGGCTGTAGCCAGTGCCACAGTGAGCAGCACCATTAGCCATATGGGAGCCTAAGATTTGGAAGGATGGTTCCAAGTACAATGCCACCCCCTCATCTCCTGGCTCCCGAGGGAAAAGGGCAGCAAAGCTTCTCAATTTCAAATCTTACCCAGTTTTAAAGAATATCTAATTTTTTTAGTCTTTGGATATGAGTACAGCATTCCCACAGTGAGCCCTCTGCTCCCCAGGAGCATGGAAGAAAGAGTGACTATGACTCAGGCTGGTGACGCTGCCTTGGCACTGGTGGAGGCTCCACAGCAAAGCTCAGAGGTGATCCATGGCCCTTTAATGCAATTTAGGGCAACCACCAGATGTCTTAAACTACAAGGAGAAGGAGTTGTATGAAGTAGCAATGAGCCACTTTGTGGAGCAAGAACAATGAACTCTCTATGCTGAAAGCATGGAGAGCCCTAAGTCTTCCAGTTCCAGGCTATCACAAAATCCCTCCATGAGGAGACAATTAGCTCAGCTCAGTGTGTTGTTATTGTTTACCCACAGCCATAGATAGACAGATACATAAACAGTGCAGCAAACATTTTCTCTCACACAATGTATTTGTCCTTGCATGGCAGCTTACTTCCATGCTTTTTTCTAATAGGGTTGCAAATGAGGGGTAAAAAATAGTGCAATCTTCAAGGAGAAATAAGTTTGGCAGCAAGAAGAAAAGGAGATGAGTAATACTTCTGTTTCTGCTTTTCAGAAGGGTTTATTTGAAAGCTCTGTTGTGCCCAAAGTGTTGACTCACCCGTGATACTTTTCAGCATCTACATTTACCCTAAAGCAGAGGAAGCTTCTATATGGAGGAGTAAAACAGGGCTGCACTGGGGAGCAGGGAGGGGTTCATACAGTTTGTACGTGGGAGTATAGTTTGAGGAGCTATATAGAAAATCTGCTCATTCTACAAGTTAAAAGAAAGAAAGGAAAAGAGAAAATTTGCTTTCAACTCTCAGCCTGGCAAGCTGAATTTACAATATGAAAGCCAAAATGGATTTACTCTTTCCTGTACATGATAGCTGGTACCAAGGTGCCTGGGAGACAGATCATCCTAGGAGGAATTTGCCTCCTAAGCTCACTTCTTGCTCGGTATTACTTATCAGGGTTAGTAAGTATAAAGATCAGTAAAACTCTTTTCATAGCCAAGGTCATCACATGTAGCTCTGAATGCAGAAAAATTGGGGGAGAACTTGCTATTCTGAATAGTGCCTTTTCAAAGAAGAGCCACACCTTTCAGATTCCCTTGTTTCCTACACACAAAAAAAAGACCTCTGCCTTCTCCCACTCCTGTTCTGCATAATAAAACTGGGTCCTCTCTGTGGACTGTAAGTGAAATCCCACCTACCACTAAAACAAAGTGCTTAGAAGAGTTCAGAAAATGGCCATCCATTTCTAGGAGCTACACTGAAAATTTCCTTTCAATGATTTCAGTATACCAGGCATAATTTTCTTTCACTATTATTTCTGCTTCGTAATAGTTTGTTGCTTGCTGCAATTAATATTGTTTGCATTTAATTCACTGAAGTGAGTTGAATACTGATATGTTTTCAAGTGTTTCAAGTAAAATAAAAACTGACAACTGAGATTATAAGTCGTTCTCAACAAAAAAATCTCAGAGCCCAATCTTGTGACTACAAGAGCATATGAGTAATTTGACAGAGTATTTGGAAATATTTTGAAAGATATGAGTACTTTGGAAGTTTTCTTGAACACAGAACATGATACTGGAAATGTATTTAAATAATATAAAATCAGAAATATGAAACTTATGTATCTATTTTACTTGTATCAAGATTAGAAACCATTATGGCTTCAGTGATCAATAACAAAGCACAAATAATGAATAATCAAAGCAACCCTATCATGACTAGCAAGTGGTTAGAGACCAAGTAAAAAATTACCATATCTGCAGAAAACAAAAATAGTTCTGATAACAATTTGCCAGCCAAAAATGGAACCAAAATAGCAAAGTTTGAGATGAAAAATGAATATCTAAATGAGATCAAATGTCAAACAGCCTACAGGAAAATGAAAGGACAGGAAAACAAAAGCTTCAGATCCAGGCTTCCAGGATCGTGCATGTAATAGCTACAACTGTGTCATGTCTGCTGGATCTTACAACAGTTCAAATGATCTAGACTGACTTAATAATGTTCTAGACTGAACACAAATATTAGTTTGTTATCTAAATCTGAAAGAAAATATCTAACCTCCTAGACAGAAATATTGCCACATTTTATAATTCATTCTGATAGCAGAATTATAATTAGTTCACAAAATGCAGATTTAAAGGTGGTGAAATACAAATATATAGATCTATAGATATATGAAAGGCACTCAGAAAGGAATATATATTAATGCAGTACAACTAACCACTGGCAATAAAAGTCTCCCAGGAGGTGTGTGTAAATCTCCTCTTTACTGGAAGTCTAACATAAGAGGAAAGAGGAGTGAGTTACCTTTTCTTCACGCCCTTTCCCATAACACCTGCCAGTGACTACATGGACTCAGGGATGAGCAGGCTGCAAGGTGAGACATCCACACAAGGTTCAGCCTCAGCTCTGAATGGCATCACATGGCACTGTGCAAAACACCTGCTCTGAATCTCAGCACAGCACAGTTCCCAGCATCAAATATCTTCGAGTTGTTTCTAGGGAAGTACCCAAAAGCCTGTGGGGTTGATTTTTGAGTATACAACTACACTATAGATCATAATGTCTCTGAACTCACAATACAGCATTGCTAACATGCATGAGATCAACTGTGCTTTTTGGGAGCAGCCTACTCTGTGCTGCAAGCTGGTTTGTATTTAGAGGTGAAACTAGTGCTAGGGAAAATACTTGTTTTCTTCCAGTTTCGTTTCCCATGACCACACTGGTCCTCCAGTGAAGATGTTGGGGAATAGAAGATGGACAGACTGATACCCAGGCAAGTGAGTCCAGCCAGACAGTTGAAGACAGACTAAATAATAAAATTATGTCTATTTAAATCAGCCTCTCCCCACCAAATTAAACAGCACCCCTCAGGTTTGACAAGGAGGAATAAATATCACTCATGCACAAGAGATAATACCATGTATTACAGTACCCTCTAGTGACTCCTACCACAGCTGGGTTTCAGCTATCATTCAGCACATCCAGAGATGGATCCCACCATGGCAAAAGTGCAAGCCCCAGAGTGCTCCAGGGTCACCCTTGAATGTGGGGAGATCAGTCTCAGCGTTCTTTCTTAGGAAGAGTAACACTGAGTGTTGAGTGTTCATTCATTTCTTGTTTGCCCCAGGGTTTGACTTTCTTAATTCCAAATACCCAGCTTTTAAAACCTCTGTGAGCTAGCAGCTAGACACTCGCTATTCTTTGATCTCACAGTATGAGCTTCCTACACAGCAGGAAGCCGATATTTTTTCATGTCAAAATCCAGTCATATCTCAGAAGGAAACAAAAATAAGCTTTTTCTTCTCTGTCCCAGTTTTCATCACAAAACCTTTGGCCCCTGTTGCTTTCATAAGATCTTTCCTCCCTGTCTGACACATGAACTGTGGGAAATCTTTCCCAAGTGCGATTAAGCCCTTCCCATCAACCCATTCCAAAAGCTGCTTTGGATTCAGTGTCCCTCTTATTCAAACACTCCCTTTCCCTCCCGTGGGCTTTAACTCAGGAGCTGGCAAAAAATATTAATATCACCTGAATGGCCTGGCCTTGAAAGGTCATCTTCAAAGGTATTGTAACTCCCTTCTGGACTGGTGTTCTATACAGCAGACTGGAAAGGAAAGGAAACTTCAGCTAGCTTTGTGCCTGATTTCCTTACTTTTTAACTGCATTTCTTTGTTATTCCAGTTTCTTGAAAATAGTCAAAGAAATTGTCTGGCTTAGATCACAGGTAACACAAAGAGATTGGTATTAGCAAAGTGAAAGGGTCTAATATCTGTAGGGTTCCGTGTGTGCTATATATTTTCAATAGTTGCAAACTCCACCTGTAACGAGATCTAACTGCCTTTCTCTTCAAAGTTACAGACCTAAGGCTTTGAAAGAGTTGCCTTTTAGCTAATGGACCATAAAGCCAGTCACAGTTTAGGCAAGAGTGTTTCGAGAGTGAAGAAGAGCTTTTGGGAGAGAATTTCAGGCTCTCTTCAGAAACTTTACATCTCATGGCTGAACAGTTGTGCGTGCAGGCGTAGCAAGAAAAATGTGCCGAGCAGGCTGTTGGAGAGGCATAAATGCTTCTTGAATGGATTTATGGATGGATACCTGAGCAGTCAGCACTACATGGTGTGGTATTAAGTTATTTTAATCCTTTAGTCTGTCCATTTATGCCTTTGGTCCCATTCCCAGAATGACTGAGTCACCTTTATGAACTTATGGCAGAGAAAGGCAGTGGCTAGGAAGGGAGCGGGATGCCGGTGTTTGAACCCTGAGCAGGGTCTGCCCATGTTACATCCCCAACATTCCAGAAACTATCAGGGAAAACTGTGCCTGGTCTGTTTTGTTTAACACAGGAAGCTGCTCCACAAACAGCTCTCCACACCATCCTCCAGGGCATGGATATGACACCTCCAAATTCTCCAAGTCCCCAGACATCAGCTGGGATATCAGAAGCTTTTCTGATTTTGGTCTTGAGGGTGAGCAGACAGCGACACGACAGGCAGCTCTCATGACTCAACCTTGATCCTAGGCAAATTGAGTAGTCAAATAATTCACTGTAATTCACCTTAGCAATTCAAAATACCACACACTCCTGATTCCCTGGCGAGCTACATCATGTAGGATACGATATATTTTTTCAGCAGTTTCAAACTGCCAAAAATTTGGTATTATTTCTCAAACAGGAAATAAATTAATGAAGGATATGAGAGGTAAATGAAAACATGTCACAGAATGAAAACATAGTTCAAAAGCTCTTAATAAATTAAAAGTTCCAAAAAGCAATTTACAGAGTGTTTTATGTATGTCACTACGATGAGGTTTTATTGGTGTGATATCATAATTTGGCTGTCTCTGATGCCTTTCTTGGCAGCAATAGCTCCAAAGACATTATGTGCGGATCATGCCAGCTCGGAAAGCTGAATGCCAGAGGTCTGCTTTATTTGGGCAGTAATCAAGAGGACTTGTAGGTTTACCTAAGAACTTCCCCATCAATTCTCGTAGCACCAGATCTTGGAGACTTTCTTGTTTGACTTTTGTAATTGATTTTGTGCAGAGAAACTCAGTAAAGTTGTCAGGATATGCTGCCTAAATTGCACGATTTTCTGTTGTTTTCCAAATTTCCCATGGAATTATCTGTGTTTACAAATATGTCCAGATTTTACTTTGAACATTCTCCCCTCCTCCTGCCCCTAAAGATAAATGAATTCCCAAACATATCTGTACTTGCAAATTCATAGATTTATACACTTCATGCCACTTTAATCCCTATTAAACTAATTTGAAGTCATGTCAGGCCAGCTATCCACAGTAAAATGGATTAGATAAGCCAGTTGATCAGATATAGAAAGGACTTCAGGCACTTTTTCTGTCTAGCCTCTGTGAATTTAGAGTACTATTTTCATACAAATAATTTTGTTCTCTTTAATTCCTTTGTGATTAAGCTAATTCACAAATAACATTGGTTCTTAGAGAATCATTAGTGTAAAGCAGAGCAGACAAGGCTTTTAATTAGGGCTTTTCATACCTCCTCTATCCATTTGGTAATAAAATTACTTCTGCATTAATTGGTTAATTATTTTAATTTACACAGCAATAAGTGCTGATATACACTGGCCATAAACATCTTTGCTAAATAATTTTTGAAGTATGACCGATATTTATTTCCTGGAGAAGTGGAAAGAAGTTTTGTTTAAAAGCTTTCTGACGTACATGCTGTAGTTCTTGACAGTCATTCTCACCATAACAAAATAGACTTCCAAGTGAATTTTAAGTAACCTAACATGCATTTCAGCTTTATTTTTATTTCTACTACAGATTTTCTTTTTTCTAGAGGAATACATGGGTTCTTTGGGTGTCTTAAAGTTATGTATGAGATTTTGCTATAAAAAGAGAATCTTCAATTGCAAAAAAGGAGAAAACTAAGTTCTCTGTTCTCAATTTTTTTTACCGTTCTCTTAGTTTTTGACAAAAAGAAATAAATTAAGATACTCAGCTTACTAAAGTGATTAGTCATTTTAAATGGTTGTTGGGAATTCAGGTTCTCATGCATTTTTAACATAGAACAAATCCACATTCATCAGGTCATGCTTTCGACCAAGAGGGGAAGTGCTGAGTGAAAGTGAAAACAAAAATGAAATCTCCCAATACATGTTCAGAGCAAAGTGTTTGACACTCAAAAAAGACCAATTTTGACCTTAGGCTTGCAGTGTTTATTAATCAAATTTATCACATTTGATCATAGCAGTTTATATTAGCCGTCATTTCTGAATGCTTCTCCAGCAACAGGGGAGCACAAGTAACTAAGAAAATACAAGGATTAGTGAAATAATCTCCAGTGGTATCTCTGTGGTAAAACACATAGTGGTTGACATTTGAGGGACAAGAATGACAATTACTGCTGAACAATTCCATTTCCTCAGCATCAACCATTTAGAAATTTGCAAAGCCAGATATGTGTTTCCAGTTGAATTTATTTGGTTTATATGGTGCTCAAAAAGAGGCCAGAAGAAAAAAAAGCATTTTTTTCACCAACTATAAACAACCTAATTGAGGCATTTATTTTTACAAGTTATAGCACTCTGACACAGAAAAATCATTAAGTGAATGTCACCCATTCTGCTCATTGAATGAGGCCAACATCCTCTGGGAAGAAAAAGCGAAAATAACATGCAATCATGTGGTCACAGGCTGCATATTTGGGACATTTTGCAACTCTGGAATATTTGATTTTTTTGAGGATTTACCAATCCCTTAAGACACTTTTTTGCATGCTGTGTTTGTCACTCTGCTTTGTCCATCCTTTTCCTTTCCTGCACCTTTTGCCTTTCACATCTGTTGCTTTACATCTACCACAGGGCTGAAATCCTTTGGGGCAGGGAATATGTCTATGGACAATTCTGGATGACAACCAGCATAAGAACAGTATCATAACAGGTGAAACAAGGCCAACCTAAGCCACCCTTTTGAGCCATAAAGCAGCATTTTAAGAAAGAGGAATCCATTGCATTTGGGAAGACCATATTGGGCACATACCAAGTATGGAATATGCTGGGAATATGCTGCTGTCAAGGTGAGTTTTTCACTGAGCCTTCAGGAAAGTTTTAACCCAAACAATGATAATCAACAGAGATAGTGACAAATGGAAAGGAAGTGGGGAAGAATAGTGACATTTGGTGCTGAACCATATGTGCGTGGTTTGAAAGACATGACTGAATTGTTTTTGGTGCTCTATTATTCTGACATTTAGAATGAGGCAAGTTTCCATTTCCATTAATGTACTGCCAACTCAAAGGGGAACTGTCGCAAATTTGAGACTAAAGAAAGCTGTTCCTCAAACTTCTCTTGAGCACAATCAATGCCCTCACTAAGCAACAGAGTAGTGTCACAGTGCAGACTCCAAATGATTATTATGCTTTCTGCCTCTTTTATACCTTGTGATGATATGGCATAAGCTGCCTTTGGCAAGAGATCATGAATTCATACATGAATGGAGAACAACCAATGCAAAGGGAGGCTGTTCACCAAAATTTTCTGATTGCAAACCTGGCACTGACAAAGTGATCCAGCCTTAGGTGGAGGATGTTCAAGCAAAAGAATCTAAAAGCCTAAAATCTTAAAAGTTTGGAGGAAAAGTAAAATGATCAGCATTTTCCTTTACAGGTTTTTAAAGCAGCTGCCTATCATTACCAAAGAAATAAAAAATAAAGATGGAGAGGGAGGCAAGAGAGAGAGAGGGCTCAAGGTAAATCTAGGTGATCCAGGAGCTGGTGAGGAGGCTCTGCACTCATAGATTTATCCCTCTTTGAAAGAGCTCCTGGAAGCAGCTGTTCAGCAGCTTTACGAACAACTTGAATTCAAAGGACTCCCCTGACCTTGTGTAATGACAGATGAGTGCAATGCCAGTGACATCACTTAGAGATCAAAACTGAAGGGATGATTTTTCTCAAAATCATCCATGCACGTTTTATTTCCTAATGAATGTTTTCCTCTTGTGACTACTTAATCTCTGAAGCTTTGGTGGTAGTGGCTCAATTTCATTCTCCCTAGGAGGCAGTGACTGTTCTTAAGTAAAGGAAAAAATCAGACATCCTGTCAGCTCATTGTCATACTGATTGCATGTAAAATTATTATTATTTTTTTGGCAGGGGGTTGGAGTTTTTTTGTTTAAACAAGCAGGAGTTTGAGAAAGTCTCCAACTAATGAACTCCAGTGTTCTGCAGCAGACTTGGAGCTCAGAGTTTGTCATTTCACCTAGTAATAGCAGAAGAGCAAATGCACCAGACTCTGTGCCCTGTTATTACCACTAATCAGTGCTAAATCATAACCTCAGAAAAATACCACAACCTCAGGGTGATCCTGCTTCCCAGATCTTCTTGCCAGTCCTTCCTGAAACTCTCCCTCAGCCCCTCAGAAATTCACTTCCTTGCTTGCTGCACAAATTCCCTCATGACCATACAGGACCTTGGTTCTATCCTTTGCACTTTTTTATTTGGTTTGGACCAAATTCCTAGTTTTTTATCAACTTGAATCTTACAGCCCTTGTCATATTTTTTCCATTCTGATAACATAAAAAAAGATAAGGAAATATATAAGAGTTAACACACTATGTATATATCTTGATTTTATGTAAATTAATTTATTGCCAGAAAAGGTGCAGGACTGGCATCAGAAATTCTTTATTCACCCACAGAGCAAATTATATAAAGATTAAATGCCCTGTAATAATGAAGTGCAAAATTCCTCTAAACATCTCTCCATTTGGCCTCAATATTGGACCAAATGGAGGAAACAGATCATAGCATGAATGAGAGCTAAGAATAACCGGTAGAAATGTCAAGAGGCACAGTCTGATTATAAATCACATCATTTACCTTACAAGGAATCATAGAGCCATAGAATGGCTTGGGTTGGAAGGGACCTTAAAAACCATCTCGTTCCATCCCCCCTGCCATGGACAGGCACACTTTTCACTAGACCAGGTTCCTCAAAGCTCCATCCAACCTGGTCTCGAATACCTTCAGGGATGGGGCATCCACAATCTCCCTGAGCAACCTATTCCAATGTCTCACCACCCTCACAGTAAAGAATTTCTTCCTAACATCTGATCTGAACTTGTTCTCTTTTCGTTTGAAGCCATGCCCCGTCTCCCTGTCACTCCATGCCTTTGTAAAAGGGCTCTCTCCAGCTTTCTTGTAGCCCCCTTTAGGTGTTGAAAGGTGCTCTCAGGTCTCTCCAGATCCTTCTCTTCTCCAGGCTGAACAACCCCAACTTTCTCAGCCTGTCAGAAGAACACAAGAAAAATTCCTAGAATTGCTGGAGGTTTGTAAACGGAACATTGAATTTAACTTTCTTTAGGTACTGGCTAAAACACAAATTAGGACTAAAAAAACCTCATGTGAGATGGGGGAATTAAAAAAAGCAGGAAAAAAAATTAACACAGAAATGAACAAACAATCCAGTGGTCTGTCTGCAATGACCACTGACAAAAATAATATCTCAGTGATGCCTTCTGTGGAAATAAGCTGCAACTTCTGTGCCATTTGACATAAGAAGCCGAGAAAGCATCCTCTGGAGCAGTTTCCCAGAGTTATCATTCTGCTCTGCATTTCACTTGCTGCCATTTGGTCCACAGAAACCACCCACTGAACATTTGCCTTTGAAGTGCACCACCTTCTCCTAAGTAGCATGAGTGACTTCTTGGGTCTCTCTCAATTTGCCACAGACAGCTTCTGAAATCTCCAAGTTGTGAGTTACTTCTTTTTTTCTTTCTTTTTTTTTTTTTTTTCTTTTCCTTTTTGTGGAATTGCTGCAACATCTTATGTTCAAACCAGCAGCCTTGGAGGTAAAGAGCTGCTGGCTCGGGTTAGCCTGGCAAGACCAGACCAAGAGTGAACATGATGATCGTGGACAAATGTTCAGAATATTGATAACCTCTATTCAATCCATTGCACAGCTGCAGACACTGACTACCCCAGATTTTCTTTAAAAGGGATGAGGTTTTCTCATGCGTTTCATTCATTGTGTACAAGAAAAAGGAAAATTACGCAGGTGTAATGCTAGTTACTGCATCTCACAGTCCAATCTTTGACTCTCTGGAAAGTTTTCTCTGTCACCTAAGAGCAATAATTTCTTTGTATGAAGGTTACTGTATTTTATATTCAGTATTTGTATTAGTCTCTCAATCAAACAGTTTTCTTGCATCTGGCTGGTAGTTCTTATTGTATTATTTGATAAACCTCTCATAAATCCTTTGCATTTTGTTT
The DNA here is from genome assembly GCA_013396875.1 of Vireo altiloquus. NCBI lineage: Eukaryota > Metazoa > Chordata > Aves > Passeriformes > Vireonidae > Vireo > Vireo altiloquus. The sequence goes on from VZRF01011695.1 coordinate 531,457, forward strand.
ATGTTCCCTTTCATGAAACAATTGCTGCATGAAAACATTTGTTGCCGAATTTAGAGCTATAGAGATCAGAAATGTCACATAAAAAAATTACAGGCATGTATTTCTGCCATTCTTAGGAACATAGCTACTAAATATTTCTTTACTAGATTCTAGTGGAAGTTGGGTTTTCTGTATTTCAAGAAAAGCCCTTTTTGCCCATGCCTACTGTCTGGGTTATCACTTTAGAGAGAATTTGTGGCCACACTAACTTCAATATAGTTTGGATGAATTCATGGCACTGAATATTCATACAGCGTATGATACAGACACTGAACCCAATTTAGTAAATGAATACTTGTAATTTCACCAAAGCCCCTCTGAGAGATTATTATGCAGATTTATGAAGGAATATTGCTGAAGCAATTCTTGGCTGTGTTTTCAGTCACTGAGGACTTAAAGTATGTAAACCTAAAATAATTTCAGACTTATTTACTGTCATTGCTTTCATCTTCTGAACCTTCCTGACATTACTTTTCTCACTGGTTTGTATCCAGGATCCCCTCTGCTATCCTTGCCCTTGAGCAAAGAACCAGTGTCAGAATACCTATGAGTGTTGCCAAGTTACTCCCAACAATATCCTTGCTGCCATAATGCCAGCAATCTACTCTAATCCTGCTGATGAAAAGTTGCATTGCAGGCAGAGGGATGTATGGACACAGCTGTGGGGCCAGTACCACCCACCTGGAAACAGAGACACCAACACACAACCACATGGTGAGCAGACTGTCACACCTCTTCTGTAGGATGAAGATTACCTCACCATTTTGGGATCACTTGTCTCATAAAAGGAGGAATAATCAGGCTGAGGAATGATGGAGATACTTGTCCCAACAGCACAGTTCAGTTCTTAAGTGTGCCATAGGTTGTTCTCTGTGGTACTGATTTTATGGGCAGTATCTTTTTTTAGTGCCGCAGACCCAGCCTCCCATATCCACCATTACATCTTCAGCTCCATCCCTCTGTCTTGGAAAGAAAACTCCTTGCCACTTGCTGAATGTCTCTTAAAAATTGAGATCAGTATCCCTCACTCTAGTCAACGCTGCCTCTCCTGCCCCACTCGCTCAGGGGATGAGTCACTGCTGGACTTATGGGCACAGAGCCAGATCCCGAATCCTTACTCCTATTGCGTCATTTGTTCCTCATTAGTTGGAGTCCTACCTCACATGAGATGAGGTAACACATGGGCAAAGCCTTTGGAACATGGCCCACAGGCTTCAGAAGGCTACAGCAACAGTTAAATTTTAGCATACTGTAAATACCACGGCTCTTCTCAGTTACATCTCCTGGTATACAGTATAGTAACATATGCTACATGGAAGTGAATCGTAAAGGCCAACTTCTGCTCTTGGATTCAGATCTCCCTGACTTCAGTGAGACTGAAAAGCAAGGGAGCCTGGTGACACCTGCAAGCAGCAAGTAACCATGGCAAAGTTTCCATGGGGGAGTGGAGGGAAAGATCAGCAGAGAATTCCTGAAGGGCTCTCATGCTTCATGTGAATTGTTGCCCTGCAGCTCATTTCAGCCACGTTTTGTGTGGCGAATGTGAACTCCATCCACAAATTAATATGCATTATGGTAAAGGCAAGTGAAGCCTACGGGCTAAAAATCAGGAAAATTTGCATGTCAGAGAGACAGCAATGAAAGAAGAGATCTCGAGATAGACGATGACGGGAAAAGCACCTATTTTTCTTTTTTTTTACTGAATGATAGTTTATTAATTTATCTCAAAAGTTTTCCTGTTTCATCCTTCTTCATTTTTTTCTTTGTATTTTTTTTTTCTTGGATTATCTTTCTGTCTTCATTTCTTCATTCCCTGTTCCTCTGTCTATTTCTCCTTGTTCCTCTGTGCTTGATTGACTGTCAAGCTAGATATGGGAAGAGGGAACTATCTTTGAAAATGTCAAAGAGTAGCTGAGAAAAGACACATATTTGCACACTTTACATGAAACATGTTCAACTCTACATGGATAGAATCCAAGACAGTGAGGTACAGAAAAGTGATTGAAGAAATCCTCCTCCTTTCTATTCTGCAATCACTAAACTACCACTGGCACAAGTAAAACATGAGATGATTGGAATTTAAGGATGGGTCCAACCACTCAGCACTGTGTAAGTGAAAGTAAAGAAATTCAAGCAATTTTTGGAGAGTGAGTCAGGGCTGTAATTGAGTCAACTAGACCGATAAATTGCACGTGGCTTAAGGAAGATTTTCTCATTGTTGAAATATTCCCCTTCTTGCTGCACCCCCTCAATAGTCCCAACAAGCATCACAAGGGTTGGAAGGTTTGAGAGTAGCTTTCCTTTAGAGTCTTTTAAACACAATCAGTCAAACACTGTGAAAATGGCAAATAAATGGTACTACATTTAACAACTTAATGCCAGGAAGTGATGAAAACAAAACATCAACCTCCACAAAACATCAACCCAATCTTCTCTTGGGAGCCCTTTCCAACACCAACCTCAGATGCAAAATCATGGTTTGCAACATTTGAAGGCAGAACTGACTGTGCCTGACTCACAATCAGCTTGGCTTGAGGATCATTATTTAGAGGTGTTAATAAGAAGGAGTTTTAGGTAGTTCTCTCAGATAGAGAGAGAATGGTTCTCTCCAGACACCATCTTTCATCATTTGGAAAACTGGGCATGATGGGTGAACTTATTCAAAACCATGTAAAGCATTTCAGTAGAATATACATTTAATATATATTATCTTCTATTTTTCTTATTTTATCTTATATTTTATCTTCTATTATTTCTTATATCTAATATATATTTATGGTGCATTTTCACAAATGGTATTTATGGTATTTTCACAAAGGATGATGAAACTTTTGAAATACAGAAGTCCCAAGTAGCAATGGAAAGGTTATATGTTATTCTTTTGTTTATAGTAAAGGTCATGCTTTAGGGGTTCCAACCTCTGAACTCCTGGTACAACCTGTCCTCTTGCTGCTCTTCCAATGGACCACGGACATTTTTGAAAATTTCTTCAGCTCTTCTAGAAAATTTTATTTGAAAAAGGTGTTTCTGCAATCAAAACAGGAGCTGGAATAAAACAACACAGTTTTGAGTCTAAGAAGTAGTTTATTTAAAAAAAACCCAATTCTTGATATTTAAAAAACAAGTCTCCAAGTCCGAGGCATCCTAAGAAAAATCTGTTACTATGGATTTCTTGGCAGTGTTTGCAATAAAAATGTAATTTTCCTTTTGTTCAAATGACAAAAAATTGGATGCAAGTACTGGACACAAAGGTGCAGTCAGAGTCTTGTCCAGGTTGTGTAATATCCCCTGTGGTCTGCTTTAAGTTCTAACTGAGTGTTTTAGAAACCTTTTCCTTCTGTTTGTACAAATTTTCTCCCATAAATAGCATGCTTCTGAGTAGAAATGCACAAGGCTCTAGAGCATGCAAGCCTCACGCTTGCGCCTCTTCATGAAAACTTTAGAGTGTAGAAAAATACATCAGTTACTAAAGGATTTCTGAAAAGTGGAAAAAAGTGGAATATGTGAGTACAGCTGCAGGAAATTCATTTTATAATCTGAATAGCTACTTAAGATTTTTTAATAATAACCACCTAGTTTTAATGGGGACATTTTCATATTGCTCATTCTGTATTCCTGAATACCCATCTGATACTTTGTTAGAAGCACTTGCAGTATCATTTAAATGAAGCAGAACTATTCATTTTCCTTCTTTTCCACCTCAACAAGATTTGCCTTTTTTTGACTCTGAAAAGCCCATCCCCTTCTGCTTCTCAGTGCTCTCAAAACACTGTGGGAAGATATTCAGTAAATCCCAAACACACCTTACTGCCCTGCTAACGACATCCATCATCGCTCCCTCTCCAATATCAATCTTCCCCTGTCTCTGCTTGCACAAAAGGAGCTTCGAGAAGGTGACCCGCATGACTCTTATCTTAAGTTATCTGCCGTGGTCCCAGAAGTGATTCATGATCATATCAAATCCATCTCCCCGGTGCTGTTTTGTCCTTAAGGCTTCGGCAATCGCAGAGACTGACTAGAGACTCCAATCAACCATCTGGTGTCTGCCAACTGGAGTGTCTAGTCAGGTTACACGGAATGCAGAGAGAAATGTGTTTTGTATCTGGATCCTCACTACGCTCCTCTCTCCCCATGGGCCAAGCAGAATATTAAGCTGTTGAAACTCTGAAAGGCTGGGATGGCAGCAGAGGAAAACCTTAGATTTAAGAAGGAAATTTAAAGTCAGCTTTAAAGCTTGACTGCGTGTAAGCGCTTGTAGAATGTATGCATTAGCCCTGTGCTGGAAAAGATGGATTATTTAAGTGACAGGATGCTTTCCATCAGTTCTTTCTACAATTCTGCTTTTTTAATTATAATTTTCCTATTATAAGTGATTACAATGCTGTTAAGGGAGCTCATTTTTTACTTTAAACTCTATGTCCTCTAAATAAAAAATTAAAAAATAGGAAACATTAGAAATCTGAAAAACTCATTATATGCTTTTTGCCAAATATTTTTCAGTGCAGGCTGCCTCAATCTGTGCTTTGCATAGACTGTTTCACTCCGCGTATTTTGAGATGAGCCCTTCCCCTTAGATATCTCCCTTTCATCTCTCCCCTCCCAAGGATACCACACAACTGGAAACACAAATGCTTTGGCCAGACCTGGTCTCATCACATTACTGAATCACGTGAAAAGCCTTATTAGTTATAAGCCCTTAATAATAAGCTTCTTACTCAGCTGGTTTCCTTCTACCATGACAAGTTTTATCACAGGTTTGCACAATCACAGCAGCCTGAAGTGGTCATTTGGGGAATTACTTTCCAAAGGTGGCAACACTGTCTGCCTTGGCACTGTGTGGTTCTGGGCTGAGGGCACTGAGGGCATGTCCTCTGTGGCATGTTGGTGCCTCAAAGTGCGATCCTTGAGCACCAGAAGCAGTCACTGAGTCCTTGAAGAGTGATTTTGATAAACCACTCAGTCCTGGGTTTTGTGCATCAGCTGTTCATGGGCTGATTTGATGGGTAATATCACCCACAGTCTTGAAACTGGGCAGGAAATTTCCATATTTTTCACTGATTTCAATAGGAACCATAAACTGGCATTAACTCACTATTTTGTTTCTACGAACTAAAAGAGCAGACTCAGGGCAGTTGCCCTACAGAAAACAGAAAGCTGGTCATGAACTCATTTGCTTTAAATCAGAGGGAAAGCCAGGCTGGCCATGCCAGTGCAGGTCAGCCTGCATGGAATGGTGACAGGGTGTGCTGGGCTGCATCTCCACCTGTAGCCTCAGCCACCCCCTTTCCCAGGAACCAGCAGAGCAGCCAGGAAGCTTCTGGCTCAGGAGGGATTTCCCTACATGCCCACCCACTTTCCAGCCTCCCAGGGCTGGACCTGGGTCCTGTCCTTCAACCAGGCCTGACCTTCTTGACCAGAATTTGGCCTTTAAGGCAGCAGGATCTGATAAGCAGCCAGGGTTTAAATACCTGCTTGAACTGGTAGAGAATGAGGCTTTGAGCCTGCAGCTCCCAATCCTAGGGGAGCACCTCATTTACCTGCCTGCTCTCCTTTCTGCCTCCCTCCCTGCCACCAACCGAGATCTGAAATTTCACCCAACACCTGACAACCCTTCCCAGCCAGAGCGTTGCTGAACGTGTGAGTGTCAACATGTTGTTGAACGTGTTTTTAGGCAATTACCTGACCAGTTTTATTCAGGTTTAAGACCGCAGAGAAAGCTCAGCTTCCTGTTTATATCTGCTCTTCCACAAGGTTTTGCCCTTTGCACTCCTCTAATAAGGAATATCTTTGCCTATCCAAGTAAATATGGTCCAGTGGAGGCACAAATGGAACAAGAATAAACAATTTCTCATAAAAATATGAAGGGAAAACAGAACAGTTTGCTGTTCCTTGTGATACCATATAAATTTTCCTTTAGGACATCTCAGAGGCTTGAGTTTTGGATTGATCTTTATTTTGTTTTCTCATTTTTCCTGTTCCTTTTAAGGGAAAATGTCTGCAGTGAAGTCTAGATAGAAAAAAAGAAATGAACTATGAATTTTAGCCAAGAACAGAAAATCATTAGAAATCATGATTTTAACTTTTAACTTTGAAAGCCAGCTCCTCAAAACCAGCATGTTGAGACCAGTTGATCAAACCTCTTCATTTGCTCAGTTTTAGCCCGGGCTGCCCATGTGTTACACACTTCCAGAGTACAGCTTTGTCTGAAAGCACAGCCCCAAAACAACTACAATGGAACAATAATAAATCCTGGGGAGGCAGTTCAGACTATATTTACTATATACCATCTGCACTGAGCCCAGAGAGACATTATGTTCCACATTCCCTGTCTGTGCTACGGAGAGCTTTTCTGATGTGTAAACCATCATTTATCTTGTCTTTGATTCCCTTCATGTGACCTTTTTCAGAGCATGGCAGTATAACATCCTCGCTATGGCAGGCTCCGAGACCATTTGAGGACAGGCCTCATAAAGCCTGCCTTTAACATTAATCGATCACTTTATTATGGAAGTAAATCAAAGCGGTTAAACTCAGGTCTTCGGGGAGTTGAAGGTCAAACAGGGAAAAACAAACTTTATCCTGGGAAGAACACAGAAAAATTCTATCAGCCCCATCCCTTTGTTCTTTGCCTTAGAGGCATGACAAAAGCACATACTACACGCACCAGTTAAGCAAGCACAAAAGCAAATATATATTAATACACACAAAGTGTTTGACTGCTTCTCATTGCCTCTTCATCTCTTCATGCCAAGCAGTTTTGCAAAGCCCTTTTTTCATGTCCTGGAAAGCAGAGTCTGAAGAGGGGGGTGGTCAAGGGGAGAATACAGATACACTTGCCTTCCTGACAGCTCAGCTGGAAAGGAGAGGAAAGGAGGAGTGGGGTGGGGCAGAGGAAAGCTCCAACAGATCTGGTCTCTATTCATCCTTGCCCCATGTCACAGAGGTGCAGGAGGACCTCCGCACCTGTGAGCACAGAGGCTGCAGGAGCATGGGTATGGCTCTAAGTGCAGCTGAACACATCAGTACTTTCAGAGAGCAAACTCGGACTGAAGAAGTTTTACAAATAGGAAAATCTGCTACTTCAGTCCTCCTCCACATTGCAAGGCTGGATAAACCAAAAGCCAACCTTGCTTCTTCCCAGCTTCCAGCTAGCCCGGAGGGATATCGATCTCTGCCACAGCATCTTGGAGCTCCAGACATGGGTGGCCACTCTGTGTCTTGGACTAAAACTATAAGGTTTAAAGAAAACACTCCAAGACTCAGTGACAGGGCTGTGTGAGGAGGAGAGCTGAGCCAAAGTCGCTGCCTCACTGCATGTCCATCTCAGGGCAATGCTGATGCCCAGGACTTGCTCCTTCCCCAGCAGCTGCAGTGCCTGAGGGGCTGCCCACAACCCCCCACCCACAGGGAGCCCTGGCTCTGCTTGGCAAGCACATGTGGAGCTCTGGAAAGCTGTCCCTTCCCACACTGGCAGCGGGACAGGGGTGAGAGGGCAGCTGCAGAGGTGAGGATGTCCCCTGAGTGTGACAGAGAGCTTCTGCCAGCCAAGGGCACATGAGCAGACCTCAACATCACCTTGGACCATCACCTCTAATTTCTGTGCCTCAGTTTTCCCTCACCAAAACAAGAGATACCAAATGTTTTTTTTTTTTTTCCAGTTTAACCTGTTTCATTTGTGTTGTTTATTTTAAAGAAAAAAAGTTAGCACTTACTTTGCCTTTAGCCTTGCATTCTTCAAGCCCTGTGATCTGCTGTTGAAGTGTTCCCTTGACCTGTTTTACTTTTTGACTTACCTTGGATTTTTCAGGGCTTTACAAACACATGGGCACACCCAAATGACACAGGAGGGTGTTGGTTAGTAATGAGCTTTCCAGTCAGGGAAACCTGCCAGTTGAATTTATTTATTTGTAAGACACAGCCATTTTTTTAACACAGAAATGTGCCGACATAGCCAGTAACTAAGAGTGCAAGCACTGATCAACTCTTACTTATTGCTTTTGTTATGGTGAGAAGTGTGCTGGCCACTTTAAAGAACACATGTGAAGACATTGTCCCTGTCCTGAAGTGTCCAAAATTTAAATGAAGACATGCAGTGCCACAAGGAGGGTAAAGCATCCCTGGAAGAAGGCAGGGTCAGGAGAGGCAAAGGTTACAAAATAAGATGATGCCACTGATCAGCTATGAAATGTTCTTATCTTGGCATCTCCATTACAAATGCAGTGAATAAGCTTATTTAAATGAGATTAGAGCAATGGTTAGCTCACAGGCAAGGTAACCACTCAGGAAAAATACACATGTGAAGGAAATAATTCCCAGCCCCTGGAAGCAAGGCACAAGTGTTTATGGGTGAAATGACAAATAGACCACTGTAAGCGAAGCTGTGAGTGGAGTAGGAAACATGGGTGAATTTATGATAGATCACAGACAGAAAAGTAGGCAAAAAGAGTTCCACAGAATTTATGTATCTATTGTATCTATTAATGGAAGGCTGAGGAAGGAAGAGCACTGTCAATTTGAAATATAGTACTTTTCCAGGAGTTATGTTTTCCTATTTTTAAGTGATTTCATCTCTTTTTCTTTTTTGCAGTGAATCATCTGAAATGAACAGGGAAAGCTGACTGCACTATTAATTAGAGGAAAATTGAAATGTAAAGTGCTATCAAGTACACAGCACTAAAACCTAGAAGAAGCATACATATTTTCACATCTCTGTCTATTACGGTAGTATTAAGAGTATTACCAGCAGAAAAGGAAAATCACAAAAAATATGTTTCAGTATCACAGTGACCCTTTTAGGCCTGAAGTGCTGGGAAAAGAAGTTGACTCAAAGATAGCACAATGCTGCCAGTTAGTGAGAAAAGGTCATTTTTCTGAAGAACTCTCTGAAATTTAGCTAGGTTGATTGAAGAGCACAGTGTGGGTCACCAGGTTCAAGAGCAAGACTACGTGAGCAGTCACAGAGTGAGCAGCAGCTATTAGCCTAACCACAGACAAAATGGAAAACTGAGGCTGCCCTAGAAATTACCCTAGAATCTTAGTTATGGTCATTTCTGATGGGAAGCACCCACAGCACCAGTGATGGCATCCTATCCTAAAATGAGCATGGAAAATACAGTGTCCATTTGAAATAAATCAAGGATCCGGCTCCAAATACTACAGCTGACCCCTCTGTTGAGACAAGCCCAAGAGGACACTCTGGGTCCAAATCCTCCCTCACTTCTAGCAGGAACATCAATCTCAATTTGAATGCTATGGCTGGCGCCCATATCTCTTAAAAGGTATTCTGGTTTGGTTTGGACAGGCATCCAAATCCCAAATGATCTGAACTGCCAATTAAGTTTGAAATATTTATAGCAGGACTTCCTGAAAAATCCTGGTACTTTCTGGTTCATAGTAGGTCAAGGAAACAAAGGACTGAGTATTGCAATATTTCCATCCTGCTGAAAACTGCAAATCCATGAGTTCAAGTTAAAAACAAAAAATATGGAAGATTTTGTCTGAACAGACTCAAATCTCAGAAAAAGTTTCTGCTGGCTTTTTCTTTGAGTATTTGAGCATAAACTTTACTTATTTCCTCCCAACAGACTCGTACACTATGGTAACAGTCAGTCAGTGTTGGAGTGCTTCTCTCTGTATTCACATGTGCATGTAAATATTTCCAATAATTTCCCTGGACACAGATTCCAGCTAATGGTTTATTTCTAACTATAATGTTTGTGCACACTCCCTCCCCAACCTGCCATTTCAGTGATATAAGATTTTTTTTTTTTATTTAATCCTGCAAACTGACAATGAATATAGATTCCCAGGTTAAAAAAAAAAAAAAAAGAAAAAGGCCAAACTTTTTCCATCGGGATTCCAATCTGATACAGTCCTCTCTACCTGAAAAGGTATAAATATGCATCTATCTGGCTGAGCTAAAACCTACTCAGCATTCAGTGTGTAGTTTGTTCCTGATGGGGTTGTTCTACAAAGAAAGAGTTATTTTGTCTAAGCACTCACAGTCCGGACCCCTCAGATTTCAGTGTCCTCCAGACTGCTGGAGGCCAAAGCCTGAACTTACTGGTGAACATTTTTAAAGGTAATTTATCTTATATTTGCATGTAGGTGTTCAGCCCAACTGCTGGCCACTACTCCTAAGAGTATTTGCAATCTTTATATATCTGGTGAGTGACAAAACATCCTCTTTTATGCTAATCTTTTACATTTTCTAAAATGTTTCTGAATTACTGGATGAAGCTTAATGAGAAGAATTCGTTCACTTCAGGGTATAGCTTCTTATAAAAGCAGACAGATTTATTAAAGTGCTAGAGTGCTAGATAGGAAAACTAAGCTTAAATGTCAGCTTTGAGATTGGCAGTCCAAAATGACAACCCTTGCAAATGGACTGCTTGTACACCTATGTGCTATAGCTCCACTGGAATAAAATATGGTCAGGAGGGCTATTTTCATGATGTACTGCATTCATAATCAATTTTTATATAATCTGTACTTCTGCTCGAAAAAAATAGAGCCTTTCAGAACAGGTGAAAAAGCATTGTTTAATGAAAAATATATAATAACTAGCTTGGCAAATGTTGTATGTGAAATTTCAACAGAAACCATAAATTATATTAAATGCCCAATAAAAATGTTCAATCAAAAACTCATTTTAAGATACATTGTTAATGAACTCTATGAAATGATGCTTAATCAAAACCCGACACCTTGCAGGGGAGAGAGATTCCACAGGACCTCAGGAGCACTATTGTTCTGAACAAAAGATAACAATAGAACAGGGTAATTAATAGTCTGCACTCCTGTGGCATTCTCCAGGGAATTCCAATTTCTAAATGAACTCCATTGTTTTTCAAGAAAGAAGAAATTATGCTGTATGATACCATTAATGCCTTGAACTTGATCAAACATTAAGACATCATTTGTCAGGCAGGATTTTGTTGCTCCAGAGGACTGATCATTCCCCTGTTTAAAGTTACTGTGTGAAAAGGAGAAAAGAATTTTCTTATAAAAGCTCATTTTGCAAAAGCATTGCCGTGCCCTTATCTTTTCTGTCTGTAATTTTGTAATTCTCAAATTGCATAAAACTAGTTAAAGAAAACCTCTAGGAAGAGTTCTTCATCACAGTGGTATTAGCAAGAGATTTGGTGTGGTTATACTGATATGCACAACAGATTTTCATATTTGGTTCCTTTTCAATTGGCACCCTATAATGAGTATGTCATATTCATCATATATAAATTTCTAAATTTTCCTAGCCAAAGATAGAAAATGCTACTCTTCCTAGCAGAGCAGAAGAGGGGGGTAAAGTACTACAAGGACAGATTACTGAAATACTCAAGTCATCCTAATTATTGGCAGCATCACAGTTGTAAATAGTTTCAAATTCAATTCTGTGCGTATTTTTCCTCCTCTTAAATCTTCATTCCTTGGAGCAACTTGGAAACATTAATTTTCTACGAATGCAATTTTTCAAAACAGTCATAAGCTGCTATTATTATTAATCACGATATTCATGTTAGTACAAAAATGGATTTACTGAGGAGCAGAGGAAGATGCAGCCCCCTCCCCTTCTCTTCATTGCAGCCTCCCACTCGGAGCTGCGTTCCTGCTTGCTCAGCCTGCAACGCTTGGGACTAGAGAGAACACAAACCTGCTATCACCAACATGAGAAATGTTAATGCCTTCAAAGTTAGGTTTCTTAGCAGGCAAGTCAAGTTTTCACACTGGCCTTGCGCTCCCCGAGACCACAGGCAGGTTCCGGGGAGAAGCTGGGGTGTGAATTTGCAGGCCGCTGGCAGGGCCGTGGCTGCTCCTCCTCACACCTGCGCTTGGTCCCTCTTCCCCTGGGGACATTCTCTAACAAGAGACCAACCAACATGCCACGGATTCCTGCTTCTTTATCCCTGGCAACCTTTCTGCATCCTTAAGCACTTTCGAGACGTTGTCCCACTCTCACGCAAGTGGAGCAGCTCCATTTGGTGGGGTCGGAGGTGAGAAAGGCCCTGTGGAACACTGCTTCTCCTGGTGACTTCCAAGTCTGCCACAGTGTTAAGAAAACACGTGTTAAAAAAAAAAAAAGATTTTTATTAAAGACACTTAGATGTGAGACGTTCCCACTGTGAAAAGCCCCTTTTTAGTGCATTTTCTGCTGGACTGGAGACAGCTGTATTGAGACGAGCAAGCCAGGCTGAGCCTGAGGCTGGGAAGGATATTGTGTGGCTGCACAGGACAGCTTTCCCTGCGACTTGGCCTATGCGTCTCAGGGCAGAGAAATCGCTCGGATTACTGAGCTTGGAAAAGCTCACTTGGATGTTGATTTTTTTGACAGAGGCATTGCTGTGTCGTCGGCACTTAAGAGCCTCGGCAGCAGTGGTCTCATCCTGGTGCCTCGGGCCGCCTTTCTGCTGTGGGGCTGGCGGGGACAGGGGTGTCCCTTCTTCCACCCGCGGCGGGCACGGCCCCAAACTCCTCCATCCCTGCCGGGAGAGGGGCTGACTGCGTCCCCAGCCGCCGCCATGAGCCCGGCAGCAGCTCCGCACCGCCCTCGGGGTCTCTGCTCCGCAGCCAAGAGAGGGCACGCGAAGTAAAACTATGTGGAAATGAAGGAAAGACAGATTGAGTCAAGGAGACCTGATGTGTTCATCAATCTTTGTGTGGTTTTTTTTTTGAGAAGAAAAAAATACTTCTTTTTCTTTACTTTTGCTCCTTATAAATGAATGTCTGTACACGGAGGACTGTGAAGAGATTAGATATGCAGCCAAGATAAGGTGCAAAAAACCCCCTTGGAATGTGGCAAGGGATATCTCTCCTATCTCAAAGCTGTCCCTTAACAAGAGCACTTTTTCTGCTCTATCCAGTTATCAGTTCCAACTCTTTCCCTCAAATTTCTGCACAGTAAATATGATCCCGTTGCTGTTTTTATTCTTTAAATATCTAATCTATTTTTTGTTTTTATTTTCCCAACTAATATTTTAAATGGATTTTCGATTTTTTCTTTACTGTAATGAATGGCACTACACTTTTTCTTATTTTTAATTTCAGATATGATGCACCTTCCTCTTCCATTTTTAAACCTTTACTTATGATTTCTTTTTTATACCTTGCAGCATCTTATAAAATATAAAATAAAAAAATGTAATGAAACATTCAGAGGTTTCTTCTCCTTGTGGGTTTTAGGAGATGCAACATTGTGCTGAATTTCCAGCCTGCATTTTATTACTTCCAAGAAGGTGCAAGGAATAACAATAAACACCTACCTGCACTTGGAAGCTGACAAATAGAATGTGCTCAAAGGCTCTCTCACCTCAATTTCGAGTCGCAACTGGATGCCTCCAAGGCAGGGATGTGGACATTATAATATGCTGTCATTTTTGGTTTTTTTTTTTTTTTTTTGGCATATGGAGGTTCCACAATCATTAATTTAAATATTTAGTGCCCATACAGTCCTGATTTATTATTGAGGTAGACCAAAAGTTGTTGCGTTCTAACCAGAATGATTTGCTGCTGCCACCAAAACCCCAACTAGCCATGCTCACTTTTTTTTTTTTTTTTAAGAAAAAACATGGTTTACTCTCTGTGGTTGTCTGGCCCTCTATGGTGATTTCTAAGCATATTTTCCCACCTGTCTTGTTCCATTCCCTTTTCCCTGCCCATCAAGATCTTCATGACAACATTCTTTCTCTTGGTCATAAGCATTTCTTCTAGATTACATGAGCTGCTTATGTAGACCAGGAAGCTATGCCAGAAAACTCTGGTTCTGAGCAGTTGTACCCCTCTTCCTCGATTGCTCAGGGTGGCTGTTTAGGACCAGCTGCTGCTTACAGGCACTCCTGTGCAGGCAAAACAAACCCTGATAGGGAGCACACCTGTGAATGGTGATGGAAGCGCCACCAGGGAAGAGATGAGTGTGAAAATGAAGGACTCTGGGAACACAGCACTTCCCTCTGAAAAGGAGAGGTTCTGGATGTTTCTGCTCTAAGAGACTACTGGATTCAAAAGTGAAAAGGGCAAGTGGTACTGGGTAGTCTTTTTTGAAGTATGGAAAGATATTTACGTGTGTATATTAGCTGAAGACAATAGGCCTTTTAACGATGGTGTGCTATTAATAGACTTAATATAGACCGTGGCATGCGGTTTGGAATGAAATGATCTCTAAGATTTCTTTCTGACCCAAACCATTCTGTGGTTCTATGGTTGTATATTCTTGTCATCCCAAAGGTAATCCCGGTGTTCAAAAACAAAGACTGTAGGACTGTAACATTTGAGTGCACCTACAAAATACTTTGGGAGATAATTAAAGTTTCAAGGTCAGGTGTGTGCTTTTATTGATAAATATGAAATATTGTTCACAGAAGACAAGTCCCTTGAAAGTTCATGAGTCAATCATGAACTACCTTGCATTCAAAACAAATCCAGGTCCAAATGCAATGGATTTAAATATGCCACTGTTAACACATGTAGAATTCCACTAAAAATCCAAGTCTAAACAGAAGACAATGCTTTACAGAGAGTTTATGTAATGTTAGAAAAATTATCTATTCCAGAACCAAGCAGACAATGAATCTAAAACCAAAGAGAAGTGGGAAGTATGTGAAATTAAAAAACACAGATGAATGTCTAAAAAATGGACTGGCATCTTGGAAACGTGCAGATCTAAGAGTCAATGCAGAGGACTCAGGGTCACAGAACAGAAGGAATGGTACAGTGGACACACAGTGCTGCAGGAAATAGAAATAACAGAAGGTTCATCTGTAACAGTACATCACAGTCACAAAGGTTAGCAGTACAGAGAAATGACACCAGGATAAATATTAGTTGATATTTAGTGCACATAATGTTTTAATATCCATAAAGATATTTGAACAGGTAAAACTATTCAAGCTTACCACAGTCACTGCCTAAAAACCAGCCCCATTTTGCAGATTAGTCATGAATGTACAAGATGTGTGTATGCATTAAAGCAGATAAAATATTTACAATTCTAAATTGCAGATACAATGTCCCACTACTGCTTGCTTTCAAACCATGCCTGAATCTTAAATTGGTCATGTAGATATTAGTACTGGGAACTATCTGACATCCAGTGCTACCAGCATTAAGCCAGAAGATGTAATAGAACGATACAGAGATTCATTTCATAAAGCCCAGCAGTTTCCTGGGGAATACGAAATGAAAGTGAATCCTCCACTACGAGAACCAATGAAATATCCCTCTTGCACTAAGGCACATTGGTCAGCAAGACTCTTGGATACTAAAAAACACACAAAAGGTCCATGCCAAAACCAGGAAAAGGCATTCATGGGAGAGCTGTAACTGCAATCTAATCAAGAATATGTCTAAATGACCAGACCTGATTGTATATACATTTATATATGCAATTTAGGCTGTGCTAAATATTTCAGATGATGGATGTAAATACAGCTCTATTTTATTGTTCTGTGTATTACACACTCTTAAATCTCATTGCTTGTCTGCACTCAGTCTATAAATTTCCTTTGTCTGCATTGCACTTTCCCGAGAACACTGTGTCTCACACACTCAGTTGTGGCAAAACCAGCCCTTTCTTTCCAAAGGCTCTAGGCAGCACACCTTCCCTCCTCAGAGGAAAGCACCCTAAGCATCCCCATCTCCCCCCAAGACCATACTAACATCATTTTCCTTTAGGATAATTTAACCAGGCTGAGCTCTTTAAAGCTCCTGGATTATTTACAGGCCTAGGCTGGGCCATGCACTACACCACTTGTTGGCATCATTAAACAAAAATACAGCAGCAGGATTGTACCCCTGTGCAAGTTAAACCAAAAACTACAAATATAAACTTATTCTGTGATAAAAGCATGGATAAATAGTGAATTCATTTATGTAAAGGCTTGGGAATAAATGGGTCTAAGAGGACAGTCAGTAATAGGTACAAACAAATCTCCAATTTTCAGGAAAACATGATGTGCAACAAAGAGGATATTTCAGCTGCACTTCCATCAGCAAAGTTATGCCTGAGTTTGACTAAAACATTATTAAATTTGGCAAGGCAATGTCCAGTCTCCAGAAAATAATATTATGACTATGGAAATAGAGCAATGGACGTACAGCAATGAAGAGAGACTCAGATTCAGGGACGGATATGCCAACTGCTGGCACCTGAAACAGACTGTGGCCAGAAATAATCATACAGAAAAGTCACTTGAGGCAGGTGATGAATGCAATGTAACTAAGGGCTTCACCTAAGCCACATCATCAGTTATGTTCTTTTCTAAATATTTTATCTGAGTCTTAATCAAAACCAATTCTCTGAACATTGCGTTTCCAGACAGGAATTCTTCCTCAAATCTGTGCAAGCTCCAAACAAGGAAGTGATGGATAATGAATTGAATGATATACATGAAAGACTGGTTAGTCCATGATCACTGAAAGTTCCTGTAATCATTTATATTTCATGTACAATATGAAAGTAGTCCCAAAATCTTCTTAATTGTATACAAATGCATTCATATCTTTGCCAGTCTGTATATATTACCTGAAAATACCAACATTAAACTGCCTACTGAGAATCTTCTTTGTACTGGGCATAGAAGACTATTTTACAGACTTAAATTAGTACCTTATTGTAATCTATGTATTTCAGATTACCTTTCATGAACCTTTATCTTCAGATTAGATAAGATTTGCCTCTATCTGAATTTTTCTGGTGCAGTCCACAGAGAAACGGAAAGATTCGAGCAATATCTGTTACCATTTAGTGTTGCTTGCACTCTGAAACCACCTTAAGGCTTGAATATATGAATATTTGCTCTGAAGTCGACGTTAAATGTTCCTATTGAAAGTCAAAATGTAATGCACTGAAGTATTAGCAGAGCACTGTCTAAAACCCACCTCACTTCTAATTTCAAAGGGATTTGCTCTCTCAGGCAGGCACTGAGCTCCTGAGGCGATGATAATTTGGCCCCACCACGGCAGTGGGGAGAGGAGAGGCTGGAGGTAGATAGGGGTGCAGTATTTTGGGGAGTCACTAGATGGTGGTAATGCTGACACCCAGACACCACTGTCAGTTCTGCACAGCCAAACGCCAGGTGAAAATCTTTATCCCCTGCTGTGGAACCTCTCCTTTCAGAAGCAGTGTATAATATTAGTAAAACCTTCCTATCGTAACTTTTCTGACTATAAATTATTTCTTAGCTATAGTTATTACCTCAGGCCAGATCTAAATTTTAAAATCTAAGTCTAGACTCCCCATTTTTTCTTCTGGAGCTCCAACAGACAGGAAGATACCAACTGCTCCCCTTCCAGGCTTTGTATCCTGGGAGATACCAAATTCTCCTAGGACTCTGTGATGGTTTGACCCCAGCTGGCAAATAAACCCCACACAGGAGCTCCCTTACTCCCCTTGGTGGCATGGGGGAGTATAGGAAAAGTGAGAAAATTTGTGGATTGACATAAAGACAGTCTAATAGGGAAAGCAAAAGCCATACACACAAGCAAAGCAAAACAAGGAATCCATTCACCACTTCCCAAGGACAGGCAGGTGTTCAGCCACTCCCAGGAAAGCTGGGCTCCATCACATGTAACAGTGACTTGGAAGACAAACTCCATCACTCCAAACATTTCCACCTCTTCACTCTTCTTCCAACCTTATATGCTGGGCATGACTGCACATGATCAAGGATGTCCCTTTGATCCATTGGGGTCAGCTGTCCTGGAGGTGTCAGGGTGATAAAAGAAGCAGAAAAGGTCTTGGCTTTTTGTTGTTGCAAGACCTGCTCAGCAACAGCAAAAACATCTCTGTATCTGGTCTGAAACACAGCCCCATACTGGCTGAAAAGAATTAACTCTATCCCAGCCAAACCCTGCACAGACTCTAATCCAAAAGTTCTCCTCATTTCCAGCCGTTTGTGATGCAAGATAGATGTGGGTCCAGAAGACAGCCTTGGACACAGTTGTGCATGTGGGAGCTGCATGGTCTGTATCAGACAAGGCACCATGGGTTGTCCAAGGCCAGCAGCAGTGACAGAGCAGTGACAGAGGAGGAAGAGGTGATATCTTTGATCAGCAAGGTGATGGAGAGCTGCAGCGATATGGGAAACTCCAGCAGAAGCTCTGGAGATGGTGCCTGGCTGCTGCCCCAGCAGTGGGGGCCTGGGAAGTCCCTCTGTGTGGAATCTGAAGGGGTACGGTGCCCATCCCTCAGCTTAGACAAGCTTCACCTCATGCACAGCTCCTGTTACTGCAACAAGAAGGTACAAATGTCTGCCCCTGCCCTGCATTTTGCTGTGGGGGTTCATCCTTTTATTGTTCAACTGCACCAAAACTGTCGTGTTTGAAGCTGGTTATGTCTTTGTTGTTTCTGTTGGTCAGGACTGTCCTTCTGGACTGGCACAGAGAATGAAAAGAGAGGAATGTAATGTATTGATTTTTTAAAACTTATTTATGATCTCTTTCAGCATACTTCAATAAAAGGTTCTGCATCAGAAGACCATGCTTTGCTTTTCATTCCTCTCACAACTCTAAGAACTTGCTGCACTCTTTGCAATAAAGGCAGTGATCTGTCTTCCTGCTTCTGCTACAGTAGTTCCAAAGTAATTGCTTGGTTTAATCCTCCATCAACAGGCAGAGTATGAAATATGCTATGGGGAAACAATGTGTCTGGAAATGTATTTATAAATATGCTAAGTGCATCTTCAGATTTTTTTTTTCTGATTCTTTACCATTGTTTCAAAAGCTGTCTACTTCCTTGTTACTACAGAAATGCACATGCTTACCTTGAATAACTCATTATGATCTTCTGCACAAAGACCTTCAGGAGTTTAAAAGGGGAAAAAAAAATCTGTTATTCAAAATAATCTCATCTCAGTAGACAGTTTTCCTGTAGCCAGTCTGGGTGCAGTGTGAGTGTTTTGCAGGTGCATTCTTGCTGACCTTGGATGTAGCAAATAGGTGTAAATGACATTCAGGCCCCTCTGCTGCTGTCATTATGGGTTCTTTGTTATACTGCAGGAGTCACATTAGCATTACACTGAGAGTACAGTATTGCAGGTGAAAGAGAAAACTGAACCTCATGGATATTACAGTGTAACAGCTTTGGCTCAGACTCCTGAGGCACTGAGCCAAGCGATAACAAAATGTAAGTTAAATTAAATACAAAAAATCCTCCTACATTAACATTAAGGATTTGACTTATGCTCATAAGAAAAACTGTTCTAAGTTAAGTCTGCTTCTGTCTGAGTTTGGAATTAAAGCAATACAGGTAATTTAAACTTTCAAAAAATGGGCAATTGCTCTACTTGGCTTTGTGTTGTGTTTTGTTTTAATTCTGCTTTGGACAGTTTGTAAACAGCAGATACTAGATTTTGGGTTTAAACCTTTATTTGTTTGATCATACTGTTTTTTCAGACAGGAGAAATTAAGGGTCTGATCTATCATTGTTGTAATCAAAATTTAGTAGACTTTGAGACAGGAGATGACAACTCGAGAATACATGTGAAAAAAAAATAAATTGCCAAATGCATGAAAAGAGTATATGCTGGAATATGATTTCCAAAATAACCTTTTCACAGTGTTGTTCAACTTTCATTAATTTCCAGAATTGCATTAATCCATTGTAGGTTCGCATTTTTGCAGCAAGAAATATAATTTTCTAGTTGATAGAGTCTTGCTTAACCATATAATTAATTGGTAAACTTTAAAAAATGAGCTTATGTTTTAAAAGCCAGGGAATGTAAATTGTTAAGCACACACAAATCCCCCTAAAAAAATGGAAGGACTAAGATGAGCAAACAACACAGTGTCAGGCTTGTTGCAAAACTGAACTGTATATCTGATCTGCCATTCCTTTTTAACCACAGTTGCATGCATACAGCACAAATAATCTAGAGAGCAAGCTTTGACTTGGAGTATTAAAAAAAGGGATTGATAAAAAGTCTCTCCTTCAAAAGACAGAATGAAGAAAATACCAAAAGCTACATAATAATCTATTCTGGTGTCAATGAAGGAGCAGGTCTTAAAGTCATTCTTCTTTCACAGCCATGGCAAAACTAAAAGAGGATGCAATCAAATTATAATTCTAAATGTGGGGTTTTTTTTAAATATTCTTAATTTCTTTTTTTATTAATTACCAGATCTTGTGAACCGTTATATTTCAGAGAAACGAGTCAGACAAGATGTTTGCTTATAATTAAAGTTAAATGAAGAAACATCGAAATAAAATCCCAATTCAATAAAACTTAATAAAAATGAAAACAGAATACATCTGCTGACAACAAAAAATGTGAACACACTTGAAATACATCAGGCAGGAGTCAAAAAGGACATCGAAAAATCTGCAGCCCACTGATAGCCTGAATGGCCCTGAACAAAGTGAAATGTTTACCTATCAACCTCTCTTATGGAAATTTGTGTATATGAAACCTATGGGAAATGATCTTAGCTTAATTCGAAATTGTTACGTCCACAGGGAGACAAAAGTTCCCATGGGGCTTCCTTTGTTTATTTCTCATTAATTGAATTCTAAGTAGAAATGAAAAAGTCTGGTGTTTATTAAAAAAAAAGAATTGACATGAAGAGATAAATTTGAAAACAAAATTAATTTCTTATTGATATTGAATAACATCATTCCTCACAACATTGTATGGATCTTCAAAATAGTGAAACATGAAAAGGAAGACTTCTGTTTCAATATTTTTACTGTTTAAAAATTTGCTTTTTCTGACTGTCACAAACTCTCAAATGTGACAGAAAAAAATAGTTCTTTCTAACCAGCTCTTTGTTTCTCCAATTGATCTTTGATCTCTGATCTCTTTTTTTTTTATATGTGAACCAAGCAGTAGACAATAAAATGAAAGCAAATAAACAGGTCAGCTTCTCTCCGGCCCTGTGGGCATTCCTGCTTCTGTCTAAAGAAACCCTAAACCTCCAGTCATCCAGGCAAAAAATAATGATGACGAGTTATATAAAAAGATTGAAGTGCTAAGAGAGTTTGAAAAACAGTCTTTGTCCTTGAAATAAAAACATTTCAGATTGGTAACTGTAAACTGAAAAGGCAGCGGGTCTTTTTTATGAACTATGCACAATGAGAGGCAGAAACAGGCACCTGAGCTTGAAGCCATCCTGGGGCTACCTTGAGCTCGTTGCCCATGGCCACATTCTCATGCAAGGGAGAATCCGTGGCAATCCACAGGGTTTTGTCCATTTTTATAAATGCCAGCCTTATAACCTCCAGGTGAATCAGAACATCCCTGCAGCCTGAGGTCCAAATACACACTGAAGGTGAAGTTGCGTTGACATTTCACAATAATTGACAAGAGCTCCTATCTCCAGGGAAGTGGTGGGGTTCTTAGGTGAGCTTATATTTCCAGCTGGCTCGTGTTCCTAGGCTGGCTCAGGGGCTGACATGTCCTAGGGCACGTCTTAGATGCTTCCCTGTGTTGGGTGTCCCTGTGGCACAGCGGCTGCCATCCTCGTTTGTGCTGATTAGTGTGTGGGACAAGTCCCTCCGCCGCGCGCTGAGTCACCGCATTAATCAGTGGTTTGCTGCCTCTTGTCTCCTCCCTGCAGGGAGGCTGGAAACATACTTGGTAGCCTTGAAACTGGGATCCAAGATGTGAACAGGATGTTGAGCTACTCATCCGCTGAGCACCCTGATGCATAAGTCTCCTTAGAGCATGAGCTGCGTGTGAAGATCCCTTTTCGCCCACGTGCTCGCACTGATGTCTCACTGATGCCATTCCTCTGGAGCCAGATGAGATGCACTGTTTGGCTGAAGGAAGCCTCTTGGTTGCCAGCTCATTTGCAGGTAGCACTGACCTACAAAGCCCTAAACAAGCCTTCTCTATGTTCATGTCCTCTTCTCTTTTTCTGTTAGTCCAAGGCAATGAAATTGTTTAGGCACAACACTTAAGGAGAGCTTCCGGTCTTGAGTAGTTTTTTTACTCTTCTACACAGAGATTCTTTAATCATTTATCCAAAACAAGGAAGGGACAGACATTTCCAAAACTGAAATAGAGACATCATTAATAGTACAGTATACACAGATTCTTGCTCTGAATAGGTCAAGTGGGATGCAAGCTCATTCCAAAAAGTACAGGTTTTGGGGAGCTATTGAGCAGTTGGGCTCCAGGTCCCTCTCAGACAGTGTGAGCTGCACAGGGGAGATTGGGGTACAAATATCTCTTTGCACAGGCAGACTGACATCAGTGTGGAGTCCCTCATTCTTCTTCTAGCCTGCACAGAGGGTTCCCAAACCAATACACCCTTAATTAAAGGAGAACCTTTGAACAGTTTCATCTGCAAGCTTTGGGCTGGCCCAGGAGGCTGTTCAGCTGTGTCACGTCTCCAGGTTTGTCCCCACGCAGCAGTTGCTCTTGTAGGTACAACATGCCAAGCATAATCAGTTAAACTAACCATGAGGTCTTCTGAGTGACAATCAGCCTCTTTCCACACTTTCTTTCAGCAACAGCAGTGTGAACAATCCTGCCAAGAGGAAGTGGGTGAGCTGCACAACTTCAAGTTGCTGCTGATAACTTATTAATCCTCCAAGAGTCTTCTGAGAGATGAAAGTTGGAGAAGAGGCATAACCTTCGAGCATCTAGGGATCATTGAAGAAGAACTTGCTCCTGATAGGGGCAGTGGGAGACACAAGATTATGTGCGAAGTGCTGATCTGGGGGAGAATTGAGCTCATCATGCTTTCCTGGAAGGTTCTGGATTTGCCAGAGTTGTGTGCAACCACATTTTAAAAAAATGGGCCTTACAGACTTTGGCCAGAAATTATGTTAAACCAATCCTGATATAATTCCCTTACGCTACTGTGCAATTCCTTGTTTCCCCCTTAACAGTAACTGAGTAATCCCCCAGGTGAGCAGCACCAGAAGCCGCTCCTGTGCAAGCTGTCCATCAAGGCAGACTGGCCCTCCTGGCTCAGGTTCAATAGCCTCCAGTCCTGTATCCATCTGCAAAAGGAGACAATAAGGTTTAGCAAAATAAGGCTGATGGCAGCAGCTCTGGTAATCCTGCCCTAACCTGCGCTAAAATGACACCCTGTGTGAAAATGCCAGCCCTTGCAGGCACAGGCTAGAGTGTTAGAGGTTTAATGCTTGGTGAGCACTAGACTGTAGGAGTTCATATTAAAAATGGCTGGAAAATCCCCATTATCCTCATAACTTAAAAGTAGGAGGTTCTTAGCTCATCATTTCCTACCTCAGCATCCCCAGCCTCAGCTTGTCTAAAGCCATAATTAAGACTTCTTTTGAACTGCACTATGGGTTTGATGAATTATAGAATTCAAATTTCAGGGCAACTAGGTACTTCAGGACATTAATTTGGTACATTGTTTGTGCCAGATCCTTGATATTCTCATCAGTTCATCAGGAATTCAGTTCAAGCCCCCTGCAGGAGGCAGGGTTTCCTGACCCATGGGAAGTTACTTTGATATGTTGATGCACCATTTAAAGTTCACTCAGAAACTCAGAGTAGAACCAGTGTAACTTGGAGAGAAACAATAGAGTGAAGGCAGAAAATCCAGATTTGCCACTTATGTAAATGATGAACACTTCACTGGAACACTCTAAAAAAAAGGCAGGTTTAAAATTCCAGATTGCAAAGCCACACCCAGCTTTAGTTTTCATCCTCTAAACAATGAGCCACTGTCATCCTGTCATCATACCCAAAGGAGAAGAGAGGAAAGGGGACCTCTGGTTGCAGAGCAATGTTGACTTTTTTTATATATCCCTGATCTGGAGACAGATGGTTTGTTGCTGTACATCACCATATTCAATTCTTTACCTTTCAAGGGCTCCTGAAAATAGAAGTGTCTGTTTACTGGATTGTACCGATACCTAACTAAACAGCAAGTGTAAGCCTTTGTGAATTTAATCTAGAGGATGCAGCTACTAAAGGAAATATTCAAAATGCTTTTGGACGGGTGGTACGAACTAGCAGTTCAAGCTAGGGTTGCTATGTATAAATAGCATTTATCTTAGAATATTCATGGCTGATAGCTGAATCAACATTCCAGTCATAATGATTAGTTTGACCAGGCCAAGTCGAGTGGTACATTGACCTGTGGCTCAAGAACTGAGCATCAATAAAACCAAAAGCAGCAACAACTAGGTGAGGGAATTCATGGTCTGAGTGTGTTCTGTCACTCACCCTGATGATGGAAACACCCCTATAGAGGGTGGCTCATGCCCATCAGGATGAATTTAAAATCCTGTATCCCTGCAGAGCAGCTGAAGGTTTGTTTGCAGCAGAGGTAAGAGAAAGGTTTTAACTCAGCTGAAAAATAACAGCAGATATTCACTGCAGCCTCAGGTAGGCATTGCGGGCTGCTGGTGAGGTGCAACACTCCATCTCAGTCTCTCCTGCCATGCTCTTGCCTGGTTGTCAGCAGCATTAATAAGGCACTCTGGAGCACACATGCACATCCTGCCTTCGGACATGCCCTTCCACACCAGTGTTCAGCTACATGCCATCACCTGGCCAGCAGAACATGGCAGCTGGTAAATCAGCAGCTCCTTTTATGTACCTGTTGGCTGGGCACAAGCTCTCTGAGCCCCACAGCCATGTGAGATAGGACTGGTCAGGCAGAGAACTTCGTGCACTGCACCAACAGGTACCCAGCAGAGCCCAAGAAACAGGAGCTCTGCAGACCAACCTGGTGGGACAAAATTATTCATTTCTGGCACAGGAAGAGTTTGGGATGAAGGCCTGACTGATGATCTTTGTGCAAAGTTGAGTAGAGTCTAACATCTTTGTAAATCCCCTGCATGATTTTAGATCTGATGAATGCTGGGCTATCAGTTCAGCCCAGGAAGAATTCACCCATGTGCAAGGTATTCTATGAGGTTTTGTGCCTTCCGTGCCAGAATATGGCTTCACTGAGACTCAGAGGCACACTAGCCTTTTCCAAGCACTCTGCCCAGGAAGGAATTCCTCTCTAAATGAAAAACAGCTCTCCAGTAAGTAAAACCTTCTAGAAATAGTTTGCATGACTGATGTGTCACATGGTACATCATGTACTGTATTTCCCCCCCAGGTAATCTGCCCAAACAAAGACTTGCTTTTGTCCTCAAGTTCTTTTGCCTCTTTGTATCTCTCATTCTTCAGCAATGGCCCCCATGCTGGAGACACACCATGAAGTTTTGTTATATTGAGCAATGTTGTCAAAGAAATTTATGGTCCAATATTTTGGTTTTTTGGAAGGCTGCTCCTCCCCTTTCTGCCTTAGCGAAGAATTTTCTCTGGTCAAGGTCATGTGAATTTCAGCAGTAGGGATACCTGACTGACAGTCTGTGCCCCAGACATGTGTTGCCTTTCAAAATACATGACAACAAGGTACTAAACCCATACTCAGCCTGCAGCTTTTTAATTCCAGGTTTGGCTGGATTTGCATGCTATACAGACAGAAATTTGGTAGTTGCTTCAGAAAGAAAAAATAAAAAAAAGATAAAAATTGATAAGTTAGAATAAAAGCATGAATCCATATCAATCACTCACAAAGGTTTATACACAGATAGGTGTGTGGGAAAACTGGAAGAACTCAATCAAAACTGATGTGGAGAAGAAATGACTGGCTATATTGACAATGAGGGATAATAACTATAGAGACATGGCAGGAAGACTTACAAAAGGGAGCCTCAGAACTAGTGACATAATTTGAATGAGAAATGTCTCAGGAAAACTTAAATGTCATTGCTGTTCAGGTTGTCAACAGTAATGCTGTCATTTAGGTAAATGCTACATTATTTTATTACAAGCCTTTAATTACTGTTCTTGCATTCTAAATATGTTTTGTTGAGCTCAATGTTAAGGTGACCCATTATTATTTATTAAAGGTAAAATGGCAGCATAATAGCAGGCTAGTCCAAAAAATCGTCTTAGTATTGTGATGCATTCGTGGAGCTCATGCTGGGCAGCCACACTCAGTGCTTCAGTACTGCACCAGGTCTGCTGTTTGGTTTGCCTGTTCCCATTTGCCACATCTGCCCACAGGTATGAAGTTCGGCTTCCCTCCACATGCCAAGGGCATGATTTTGTGTTTCCAAAGGCTGTGGAAAACTGACTGAAAAGCAGTGGGTGTTAGTTCCAGGACAGACCCATGGCAGAGCCCCTAGTCCTCCAGAAGCTAGATTTGATGGAAGGATTGCAATTAGTGTGCTTTTCAAAAGGAGGCTTCACACCTCAGCAAGTACACCTTAAGGAGAGGTTGCATCTGACAGTTTTCCAGCCCAGGCTTCCTTAAGGACGTTAATTCATCAGTCTGCTTCACAACTGACTGCTGAGCAGTGAACTTTGGGGTTTTTTTGCACTGTCTGTGAGACTGTTCTTCCAAACCCTCAGACAATGCAGTGGAAAAAAACTGGAAAATGCAGTTATACCTTAGTCCCATCACATGACTTGTCTGTTCTTGACCCCAAGTTCACATTCAACTTAACTAAGAAAATGAAACAGATATATAACAAGGGAAATGGGCCTGGGGGAGGGGAGTGATAATGGCCACATGCTGCAATACAGAGAAGAACTGGAGCAAAGTATTAACACGTGAAAATCACAATTCAAGGCAGGAATAAATCAAATGGGCTGCAAAGACTGCAGTGTATCCAAGATACTTTCTGTGAGGTAGAGAAAAGAGGCCATCCAGGGATTTGTAGAAGGGACAGGTTTCAGCTTTGGAAAAAAAATATTCTATTGAACAAGTAACAAATATCACCCTTTGATCTAGTTTTCTTACTTTGCGATTTTTTTCTTGACCTGGTGCAATTTTACAATGAGCTCTACAACTTTGTGGCTGTTCTGTTGCTTGAAACAAACTGACTCATCAAATGATGCTCTTTTACTGCTGTTTACACTACTGTAACAGCCTTATCTAAAGTACAATAGTTCACTTCACTACCTGAATATATAAAAAAAGCTACCAAGTCAAAGCTATAAGTCAAAGCTACTGAAGACAGAAGGATGTTTTCACTTTAGAGGTCCGTAACAGAACTTGCATAGGGCACTTAGTCCTTAACAGACTTCATGTGTGTTTTTCATCCAAAGTACCAAGGATTCAATCCTTGCTGGATTTACATACGTGGAAGATTGCATATGAGACTGCTTCTGGCTTCCAAAAGACTTGGTGTGAAATGCAGAATTCAGACTGTAAAGAGGAAGGATGTCAGGGAGAAAAGAACCTGAATTTGATCATAAAACTCCTTTTGCACATACCATACAGAAAGGACAGGGTACAGTGGTGAGAGGAACTGCACAGAAAGTAAGCAAAGTGCTGGCACAAGGTGATATAAAGGACACACTTAAGCCCCTCCAAAATTTGCTCCCTGGTCTCTGTATGGAGACTGTTTTTCAGTGACATCCCAAATACTGTATAAGATTGAGCATAATTCCTGCCTGTAGCTCTGCCCTGCATATTTCTGGCTGTTTTGTTCAATGCTCAGCATCAGGCAGGCATTTAAAGCGTGCATGGGCAGAAATAGGAACAGGACTAAGTAGTTAATGGGAAGCATTTGTTATTGCTAATTGTATCAAATATATCAGTATTTAAGAAAGTAAATTATAAATATAACTGACAGTCATGGATTTGTTCAAGGTTGAACACAGTTCTGGAGTCAAAGATTAAATAGCCTTTGCCTAATATGATTTATTGTCATGAACCTATGGATAAAATGGAAACCAAGGAGTTTTCGGCCAAGGATAGAATTCATAACATACGACAACTCAGTGGATTTCCAGTTACTTTAAATGTCTTTTTTCTTTAAATATAGACCATCCATATGAACATCTACTCATTGTTCCATAAGGGTCAATTATGAGCCCTTTGCAATTATTCTTCTAGCCTGTGGGGCTCTGTGATGCCTTTTTTTCTCCCACATTTGGAGAACAGTTCTCAAGTGCTCCTTTACAGAGAAACCCTCTGTAGTGAACAACCACACAATTTAATTTCACATCCAGGGCTAAACTAGGCACACAAAAAAGCAGCTAATAAACACAGGTTTTATACATAATGATGATAATGACTCGTGTAAACGGGACTTGTAACCATTACTTTGACCAGTAAGTTTTTTAGAAAATCAACATCACTATTGATATAAACAACAGACTAGAATCTCTTTGCTCTCAAGACAAATGACTGCTAAGGTCTCTGGCTCCTGAAAGCAACAGTACTATTTCTTACTTGGAAAAATTTTGCTCCATGAAATGTAGCTACCCTCCATGTTATGAATAGCTACATTTCTTCTTCATTTGCATGAAAAGACCTCTTTTAAAGCCACGATATATGCAAAGAAGAGTAACAAAAATTACACTGGAGATGAAAACCAAATGACATTTAAATTTCTAAAATACCTTGAAATTAAAACTGAGCAGAGGTCGCACAAAGTGAGTAATTTTCATTAACAGGAATGAAACCCAACCTGTTGAGTTGACACCACTAAAAACAGCAATAACGAGGTTCTCATACAAGGCAAACTATAATATGATACTTAGGATATGTATGAAAAATCAAGCAGTTCTGAATGTACAAAAGTATTACTGCAGTCTTCTCAGATGTCCTTGCTGACTTTTGAAGGGGGTGTTTTCCCTCTCCCAGGGCAGCCTGAAAATATTGCTTTATCTAGAACAAATAGGCCATTATACAGTGTATTAAACAAATCCAGCAGTGTCTGGTAGACTTGATCATTGCCTACTTTTGTGTCCTTTGGTGGAGTTATGCCATAAGCTCTCCTTTTCCCGGCACTCCAGGAAATGTGTCCTCCATTTATGTACTGAGTTGCTTCAGAGGAAACTTCTGTGTGAAAGCCTAACAAAAGCAGCAAAACCCATTTTGATGCACTCTTGGTGTGCAGTGGGCTCAGCCATTTCAGCATAAAGAAAAAAATCATTCCCATGTCTGCTTTTTTCATTACATATTAAACCTCAGCTCCCAAAACTGTGATCAGAAATAGAAGCAATGACCAATTCTGCTATGTTTCTCTGATAGTAATGGAAAAACAGAATCCACACATAGATACATTTGGAAAGAAGGAAAAAAACGCAGAAATGTTCTTGTCATTTGTGTAAAATCATGTTATGCAATATTAAAAAAATACATATTTAGATTTCATTGTACAGACTGCAAAAATATTCACCAGGTATTCACATTGAAATTCATGCTGACATGGCTGTTTAATTACTTATGGTGAATTAAAGGATCAAAGTCCTGAGGAACAGAAAATAAGTTCTCTTGTGCTTTAAAATTATGGATTTTACTAAACCATGCTGAAATATGCAACTTCATTCCCTTTGCAAGTCAACAAACAAGGCAGGGGCAAAAGCTCCCTCTTATAGGTGTTTGTTCTTTAGTATGAAATTAGTTTTCATTTACCTTAATTTGTTCTGTTTGCTAAGAATTACTGGAGCTATTAAAGCTCAGACTTGAATTTTAAGATCAAATTACTTTCTCATTAACTTAGCAGTATAATAATCTCACACACCAGTGGCATCTTCCTTTACCAACATCTACATATCTCCTATTCATCTCTGGAGTGTCAAGCTGCCTATACTGTCTGTAAATATATACATTTGTCTGTAGTCTGGGGAGTTAACATAACATTCCTTTTGGCTGGGCCATCCCAGCTATGGTCTCAATTTTCAGGTTAAGAAAGTACCTGGAGAAGTAAATTATTTGTATGATATCTGCTTCCCAGACGAATTAATGATAATATTAGAAGGATTTTTCCAAATAAATAGAATGCAAGGCATAATCTTCTCCTGAAACTGGACATCCTGAAATAAGAGGCATTTGAAAGTTTTGCCAACAAGGAGTTTCTGCTAATGACCTCAGCTATCTTGTTTGCCTTAAATTGTTTTTGATAAATCTTTCACTGTCACAAACAAGACATTCCCTGTCAAGAATGCTGACAGAGCTGGTCAAGGACTCCTTATGAATCAAGAAAGCTCACTTCTGACATCAGAACAGGACACAGGAACTGCTAATGGGTTCCCACCTTAGCACAATGTGGGTAGGGAAGCCCTAGGCAGATTTTGATTGGAAAAGACAGACTTTCAGGTAACAACTGGGAGGGAACCCCCACAAAGAGACTCAGTCGATTAATTCATAGGGTCCTTAGAATAGTATGATCTGAAGCAAGAGTGGTTACCACATGTGCATCAAAATCAAGCCACTCACACATAGGGGAATGACATCTAAATGTTAGGATAAACTCCTGAATTCCCAGAAAAGAAAATCTAGAGAACACGATATGAACACCACAGACAAGAAAGCACAAATCTGATCTCAAAATGAACAAAATCAGCATAAAAAAACAACTAGTATAGAAAATCAAAGGATTTTACTAATTTACTACTCCACTGGAGAAAAGAGTTAACTTTGCAATACCTGTGGGAACAGATAAGCATTAATGACGGCATGGGAAAGATGAAAGAGATTAACTAAGTATTCTGGCAATGTGTCCTTCTCACCTTGACCTACAGTGCAATGCAATACAACTCACTTTTTTGCGTAAAATACTTAACATGTCTCATAAAAAGTTTATAGGGAGTGTCAGCCAAGGCAGAGGAAGACTACAGAGAAATGTGACTCCCAGAGCAAGTCATGAGTAGTTGAGATAAAAGTTTGCACAATTTCCTGTTCTCCCTTTTCTGTCCACATCTCTTGTAAAATCTGCAGATTTTTCTTCTAGTTCTTCCTTTATGCCTGCTTTCACACTTTAATGTCATAAGCTAATGTGAGATGTCATGTATTTATTATTTTAATTTACTTATCACATAAATTTATTCTTCTGGTTGCTGCTGAGTAGAGTTTAGAGCAGAAAAAAAAGTCAGATCCCCTGCACCTAGCAACGTCCCAATTTTGTGTGACCCTGGTAAATTCAATGCTTAAATAGTCTCAAAATAAAGGGAGATTTTCCACTATTCTGCAAGTGGGGGTCTCAGAAACAATTTTCTCTGGTGTCTCTTCTCTACTCAAGACCCAGGAAATAGACTTACTTGGTTACTCCTGAGGAGCAACCTAGGCTTTCTACTTCTGCTGATTCCTAAAACTAGAAGGAGAAAGGGAGAAATTGGTGGGGAGAGTGTGAGGAATGCAGTCCTTTTTTGCTGAGAGGGTGCAGGTAAATAACAGGACACAGGTCAAACTGCCTCACCTTCCCAAGTCCTTGCAGTGAGACTGTGGAGGACACCACCAGGAGGAGTAGGAATCTGAAGGTATTCCAGCTGCAGAGCCGTGTGGAATGAGCTACAGGAAGTTTTATCTTTTATGAGATCTAAGCTCGGTTTTACAGTTGGGTTTAGATGCAGCAGTTGTGTGTGGAACAAACAAAGGAGATAACAAAGTCCTGGGAGGTGCAGTGCATCCACAGTGCCAAGTCTGTCCTCTTATGGTGTCCCTAACTCACATCAGTGGAGCTGTGCTTGCAGGCATGAAGTCTGTCTTGGGCCCACTTACAGCTATCAAACATGCCAAGCCACACCTGGTAAAACGGGAAAATAAGGAGGAAAAAGTGACTGGAATGATGATAAACTACCATAAAAAAGCCCAATAGCTGAGCAAGGAGCAAAAGCCACAAATCCAGCTGTGTGTTGAAATGAGAGAGAAGCAATGGGCCAGGGCAGGGGAGATGTGTGTTCCCATGGTCTGTGGCGTCAGGGCGAAGGGCTACAGGGTGATTGAGCCCTGCTCTCACCAGCCAGCAGAGTGAGACCAGCAGAGGGAGGTGCACTCAGGCAGAGGGACTCTGCCGCAGTGTTAGGAAGTCTTCTCCTGAAAAGAGAAGGGTTTTTTTTCACCTGAAGTAGTTTAGTTTGGATGGAGCATCCCTGAGACCAGATTGCTCTCCATGCAGCTGCAGAGTTTGGGTTAGAATTTCTAGAAATCAAGTTTCATTATGAAAGGAACCAAAACAGTGCACACCATGGGCAGGGATTAATCTCAACACAGCATGCTCCTCATGCAGCTGCCCAGGATTGAGAAGTGTTTGCCTAAAATCCCAGTCTTGACAGGTACTAGCCATTCACATCCTTCTGGAACAAGAGCTTTCCAGCTGCTGGTCATTGTTTTGGGATGTAGGTGGCCTGTAATCCAGCAGTTAGCTCTTCTAAAGTAGAAGAGCAGCTCCTTATTAAATAAACTCTAGTGGCTGGAGGAAGAGGGAGATAAAAGATTTGTGTCTTTGCACTCCCTCCATCTAAGCAGGACTTTGCATCAAAAAAGTGCAGTAATCTAACCAGGAACCAAAGATACTCCTCCATTTCGGTGATGCATATTTTGCTAATCCTACCTGCTTGCCTTCCTTGTATCGAGTGGGACAAGAGAGCCTTCTAGGTGGGACAGGATGTGTCCAAGAATCACAGAGTTAGTCTACTTGTTTAATTAGTTGGGTTATCTAGTCCCAACTGCATCTAAGAGCATGGACTGGGGGAGTGGAGTGACAGCCAAACTTCCACAGTGGGTTGCAGAGCCCTGGTAGTTGCACTGTAAACAGGAACTGAGCACCGTGTGGGATGAGTACTGGAGTATTAAACACATTCCTCCACTTAAGGCTCAGAGTCCTTTCAAGGATTGTGTTCTGAATAAAAACACCTTTGCTATGTCTACTAGAGATATTAATGCTGCATAATTTTGAGAATTTCATGACTTCTGCGTTATTTTATTGGAAAATAAAACCTCTCTTCAGCCACTAATGAGAATGAAGTATTTATATTTAATAAAGTAAAAGTGGTAGTGGAGAAAAACTGTGTCTTAAATTGAGACTTCAGCTCCTAATTGGACTTCTCAAACTGTATGAGACCATTTATATGCTGAAGGAAGTTGCTGCACTACCTAGCCATCTGCATAACCCTCCATCTCTATTTCGCTTATGTGAACTATAATGGAGATTTACAGGAATCTGTGGTCTGCAGAATATCTTTGTTTGAAATATAATTGCCATATATCAGCATGAGTTCTCCTCTGAAGAGCTCCAAGCAGCCAGTGCAGATAAATATTGTGGATGGCACTTTGTTTTCCACCTGACAAGTTATTGTCCTGCTTGGGTGCATGAAATGGGACACAGCAAGGCAGACCAGGAGGTATTTTCTGAGGCAGCAGAAATTAGCTTGCCAATTTAGTTATCATATTATTCTAAAACACGGGTATTAAACCTCTCATGGCTTAACTTTTTGCTTTTGTGGAAAACAAGTTTTATACTGACAATGGTGCGATGCTTTATGTGTCTGCTGGGAAAATAAATGGAAGGATGAAAAAAAGGGGCCAACAGTTGACTTAATGCAGAGGTTACTTCTATTTCTCACTTCATGTAGCCTCTAGGGGCTTATTTAGTCAATAATGGTATCCCATTTGATCACAATACTCCATCGTTTTCATATGGGAATAATAACAACTCCCAAAAGGTGTCTGGAAAGGAAGAAGTTTGTTGAACACGTCAGCCTTGAGTTCTGCTATATTTTCTGAATATAGGTCTCCTTCCTAAAGCTTCTCATTAAATGGTAACCATCTGATAAGGGAGGGCATGTGCTTTGTATATCCCTGCTGGAAACAATAATGTTCTTATATCACATGTATATTTGTATATATATGTGTGTGTATGTATATGTATGTAAATATATGTGTATATATATGTACAAGCTGTAAAACAACATGATTTCTCCTCTTCCTTCTGAATTCTGATATATTAATCTTGTGGTTGGCCCCCTGGGGGTGAAGAGTTCTAGTGCAAAGCTTCAAATAACCTTGTTTTTACCAAGCTGTCTTGTTTTCACAGTGGTCTGTTTGAAGTATCTCATTTTACTAAGAAATTGCTTCAGAGATGGAAGGTCACATTGGTTTTCCTTTCCGACTTGCTACTTACATGCTGCTCTACTGTGGCAACAAGGTTAAGGTCCTGGAATCAAATACAAGAGCAGAATGTTTTCTATTTGAGGGAAAATGAAGATTCTTTTAGATTTGCTACACTGACTCACAGGGCTTGCACACCAAGATTTTTGCCATGACACTTGATCCCACTTTATGTATTCGTTGGTGCTTCCCTGCAAAAGAGAATGTTCAGCTTGAGCATGTAAACACACTGATGGCTGCTGAAGGGTAGCTGGATTTAGAGTCTCAGGACAGACTTCACATGATTCATACCTCCTACAAAGCAAGAAGGTTGTAGGTCTGTTAAGCCCATGCTAAATCACGTACCAATAGGAGGTGATGAACACACTAAGGAGGTTAGATTTTCACTTTTTAGGCATCCTGCACATGGTACCAAAATGTTTCACTACTCCAGAAAAAAAAAAAAAAAAAAAAGGGNAAAAAAAAAAAAAAAGGGGTGGTCAAGCTGTAATTTACAAAGGGAATAACTTAAAATTTGCACTCACTTGTTTGGAGTGCAAAATAATGAATTTGTGCCCAAAGGACAGTGCAGGCATATTTAAACAAATTTACACAAAATTATACTTATTTTTGTGTTGAGTTTTTTGACTGTCTTTATAATTTTTTTCAGTGGTTGCTAAAATTTTGCGATCCTAATAAATAAGGATGCAAAATATTTTTCTCTAACTGAACATTATTTCTATTACAAAAATGTTCTAGAGAGCTAAAAGACAGATATGGGGTGGAATGCAAATACCTAAGCACATCTGTTTATTGCTATTTTAATTGCCCAGCAAGATGCTTTATTGAATGGGTCACCTATTGGTCTTTTGTTACGTTGGCCAGCTCTACCTAGACCTGTCAGACACAGAGAGTGTAGAAAATGACAATAAGTGTCCATGTTAGAGGCCTGAATAGTCCTCTGGATCACCTGAAAGGTTTGTTCTCTATAAGTAATTTTTTCTTTTTTTTTTTTTCAATCACCTGTGCACATATTACCCAAAATTTGACAGAAGTAGACTACATCTGAAAACAAATTGCAAAGTTTGACATTTTATTGCTATGCCAATCCCACCTCTCCAATGCAGAAAATATGATGGTGATGTAATTTGGATGAAAATTACAACCCCATTTCAGTTCTTAAAAAGAAGAGTATTGTGGAAGAAAAATTTTGGCTTAACAAAGTCCTTGAGTACATAATTAATCCCCCTACAGAGGAACAGGACTGGTTGTGTGCTCCAAGATAAACGTATTCTTAAATGCTACAATAAGCTGAAGCCAAAGAAAATATGTATAGAACAGAGACAAGAAAGACATGTTCGTGGAAATGTAGAATAAGAGGAAAAACCAGTGCAAGAAGGTGAAAGCAAGACATTTCAATCAATCAGCAGGAATAAGCACAGGGAAAGAACCTGAAACTATTTTCTTGGAAGGAAAATTTGAGATGTTTTTAGCTAATTCTTATTCAGGTGAAGAAAGTTCTTAGCAAACAAAAGGGACCATTTGCTGAAGACAAATTTTTCACTAAGCTTTATGAGGTTTTCCTTTGAGATACTTCATCATATGAGTTACATTCATCCCGTCAATGAATACCATAGGATCTGTGGAGCCCAAATAAAACAAGATGTCTCAAATCAACTAAGAAACTGAGATCCCCTGCCAGAGGGAAAAAAAAAAAAAAAAAAGACAAGACAAAGGATAAGTAATGAGGCAAATCCTAAATTTTATAGTAAATACACTTGTGAATTGCAAGCTGCTATGTTCTCAGAAAGGAAATGGTATGGATTTGTCAAGCAGCATTTCACAGGAAACACTTCCTTCAGCTCATATTTTCTGCTACTCATGTGGTTTGTTCTGGGTATTGCAGTTGAGCCCACACATTTCTCTAAGTGAAGGTAAACCCCCCAGTCTTGGTCCTTGTTTGTACTGTCAGGGACCTGAATCATGCAAAGCTGGGATGCACTCACATGTACTTCAGAGGTAAAGCTGAAATTCCTGCTTCTTTTTCCAGCTGACTTCCCCTCCAGCTGTTACTCACCTACCACTTGTTCCTTGCCAGCAAACTCTTTCCAAGTCTGCTTTCTAATCCACATGTATTAAATGAAGCCTTTGGCTTTCATAAACTAGCTAGAGGACAGGTAGCAATGCAAGAGATGGAATACTGTATGGAGAAGAAAACTCAGATTAAAATGCGCCATATAGTCATGGTAGATCATTCAACCAGCTGGGCTAAATGTCAAAGTGACTGACACTTAACTCATGCAAAACTCCCACAGATTGGAATAAGAGTGATGCATAAATAGTGACTTCAGGATCAAGTCTGTTCTTGGGAGCTACCGAACGCTTCACTTCTACTGCAGTCCTGGAATACACTTATCAGCATCCAAGAATCTGCCCCAAATCTTGGCTGTGTTTTGCAGAGCACCAAAGACTGAAAAATTCTCATTTTATCCCATTGCTGAACAAAATCTTTATTTTATTTTTCTAAAAAAACCATACATGTGTTATTAATGGTTTTAAGGATAATTTAACCAGTAGAGAAAAACAAATACAAATCCCCTGCAGTTTTGTGTAACGCAGAAAGAAAATATGCCACAGTTATCATCACCAAGGGGCTGAAATACTGTTGTCCAGAGCTTGATTGCATTATTTGTAGCCATTTGGTGCCTGAATCTTCTTGTCTTCTTACTAACAGTGTTAATAACAAAAGAAGTTTATACAGGCTTTCATCCTATACTACTTTCATCATAATTCATTGAGAATCAAAATCTTCTAGAATGACAAAAAGCCTCTGTTCTTAAAATAAATTAACTTTAATAATTATGCACATCATGCACAACAAAGATGATTGAATATTTGAGCATCACAGCTATGCAGTCCACATCAAGGCCATACATAGTTCTTTGTCTCAAGTAAGTAACCTCAGCCCTATGCAACTCAAAAGTTTGGAACCTTCCCATACTGTTTCTAGGAGGACCATCATGTAGTATTTTTCATTTCTGCAAAACTAGAAAAGACTTTTTTTTTTAATATTGCCAGAACCTTAAGCCGTTTTTCAGAACAGAAACATCAATAAAATAAATAAAGAGTATTATTCTATTTAAAGCTAAAGCAGCTTCTTCTGTTTCAGGATAGGCACCAATCGATTTCAACTCTTTCTGAAGTTGATTCCATCACCTGCAATACAAATCATTGTATTGTGCCATGGAAAGTGAGAATATAAGATGGAAAAGGGAAAATTTTGCTTTCCTCCATTGCCCCTGCTCAATGTGGCAGGTGGCTCTGTCATGTTACTTGGATGAAGTCTATACCTACCCCAGAATGAACTGAACTACCAAACCACCACGTTTGATTCAGACAAAAGGCAGTAGTTTTAGCAAAACCCTTTCTCCTTAGTCTCTGTGAGTGCTGGAGGGAGGTGAGTTTCTCTGGTAAACTGCAGAGTTACATGGTTCCAGCGTTCATCTCTGCTGGCTCCAGTGGAGCAGAGCACAGGGCTGTGCCTAACAGGCCGCTGTAATTCCCTGGTCTGTTGGTTCAGCAAATGAATGCGTGTTCATTGGTAGAAAAGTAATCTAGTTTTGTCAGAAATATCTATAGTCTGTCTTCTGCAAAACCTGCACCATTAGCACATAACCCAGAGCTTTTAACAGTTTCATCTTTTTCTGTAATTTTTTTTGGATAACACTTCCCTGAATATGTAGTGTCAGCCAACTGCACATTTTTTTTAGAATCTCAAAGTATAACAAATGCTTCAGTGTTCCTATGAGCCTGGGTTCTTACTTTCTTCGTGAGGGGTACAACCCACAAAGGATTTTCTACTGCTTTTCATAATTACTCCTTTTTGTGGGTGGTCTTTGTAAACACTGACAGCAGCTCTCACTTCACACCTGGACGTTTCGGGAGCAGCAACGTGACAGGTCTCTCTGTCTTCAGCCGAATAAAAACGTAGAGCTGGTTTTCATGACCTCACACAGAATTTCACGCAGAGCTGCCCAAAAGGAATTCATCAGCTTTTGAGTTTCACCCCAACTTACACTGCCTCAAAGTAATTTCACCTCTGATGCCCCTTGCAGGTTTCAGTCATATTCAAAAACTCCAGCTCGCCCTGGTGCTGGTCTCCCAGCTCCATAGGAGTGCTGGCAGGCAGGAGCAGCCAGGGAGTGATGATGGTGTCACAGTTTCAGGAGGGACCAGAGTAGGATGTGCATCTTCAGCACTGCCAGCCCTGGGCATGGGCTCTTTTATAACTGCAGCATCCTCCTGCACAGGAACCTTTGTTCCTTATGAGAATGTTTTATGATTAACTCAAAATCAGAGACAATAAATTAACATTTGAAAGTTGTATTGGTTCTGAGTGGACTGATTTTTGGTACCCGGAGGGGTGGGGGTTCAAGGGTGGGGAACGGAGGTGGCTTTTGTGGGAGGCTGTTAGAAACTTCCACCATGTCCAGCAGAGCCAATCCCTGATGGCTCTGAGGATGGACATGCTGCTGGCCAAGGCTGGGCCAGTTGGAGATGATGGTAATGCCTCTGTGATAACATATTTCAGAAGAAAATCAAAACAAAGTGAGGCACAGTGGTTTTTTAGCTGGAGAAGAGGAGGAGGTGAGAACACGTGAGGGAAACACCACGGGGACACCAAGGTCAGTGGAGAAGGAGGGGGAGAAGGTGCACTCAGTCAGGGCTGAGGTTCCTCTGCAGGCCGTGGTGCAGACCATGGTGAAGCAACCCCTGCAGCCTGTGGGGATCCACGGGGGATGCAGAGATCCACCCACAGCCCGTGGGGAGGTGCCCACGGCAGAGCAGGTGGATACATGGAGGAGTCTGTGATCCAGTGGGAGTCCTGTTGGAGAGAGAGGGCCCCTGCTTCCAGGCTGGAGCAGCCTGTCCTTGGAGGACTGCAAGCCATGGAAGAGCGACCCATGCCACAGCAGTTTTGGGAAGACTGTTGTCTGTGGGAGAGACTCATGTTGCAGCCATTTGCAGAGAGCTGTTGCTTGTGAGATGGACTCTCATTGGAGAAGTTCATGGAGAACTGTCTCCTGTGGGAGGGACCCCATGGTGCAGCCGGGGAACAACTCTTCTCTGAGCAGTGAGAAAAGCCTCGGGTCATGAAGTGACCATAAGCCACGTTCCCTGCCTCATTGTGCCGCTGGAGTAGGAGGTAGAGCTGGGAAGGAGGGAAGGGTGTGGGGAAGGTGTTTTTAAGGGCTTGTTTTACTTCTCATTATCCTGCTCTGATTTTGTTAGCAATAAATTCACTTTATATCTCTAAGTTGAGCTCTTGATGATATTTGATGACTGAGCTCTTCCAGTCCTTATCTCAACCCATGAAGCCTTCATTAAATTTTCTCTCCTCTGTTCAGCTGCAGAGAGGAGTGAGTGAGCAGCTTTGGTGGATGCCTTGTGTCCGGCCAGTGTCAATGCACGACAAAAGTGTGTGCTGAAACCAAGAAAAAAACACTACTTTCCTATTAGCATCCTTAGTAAGCATCTCTCTGCTTCAAAACCTAAGAGATGAAATATCATGTAAAGAAGAAAATTGTTTTAATTTGAACAAACATTTTCTTTTAAGTATCTTTCTTTAAGAAGATAATCACAGTTTCAGTAAACACCTGCAGCCCTCAAA
The DNA here is from genome assembly GCA_013396875.1 of Vireo altiloquus. Taxonomy (NCBI): domain Eukaryota; kingdom Metazoa; phylum Chordata; class Aves; order Passeriformes; family Vireonidae; genus Vireo; species Vireo altiloquus. The sequence continues at coordinate 570,962 of VZRF01011695.1, forward strand.
TCAATTTTCAGAGTTTGGCTGAACATTTGTGAAGAACTATTTGGTCTCCAGCCTGCACCAGAGGGCAGCTGACTAGCACAGTGCAACACTTTTCTTGCTAGCCACTGTGGCAAGTGACGTCATTGGTGACACTAATTGTGAGAAAGAAAGAAAAGGTCTTGTGGTTGAGGTGCAGAAGCCGAGCACCTCAGTCCTGTTCTTGGCCCCACTGCAGATTTCCCGCCCAGTCTGGAGACAGTGACATAATCCCTCTGTGCCTCTATTTCTTCCCCTCTAAAGCCTATGTTATTATCACTGCAGTGGGGGAAGACCTGCTCAGGGCAAAGCAAATGCTCAGCTGCCTCAGGTTTGAAGTCTCCCTTTAAAATCGGCAGAGACTCTTGGGGACAGAGCGCAAAACACTCTGCAAACTCCTCTGGGCCAGTGGAGGCTGGACCAGCAGCCTGGACTCTTCTGTGACGCAGAGGATGTGAATTCTACCCAGCTGATGACAGAAACCGTGGTGTCAGGAAGATAAGGACGGTCCACATTTCACGGCTGGTTCTCCTCTGAAATAGCTATGAAAAGCTGCAGTCTTGAAAAGGTCACCGAGGCACAAATCTGACCAAGTAAATTAATTTATAGGTTGCTATTAAAATATTTTATATATTTAAAACTGAATGTTTTTGAGTGAAAAAAGATTTCTTTTTCACAGTGTTCTTGAACAGCCTCCAAAACTGAGATGTTAAATGTAGAAGTACAATCCAGTCCTGAAATTTAACTTGCACATCACATTACCAAAAAAGCCTAAAAATTTCCCTTTTGCCTTTCCTATCCTTATGAATTTAAATAAAATATCACATACAAAAGAAAACAAACTAAAATATTTAACTGAAACATTCCTTTTGGAAAAAAATCTAATTTGAAATAAGAATAAAGTACAGAAAATCACAAGAGTAACCTGTTTTAATATTTTCTGTTGTTATTGTGGTGATTTTCCAAATGAAGGGATTCTGATATTGCACATAACCATTAAGTAAATATCCAGAGTTTTGGATATTTAGCTGAAATATTAGAGTTTTGGATCTATAGCTGAAATAAACTCTGAGTGTTATTTAGTGATGAGTATCATTACTTCCCAGATCCTCAGTTGTCCTGAAATGACCTTGAAAAGAAGCATCACAAAAATACATTGTAGATTTTATGAGGTCAGTTTCAATTATATCCAGTCTGTTACTTCTAACACACTTTCCTCTGAGTGCTGTATTATTTGAAAACACTCCTTTATATTTCCAGTGATATCCTCCAGTTTTTTAATAAAATTCCTTTGAAAATGCCTATTTATCAATAGCAGGCGTAAGTCTGATTTTTGCCTTGGGAAAGAGTGATACTCTTGGAAGAATTACTTTAGGTAGCTAGAAAGATTAAAAACATAATTTAGTCTTATACAAACATGAAGTATGACTATAAAAACCTGCCCTCCTGGATATATGATTTGTTCCTTGGTCAAAATTAAAACAAAGAATTAAAATAGCTAGCTAAAAGATGTACTTCTCATCTTGTCCTCACTCTTTATAGCAGAAATCCACTTATCTTGGCTTTCAATATAAGGTATTTTACATCATCTGGAATTATGGTCGGGGCTGTATAAAGGTTGTGTCAGCATTTCCATTATAAAACCATATTTTAGGGGGTTTATAACTCAGTCATAAAAATTCACTCCACACCGAAACTCAGCATGCAAAATCCCAACCTGGAACTTTTTTTTTTTTTTGTCATGATCATTTTATTAAAAAAAGAAAACCAAAGCAGTAAAAAAATCCAGACACTTCTGGCTGTTTTTCAGTTTTCTGAATGATACAGAGATTAGAATTTCAGGTGTGGTGAGGGACAGTGGCTGCCTGGTGATGATGTTATACCTGATGTTGGTGTACCCAAGATATACCTGACCTCATAGTCTGCCACTGGGAGAGGAAAGATGGCTACAGGTAAAAATGATGCCCTTCAGAAACAGCAAATCTCATCCCTAAAAGGAGAGAAGCATAAATCCTGACAAGTTAAATGCTAAACCTCAGGAAGGCCTGCCAATTTAGTGAGAAGCAACTTATTAAAGGAAGTCATTAAAGGAATAAAAGTTAATAATAAAACCTTTTTCAAATGTTTCAGGAGCAGGAAGTCTGTCAGAAAGTCGGTGGGGTGAATCCCAGATCTGAGAGAAGAAAAGTTCTTGGTGACAATAAAACTCTCAGAAATGTTACATGAATTATTTTTATTTGAAACTCGTCTTTGTACAGTCAGTCACGCAGGCTCCTAAACCAAAGCTGAACTCTGGAAGAAATTAATTCAACAATCTGACTCAAACTGGATCTGTAGACAGTTTTTTTAAATTTTGAAAAACTGAAAAGTGTTCTATTAAGAAAAATGGTACTCATCCTGAAAAAGCTGAAGGGACAAATTCAACTAAATTGCAAACCACTGTGTGGAAATTATCACTGAAAGCAGCCTCTGTGTGTGCCAGCGTCCCTCCAAGACTAGAGGATAGATTGACCTTTGCTTTGAGCCAAGATGGAGGATATTATGGTCTACCTACTTATAAGTATTTTTTTTCTTAGAATTACATACTTATATCTAATGTTTTGCTCCTTTTATGGAAGCTCAGCTTCTGGTGACCTACATACTCCAGATATACAAGACTAGAGGTACCAATACAAAAAATAGATTTTCCTTCCCTAAGTCTCCTTGCTAGAGCTGCCACCTAACACCTGCCAGACTGATTGTTTTCACCAGGAAGTGGCAAAAGAAGCCATTTGTTTGTGATAATATCCAGGAGCTCAGCCTCACACGGTCCTGCTGCCTTTGCACCGCTGAGCCCTGTGGTCTGGAGAGCATGGTCGCCATGCTGAGAGTCCTGTTGCTGGGAAGGGAAAGTTTATGACACTTACATCAAAAATCCACCACTGAGCAAAGAGACCACTTCCATGACAATATTTCTGGCTCAGAGGAGCCTGTATCCATGTCTGCCCACGTTAAAAGGGATAATTACATTAATTAACATCCTTAATCCTTTTGAAACAGATTCACATCTGAGGCTGACTGGGAATGTAGCCCTCAAGAGTGGGTTGTACTCTGAGATCACCCCGGGCTGCAGAGCTGTCTCAGCCACCAGGGATGCTTTTGAAGAGGACTGCTGTAGTAGCAGGTGGGTAGTGCTGTGCCATGGCCTCCCCCAGCCCCTGCAGGCAGTGCCTTTGACTTCCCGGGATGCTCCAGCAGCCCTCAGCTCCAGCAGTGAGGCCTCCCACCCTGCTACCATGTCTTTCTCCTAAGAGATGATCAACTTGGAAAGGTCATTGGTCACAGCAGCAGGCAGTTCAAAGTCTTGATGCCCAGTCACTGGTTATAAAAACTTGCTTTTCTTTTCTGAAAAAAACAACTTCCTAGCTGTACACCTTGCTGTCATTTAGCTTCCTTTGCTGTGAGACACTTAACTGCTCTCCACTCCCACAAAGAATTGTTTGGAAGGCGGGAGCGTCCTCCCTGCCGGCACTGCAGCGCAGTGTCACCCGCGCAGGCAGCGTCCTGCCCCTTAATTGCGGCTGCTGTCACTCAGGGAGAGCACCGGGAAATCACACAGCTCCGCTGTTCCTGCCGCCTCCTGCGCAGGAAAACAAACCTCTCCTGCTTCCTAATGGCGTCCCTGATTACTTCTGCTTCAAAGCAATTTCCTACAAGCTTTGGTACTTGCTTTGAGTGTTATTTTGGTGTCTTGGATACATATCTGCCAAAGCTTACTCCTATAGAGGGAACAGGTTGGGATCTCACACATGGAAGCTGCCTTGCAGTGCAAGACTGGACCTCACGTCATTGATGCTTCAAGTTAGAAACCTTCACATTTTTCTTACTCTTCCCTACTTCTCTTTATGAAAGATCTCATATAACTCTGGTGCTGAAAACAAACCACAGCTTCATGAAAAAAAATTGTTGGACTTTTTTTCTCCCCTACATCAACACTGTGGACAGTGTACAAGACAAGATGAAAGGCTCTCCTTCATGGATATTCTTTGTCTTGGCCATAACACACTCACATTCTTTCCAGTGGGGATGTAGAGACAGAAATAGGGATCACTAGCTCTCACACCCACCCACCTGAGCAAGTCCTGACAGGGATATGCATTGATAGTAATCCCAGTTCCTCGTTCAGCATCTCCTGAGAGACAACACATTTTTTAATTAAGATTTTTTAACCTATCTTCCAGTAAGAGTGTTTTTGACATTTATGATGCAGTGTTTCTCCACAAAATTACTTTCCCAGAGCTGTCCAGTTGTTAACACAGGTTTTCCTGACCATATCTGTTGCGCACTTAGGCACGAGAAAATATGTATTTCACTCTGGTAGGGAGCAAAGAAAGTGTTCATTTCTCTGCTACTGTCAAATCATCTCTCAAGCAGAGAGCAGAGCTCCTTCTAGCCTTCAGGCAGGATCAATACAATCCAAGTGCAAAACACACCCATGCTAGGAAAGACAAGGAGTTAAGGAAAGACAAGGAGTTAAGGAAAGAGAAGTTGAAAATGCTGCAAACCTCTGAAAGACTTCAGGGATGCATTTGCTGTTCAGCCCTATAATACTGCGTATCATACTGCTGGTTTAGTGCTAGCCGTGCTTTCTCTTGTCAATCACAAGTATTTTATGAGGACAGTGCCAGATGGAGTTCAGCAAATACTGACATTACAGAGGTGTCACTGGGGTCATCTCTAACCTGTGCTTATCCCACTGGTGATTCTGCTTTCTTAGTGACAAAATTAATGGTGAATTTGTGCTCAGGCATACTGAGAGATTCCTGTGTCACAGTGCTGGAGTGTCCAAAGGCTTTGAGGAATGCTCCTCTTTCCCTATAGCCTGCAAGGGCCAGGCAGCATGGGGGACTTACTAGACCTGAAGTCCTTCCCTGAAGCAATCCTGGAAGCAATGTGAACCTAGATGATGAATCTGAAGGATAGACAGAGGATTTTGTGGTTGCCCTGGAAACTGAGACCAGAGTCCAGACTGCATGTTAGAGAAGAGGCTGGGGTTGGACAGGTGAAGACAAGAGCTGTCACGAGCCCAGGATTATCTTTGGATGACCTACAGCAGATAAAACAAGAGATGCATGGGTGGGAAAATAGTAACATTAATAGGTTACCACATTTTTTTACTGCAGACTGTGAAGCTTTTCTACTCACAGTGGAGGCGAGGAGAGGATGGCTGCACTCTCAAAAGGCGTCAAGGACAACCTGTGAGCACCTTCTCACATGGCCCAGGGATCATGGCTCCTGAGCATCATAATCTGCACCTGAGAAAGCAAATCTCCTCCAAGGCCAATGTGTATAGGAAATCTTTCACAGATAATTTCTCTTCCAGGGAGTTTCTCTTGGTTTATACTACTCGCAGTCCTCACTGTAGCATGTTTGATTTTCTCATGACACTAGATACTGAAATCTATAAAGAAGTCCCCTTGGACAGAGGAAGGAAAAAATTAACAAATGTAATAAATTCTGTTGATTTTTGTTGATGCTGTATTTGTTGTCATGGACAGAACCCTATAGTATTGTACCATTTTGGGCATAGTGTCAGAAGAAAGCCTGCATTTGCTTTCTTTCCCACCCAGTTTGTTGTTTCCTATATTTTGGCAGAGAACGATCTGCACAGCTTCCAGATCACAAACTAGAAGTAGCACTTCAACAAAATAAGAAGAGTTGGATTGCTCATAATGGTAAGTAGTTGTAAAAAAATTCTTTTCAACTTCTCATATGCTCTCTGTGTTTCCCTGAGGTCAGGTCTAGAATAGAATATTCAGATTTTAATCACTGTATGATACAAGGTGGACACTACTTGTAATGATATAATTAATGTCTGCAGTTTCTCCCTACCCACCCTGAACAATACAATCAGCAGCTGTTGAAGTGCAACTTTCCTACAACAAACCCAGAAGCAGGAGGGCTTTTACAGACACAGGTACATCACTCAGCCCCTCCTCCTGGCACAGGCTCTTACAGCTACGCTGGAAAACACTGGTACTGTGGATATGGTTACATTGCTATTTGTCAGTAATTTTTATCAACCACACCAGCATTAAGCAGGGAAGCCTCACAAAACTAAGTGGAAATCAGCCAACAAGCTTAATTTTAATTATAGGATGGAAAGAAGTGCTTTAATCTTTCCTTCATATGTGGTAGAAATACCGATAATTCAAGGCCAAAAGCAAAAATGTTGCTGTGTTTGTTAAATCGCAGCTCCTAATGCACGTAAGAAGATTTCCATGGGAGGAGAGCAATCCCCCAGGTATTGTCAATCTTAGTTATTCCAGGGAACTCAGCTGTGGAAATCCAAGTCACATAGGAATATCCATGTCAGATAGGACTATGTGCAGCAAGCAATTGATTAATTGGTATTGCAACTCCCATTGAATTAAACAAATTATTATATATGTATTAAGCAAATTATTAAACAGATTGATCTGACCTTTGAAGAAACAGCAAGTCTTCTGTTTTCTTGTAATAAACCCTTTCTCCATTGTGCTATCCAAGACCTTGCCCTGTACGTTCCCTTAATGCTAGAAAAATCAAAAAAGTGCCTTTTCTATCAGGAGAGTATTAGCAATGTCATTAATGATTAGAACAAGAGATGTAAAAATCACACTTGGTTGAGTTGAACATTTATAGAAATTTGGTCAATGAGATCAATAACTGAATATTTCATTATGTTGTTATTGGGGTGTATTTTTAAAGCCGTTGTCTTTCTTGTGAAATATGTGATGATATTAATCAAAAGTTAAAGCTGAAGTAAAAAATTCATCAAAAATTATTTATGTGCTAGAACGTTTGTCCAAAGCCTGAATCAGATAACAATAGCAGTTGTTTACTTTGCAAATAAAAACCAGTACAGCCCAATTGATTGTTAAAGTGAATGTCAGTCAAGCTGTACACTGAAGGCTGTGGGGAGTTAATGGCATATGCATATACAAAAAATAAATATTATATACACCTCAATTTAGTCCATTTTAACCATGATCTTCCTGCATTGTCTCATAACACATATGTGCACATGTATTGGGTGCACATTGCATTGGGTGAAATCAAAAGGGGAGGCCAAAAAGGCAAGGAAATTTATGAAAAATTTAAGGGACCACGGTGGAGGATATCATGGATAAGGAAGCACAATAACACTAGTGCACCCCGCCGTCAGCACTATGTGTCCTGGAGATATTTACTTGGTTGAATCTAACATTTCTGTGCATGGCTACAAGCTTCAAATTGCTGGGAATAAGACAAAGGAGGGAGCTAGCAGCAGCCAGAGAAAGCATACAAAGAATTTCTTCCTCCATTTCCAAGACAGAGGTGTCCCAACAGTGGAACTCACCACTGGCTGCAAGGAAAACCTGAGGTTTTATTTAGAACCTGGTTTTAATTTTCTGATATGCCTTTCAGTAAGCACTTTGCTCTGAAGGAAAATCTTCCTTTACCCTTACCACAGCCATCAAAAATTCCCAAGAAAAGAGGTTTACTGATGTCATAGCCCACTTGACCTGTTTCCTCTATTGGCATACCAGAGATGGCAAGCTCCTAGAGCTGGGGCCCTTGGGGCTCAGATGAGAAATAGGACACCTGGTCTCTTGTCTGACACCACAAGGATGACGAAGAGGCTTTAAAACTTCTCAGCCTCTTATTCATGACAGGTAAACTGGTGCCCCTTCTGGTCCTGCCCCAGGAGCAAGTCCCTAAACCTGCTCTGTAGCCAAGGGTGGTGTAGGAATAGGTGTGTGCCAGGTTTTAACCAAGGCCAGCCAACATCATATACAGGATATCAGGATAATTGCCTATAACACCATTACACTGGAAATGAAATCCTGGTTATTGAAAGCTATGGAAACAAGACAGTTCATCACTCACAAAACTGCTGCTGCCCGCTTGCTGCAACTTCTCAGGTTTGATGAAGAACATGTAAAGGTCAAAATAAACATCCAGGAGATATGAAATCCCATTTCCTTTTCACTTGAACTGTCTCCAAAGTACTAAAACATGAACATATGTTACAGTATTACTCACTACATAAAAATACATATGTTAGTAGATATACAGTATAGTTAAAACACAAAATTATACAATCCACATATCGTCACATAAACCTCCAACAACATCATCTACCAACACACTCAGTCAGTCAAATCCTATATAAAAAAAAATTTTCTTACTCTCTAAGAGACAATAGGCAAAAAGTTACAGAACTTTTAAAATGTCTTGAAAATTTCATTACTTTCGTAACTCACAGGATGTTTTTAAATCAAAGTATAGAGTGTTGCCACTTCCCATGATGTCGATGAGTCTCATTAGTTGATGATTTCTAAAGTCTCAGCTCATGAAACTCTAGCTTTTTAAAAACAAGAGCTTTTGTCTTTATCCTGGAGAGAAACAGTTGATGTCAGTTTTGATACCTAAGAATTCAATTACCAGAAATAAATAAAAAGAACTCAACTCAGTATTTTGAAAATCTCACTCCATACTCTAACAGTGAAGTTTATCATTAATCCACGTGAATCTGCTGAGCCTTTTTTTCAGAAACATTTCCTTGCAAATTATCATGTTTTAAAATAAAATCTAAAAAATGTTAGGGTCTTTTAGCGACTTTATTTTAAATTATTTATTAGAAAGTAAAGTCAGTTTTCTAAACCTACTTTTTCCTGCTGAAAGTTCCTTTAATTTTTAAAAAGCAAAGGAGACTTGAAGGCTCAAGTTTGGCAGAACATATTGATTTTAAACCCTGAAAACAATTTTAAAAAATATTTTGTCATTGCCTCAGCCACAGGTAAAATGTTTCCTTTCTATCTACAAGTCTTGAAACTTCCTCACTGATGGCTGAGGTCAAAGCTTTTGATGCAAGTAAAGCCCTTGCAGAAGTCCAACACCTCTTTTGCATTGCTGTAGGAAGGTATAACAATGAGCAATTAGAACTTTTCCCTTACTTCCTCTCTCCTATAAAATGTCTGTGGGTAAAACCCCAAAGCAGCACCTCTGTGTAAAAACCAGGTCTTGCCCTCTCTACAAAAATAGCAGATACTGTTGTTTTTTTTTTTAATTTGCTATCAGGCAGTGGAGCAAAATTGATATTTAGCTCATGTTTTTGAACTGTTTCTGTTCAGAGTTTAAGCCAAAGCTAGAGGAATATTTTTTGGCAACTGGTTGCATAGCAGCCCTGCAACTGACCACCAAGGCAGAGAAGTTGGTTGAAAATTTAGAAATTATGGCATGTAGAAGCCTTTTTGTATTATTGGTCTATCTGAGGTTTTCTTAGACCTCTTGATTTGCCTCAGTAATTAGAACTGCTGGAAAAGTTCAGTGTAATCAGCAGGGGTGTGCGATCAGTAGGGGAAGCTTCAGGAGAGCCTCAAACATTCAAACAGATACAGTGACACATGGAATCTTTAATTCTCCAGGTTAAATTTGTACTTTAGGAACTTAGCATCTAGGAAAATGACAGCCTCCTAATGGCATTTAGGTAATTAATATTATAACCAAAGAAATCAAGTCTCTGTGTCTAAGGCCAAAGCCCCACCTTCGTGATCAAGGGATAAGTTCCCTGAGCACCTGCAAGTCTCATCTTCACTGTTCTGAGGGATAGATGCTTGGCACTTCTCTGAAGAAAAAAGCTTCTATTTTTCTTGCTCAGTTTCTATTACTGAATAAACCTTAAAAAGGCAGTCAGCTTGTAAATGCTGCCAGTTTTTAACATTCAGGCTTCTCGTTCATTTATGGTTTGGATGTCATTTGCTTTCTTGGGCAATTTTTAGACACTTAATGATTTTTGAGAAAACTTCAAAAAGAAACTTCCAAAGTCTTCCATAAGTCTGTTTCTAGGAGTTTTTAAAGAATGTGTTAATAAAAGTAATAAGTGAAAATTATGAAGTGGAAGGGGGAATATGCACAAAGCTTTTTTGCCTGCAGGGAATTGTTCCAATAGCCATAGTGATTTTTTTTTCTTTCAACTAGCTTAAGCAGGATTATTACTTAGTTAATTCTTGATTCCTTTTTTACATTGGAACATGATTAAATAAGTCAACACTTGCCTTTGTCTGACCCTCTAAGGCCTACAGTTTGCTATTCATAATGATGAGCAATAGCGTGAGCATTTGTTTCTGCACAGATCTCTATCTTCTTGAACACGAGAAACAATGTAAATATTTTCCATTTATTTGCCTGATCATTTTTTCAATGTACTGAAGTGCTTGAATTTCCAGGGTCAGAAACTGATTAATCTTATTAAATGTTTGACAGAATGAACTAAGCAAAACATCTTTTGATAGCACAAAGAAAAGATAAAAGAATGAATTCTTATCATTGTAATACTTTAGCTGCATGACTTCAAGGTTCTTAGGCTATCATAATACAATGTTTATTAGAAGCCAAAACAAAGATTTTGCTCTTAAAGGAATATCAGGGTGTAATACAGAAGGCAATCTCAGAGAAATATATTCAAAAAGAAAGTACTGTGTTTGCAAAATGCTAGGAATATTAAACAAAAAAAAAAAAGCTTAAAACCAGTAAAATGAGAAACTTCATTCTGGGCAAGACACTTGTGGTCAATAACATGCTAACAATAAAGATTTTCAGTGGAATGTATAACAAATCTGGGGGACTTTTATTAAAAAATGGCCATGGGCAGCCATATTTTGGTTTTGGCTAAGCCTCAGTCATCGTGTTTTGATTTAGAAGGAGAAAACCCAAACCACCTGTGGTTTTCATTTTTAATTCATGGCCCATAGGAATACAGACTTTACACTTTCCAATTTTTCCTACCCATGTGCAGCCTGTTAATCAGAAAAATAATATTATAAAGCTATTCTAATCCATGTGTAGAATTTTAAAGAGACTGAAATGAAAATATACAGAAGCCAACATCAGTATTGTCCATACTCCCTCCTCCCACAGGAGGGACCTTGCAAATCCAGACCTCCAACCTGGGTGTCACAGATAGATAGAGCACATTTATTGCAGTGTATTTATTGCAGTAACGTCTCCAACTTAAGGTTATATGCTATTTTGTTTCCTAATTTAATAATGTTGGAGATAAGTGAGGTAACAGCACTTCTAATGTGACCAGGAAAGAGACTTCTCCTAGGTAAGGCTTATTTTCTACAAATGCATGGAGTGGACCACAAACCTCCTCACTCAGTGATGATCTACATATCAAGTTGAAGGAAACAGGGCCATACCCTGGCAAATTAGAGAGTACAGAACAGAAAAGTATGCACACAGTCTCCAGAAGGGGCAGGGGCGAGATTTCAGGGGAAATTGGACCATGAGCATTCCTAAACCTGGCAGCTGAGGTGAGGGACACTCACTTCACAGCTGTGCCTTGTGTGGTCATGCCTACAATGATGCACCACAACAGAAATATCAGGCAAGAGTTTCCCCCTGTTTTGTTTTAAAGGAAAAGTACATTTTTCTGTGCTAAGCTACCACAGCAGACTTCCAAAGCTTTCACCCTTTGTCATGCAATGAAATGCTGACACACATTTCTTTTGTCTTAACCCACATCTAGCTGGATCTCCAGCTGGCAGATGTTATTGGCAGCTCCCTTTGAGAAAATCCACAGGGTGAAATACAGATCTCTTTGAAGACAGTGGGAGATCTGCCATAGACTTTAGTAGAGCCATATTTCACGCACTTCCTTTTGATAAAGGCAGCAAACTAATAGAAATAATTTGGTTTTGAAACCTCTCTCAGTGTCTAGTATAGGTACTTCATTTCTTAGCTAACCAAGCTTCACCTTCTATGCTATAATATTCCCACAAGCTATTAGATTTATATATTATTTCAATGTATTCAAAAATATATATGAAGATAAAATATGCATAAATACAGTTTGCATTAAACCTCTTTCAAGAACCAAATACATTTAATTAAAATCCAGTTATGCAGGCTGTTATCTTTCCTCTTACAGTTAAACAGTTTTTATAGTAAATGATCACCTTCCCCACAAAAATGAAGAATAAATTAGTTTAAAAGATAGCATGTAAATGTATATATAACCATTATTTATATATATATAAGTGATAAACCCTGAATCTTCTTCAGTCTCATATATATATATATATGAACGTATACATGTGACAGTAAAATACCAAAAAAAGAAAAAAGAGCCCTAAATAAGGCAACTTGTCTGCAATATTTTTAATGAAACTGAGAGACCATAGTGACTTTATGAACAATTCTGTGGTCAGAGGCATGACCATGCAAACTAGTAATGACAAAATTATAGCTTCAGGTCCCTTGTAAAACCACCATAAATTCCAGAGACTTCCATCATGCTAGTAGAATGACTAATATTCATGTTTTTAGGTGCAGATTCTTCATTCTAATGAATTAAAGCAGCCTTCTGTAAAGTCTCTGTGATCTGCTTCTCAATAGTATGTTTCTGAAATGCTCCTAGAAGCAAATGAGAGAACCAAACCTGAACTTAATATTTAGATATTTTACTAGTCTATCTGATTGCTCCTTCATTCTTTAAGGAGACATATATCCGTTGGATTTTTATAGTGATTTTGCACTAGGTTGTGTAGCAGGATGGGGCTCTTTACATGCACTTACATTTTTTTAAGGTTTTCAATCATCTTTCCAACTTGTAAGCTCCAGAATAATGAATAACATGATCCGCTAACACAGCATCATATAAATGGTTTCTCCAAAAGTGCCTAAGACATAAAATATGGCTGAGCCCAGCACATTTGCAAGATAGATAAATATTATCCAAGCCTCGTAAATGAGGAAGTCAAAGCAAAAAATACTTGACGAGTGAAGTACAAGATCTTTAGGGCAGCAAGGAGGGAGCACAGCAAGCTCACCACCGTGGATCTCAGGAGAGCAGACTTTGGCCTCTTCAGGGGTCTGCTTGGTAACGGTACCATGGGACAAAGCCCTGGAGGAAAGAAGGTCCCAAAAAAGCTTGTTGATATTCAAGGGTCACTTCCTCTAAGCTCAGGAGTGATGCTTCCAGGCCAAGAGAACATCAGGCAAAAACTGCCAGAAGGTATGCATGGATGAACAAAGAGATCCTGGGCAAACTGAAACACAGCAAGGAAGCCCACACAGGGTGCAAAGAGGGGCAGGTAGTCCGACTGGAATACAAAGATATCATCAGAGCAGCCAGGGATCAGGTCAGGAAAGGTAAAGCCTGATAGAATTAAATTATCCCAGTGAAAATGTGAGCCTTCTCCACTAGGAAACAGGACACCTGGTTATCTGGGATATGGAGAAAACTGTGGTACTCTATGTTTTGCCTCTATTCACCAGAGAGTGAATAACTGCTCTCTGTAGGAAAAGGTCAGGTTCGAGATCATTTAAGGAACCTGAAGGTTCACAGGTTCATGGGACCTGGTGAGAAACATCCAGAGGTCCTGAGGGAACTGACTGATGAAGTGGCTAAGCCACTATCCATCATATTTGAGAAGTTACAACAGTCCAGTGAAGTTCCTGCTGACTGGAATAGGGCGAAGATAACCCTCATTTTAAAAAAGGGAAATAAGAAAGACCCAGGGAACTATAGGCTGGTCAGCCTTACCTCAGTGCCCAGTAAAATCATGGAGCAGATCCTCCTGGAAACCATGCTAAGGCATGAGGAAAATGATGAGGAGGTTGGAGACAGACGAAAAGGCTTCACTAACAGGGCAAATCAAAACCAGCATGGCCAGAAAGGCAGAGGTGATGATTCCTCTTCTCTGTTCCACTATCATGAGACCCCACCATGAGTACTGTGCTGAGCCCTGGGCCCCCAACACAGGAAAAACATGGAATGGTTGGAGCAAATCCAGAAGGGGATGACAAAGCTGATCAGAGGGCTGGAGCACCTCTGCTACGAAGGCAGGCTGAGAGAGTTGGGGTTATTCGGTTTGAAGAAGAGAAGACTACAGGAAGACCTTAGAGCACATTCCAGTACCAAAAGGAGGCCTGCAAGAGAACTGGAGAGGAACTTCTTACAAGGGCATGGCTGCAAGTTAAAGAGGGTAGGTTTATATCAGACATTAGGAAGAAAATCTTCACTGTGAATGTGATGAGGCACTAGCACAGATTGCCCAGAGCAGCTGTGGATGCCCCATCCCTGTCAGTGTTCAAGGCCACATTGGATGGAGCTTTGAACAACATGGTTTAGTGGGAAGTGTCCCTGCCCATGGCAGGGGGATTTGAATGAGATTAACTTTAAGGTCCCTTCCAACCCAAACCATTCTGTGATTCCATGAATACCTGGCAATGCCACGACAGACACGAAATTAAGTTCAAAATCTCCACTTTTCAGGGAGGAAAACTTGTGACTGAGGTTAGTCTCTGGTTACCAGACCAGAAGAATTGTGGGTATCCCAGTAGCTCCCTACAGACACAGCTGCTTACCCCATTCACATTAAAGCTCTGTTTAAAGATAATATGCTTAAATGCCGATCATATTTAATGTATTTATATGCCTTGATCACGTTCCATAGTAAATCAGGTCTGCCAAAAGCTGACCACCAATTCAGTCACCATTATGCCTTTCATTTTTTGATTGCAAGTGGAGAAAAGAAACAGAAAAGTGAAAGTCAGACTGATTTTTGGTTAATAAATAGTCCAGCTACTACATTTTTGGGTGCCTTCTTTAGATGGATGCTGCCAAAAGGGCCTGGGGTGGAGAGGGAAAATAGACAATGCAGATTTTGGGGGGAGAATAGTTTGAAGCTGATTTGATCCAATGCAGAAAGTAAAATTTGAAAAGCTATTTGTACAGACAAGAAGAAAATAACACATATACAGAGATAAATTTATAAAATTGAAAAAATTTTGCAAGCATGCCTATACAATATAACTGAAAATCTCCATCATTTTATCGTGCTGACTTGCTTATATTCATGTGGTTTCAGTCTCACAGATGTTCTGGAGGCTAGGACATGTAATATGGCTCCATAGTTTTCTAACCACAGAATATCCAAAATATATAACCAGGAAATCACTTGCAGTCTGTGTGGGGTTTGGCAGATGGTATTTCTAAAAATGCAAATATCCAATATGGAGGTAGTGGAGAAGACGGATTTCACAAGGGAACAGTGTAACTCTTTATATGGAGTGTAAACTTTACACAGTATTCCAATATAGAACTGGTGAGCACTGTTAAAAAAGTTTCCAATGAATATTCATTTCAGTTTATAAACATATTCTCTTCAACTGTTTCAATGCCCTCTTTGTGTTTGCTTACTGTGCATGTTCTAGCTATTGCATTTACTGGCAAGAACGCTTGTAGAAACAGCAAATTTTAAGCAAGTATTAGAGAATATATATACAGGTAATGAATTTTTCATTTGGAGATATAGGTGCCAGCAGCAGAATTTCATTCCAAAAGGTATCCTCATCCACTCTAGAGAGGAAAGTATATGATCTGCAAGATTGAATTTTCACAACTACGTGCACTAGTGGTGGTCAGATGAGACAAAAATCGGAAAGTGGTGTGTGCTCCTGATATGGTGCTTGCATGTAATGGAAGAAAATCAGGAAGCAGGAAGTTGTGAGATACTGGCCAAGCTAAATTCTGGTTTCTATTGTGATACCAGTCAACCTGATACAGTAATGAGAGGGGCACGGAGCTGAAGGGATGTCCTGGCCCAGGGGCAGCCTCCCAGCCAGCCTGCTTAGGCCGTGATTAAGTCTTTTTTCAGCTGCCAGAGCTGCACGGAGCACCCCTCCCTTCACTCCGTAGCACAATTTCAGGATGGAGCAGAAGAAAACCTATTTCCAGCGTTCTGTGCTCCTGGCAGAGCGAAAGGCACCACCTGGGAGTCAACACGGGGCACGGTGAGCAGCACCAAGGATTTGCTTCTACATTCTGTGTCTGGTTGGAAAAATCCTGAGGTGAGGAAAACGACCCTTACAGCTGAAGGGATTTCTGCCACTGATGTTCCTCACCTGGCAAGCCGTGTAGCTTCCAGTTCTGAGGGCTTTCAGAGCTAAATGGTAAGTATGAAATATGGATACATGAAATATGTGACATATGAAAGCTATTTGAGCCAAGTTTTGCTCACATGGGACCTGAATGGCATGAAATCCTTGGTAATGATGGTTTTGTTATAGACAACAGCAAGCACAGAAAAGGCCAGGCAGACTTCACACAAGCAAAGATTTCATATTGCATTGCACAACTGCAGTCACCCTCTTAATATACCATAAAACATATAAACCCACGTTCCTAACTGATGCGAGCAATTACTGCTCCATCAAGCTAATTTACAGTGGAACTAAAACATATAATTCGCCTGGCAATTCTACCATAAATAGGCTGGATTCTCTCCTAGTATAGACTAGTAGGTTTATAACCCATAAATGTATTTACTAGAAAAAAAAATTAGAGTACAGAGCAGACAGAATTGCATATCCTCCCATAAAATATTTGTTAAGTTTAACAGAAATAGAAATTTTTCTGAAAGATTTTTTATCCACATGCCATGGTTTAACTTTATGTGCACGAATACACATCTGAAGCACGCTACTCTGTAAAACATTTTAATCACCTGAAAGTGACAATGTCAAGCTTAATCAAGTTCTGCACCATTTTGAGGTAGATGGTTAAGTTTAATATCTACTTCTTTATTCTTTTTAGCTCTACCTTTTGTATGGTTTTTCNTTGTTACAAACTCCTATGCTTCGCAGAAAATGTATAAGAACTAGGCTTGAACGCATTAAAGATGGTCTTTGCTTTCCTTTCTGAATTTAATATCTACGTGTGTGTGTCCTTTCGACAAGAAGACCCGACGGTTTTTCAATTCACTTTTTGTCAAAGAAAATTCAAAAAACAGAGGAAGAAAAGTTATCTGTGTCTGAATTGCTGACTTTACTGAAGGGTCAGCTTCTTTCCAAGCCATATCAAGCCCAGACAGATTTCTGGCAATCTCAGTTCAGCTGTGAACAGCCAAGATAATGCGAGATGATCCAAAAGATTCCTGAAATATTAGATATGCCTGTATATATATATTTCAGACTAAATATTTTCATGAATGCAATCACATGAAAGAAAAGAAAGCTCCCTAGCACATATGAAAACCCAGCTTTACACATTTTGGACTCTACTTATGAACCAACAAGCTGTATAGATTGTCTCTTTCCTAGTGGCTTGCATCAGCTTTGTCCAGAAAAGTGTATTCCAGCTGCACTGACCTTACATCTCATCAATAATATTTCACCACATTGAAGGGACCACACACTCCATTACAATGAGAATCTGCCTTCTCAGGTCAGAGAGCCTGATCCATGGCCACTTAGGTTCCTTAAATTGAGGAATTATGCTAATTCCTTTCCAATGTGCAAATTGTCAGTTTCTTCCAAAAGTGTAACAATAAATCAATACAAGTTTCTGTGTATCTGTAATTAAATATTTCCTTTCTAAAACCTCATCAGCAAAACCTGTGTGAACTTTTTCTTCTTTTTTTTTCATGCAACTAATTAGCATGTGATGGAACAAACAACACCCATGCGCTTGTGTACAACAGTAGCACAGCTTTGGTGCAAAACAAATTTTCTTTCAATTCATTCATCGTCATATATCAGTGGATATTTTTATTTACAGGAAGAAAATAATCAATTCACGAAGCCATGATTCCAGGTTACTGTACTTCCAAGGGATAGTTTCCAGTGATGTGCTATTCAGTTTTGCACCAGCAACACCTGGAGAAACTCAGCATACCCCGAGGCCCAGACTCCTGGATTTCACACTTATGCCCTGTATCTGATGCCAGATAAGTCAGTGAGACCTGTGAGCTTACATGGAGCACTGCTGGAGCTGTGCAACAGCTCCCAGCCCCTCAGCACTCTGCCTCCTCTGCAGCAGTCAGAACATGGGCTACTCAGCTGAGACAGAAAGCCATGACACCAAATCACAGACCAGAAACACACTCAGGTAATGCAGCACTATTATTCTTGGGTTTGAAATGCATTATCTAACGGAAGAAAAGGCATAAAACCAAAATAATTTGGAGTTAAAGAGTTCTTCTCTCTGAAACGGAATAATTATCATTAGCTTTTCAGTCAGAGACGTGAGTGTCTGTGACACCGAGCACAGTTAAAATTTTTCAGCCCAGCCTCACATCACAGTACTGGAATTGGAACACAGCTTTGAGTATTCTTTTTTCCAAGAAATTTTAAAGGAAGAAGGGCAGATCAATGTGAGAAGCTAAATAATCAGTACCAGCCTGACTCATGTGCTGCTAATGCAGCAAAGAAGGGTGGTAAAGAGTTACTTTTATTCCATCAAACTTGATGCTCCTGTAACTTACTGCACTTTTACTGTAAAATAACACAGCTGGACTCTTTGTGAAGTTTCTCTTTTTAGACTGCAACTGATAGTGTAATCCAAGTATGGATTTAAATGCTTTTTCTATGGATTCAAACCATTAAAATAGAAATCAATATCTTACACTAGTTTTCTTTTCAGTGTATTAAAGGCAGAATATATTTTTTTCCATAATTTTGAAAGCAAGTGGTTATGTTTTCCCATTTACACAGTGCAGAAAGGCACAATGACATTAATTTCTGAATGGATGAAGGTAAGCCAAACACAAAACAGCACCAAAGCCCTGTTCCTCCTCCTTTGTCAATGGCAAAGCAGCAAAGCATGATCACACTCCAGAGAAAAAGATTTCTGATGTTTTTCCCCAAAAGCCATCAGCAGAGATCTGAGTACAAGCAACTGTGGAACAGCAGAAATATGTGAAGAGCTCAAAAATGTACGCAGTACTTAGAATCAGAATACGCCACTTTTCACAGATCTAAGACCATACTACATTCTTATTTTCTTCCTGTGGGAGGTCAGTGTTTATACAGCAGATGTGTCTGCCAGGAAGAACATTTTTGCACTTGCTCCTCTTCCAGTTGCTAATCTGCACGTTCATTTGCCTCTGCTTGAAGAATGGCCTGTCTGAGCATTTCCAGCGTTGCTGGCAGAAGACCCAAACATTTTCACAGAATCATAGCATTTTGCAGGCATAGGATGGAAATTTTATCTTTCTCCTGATTTGCCTTTCCTGCAGTACCAGGAGGTGGCTGCCTTCTGTCCTGCCCTGGCTGCTAGACTGGCTTTTGGAAGTGGCATCTGAAACTGCAGGAACCTTGACAGTGGAGTTGTGCCCTGCTCTGACCAGGAGAATGAGAAACAGCTTTCCTGCCTTAGTTCCTCACTTCTAGTGAACTCCCTGTGTCCCCTCCCAATCCCCAATTTGGCTGCGTTGGCAGCAAGTAAAATCTCCCTCCTGCAGCATCATGCTGGTGTTTCTACAAACGCTTGTAAAGCCCTTTGTTACCCCTGGTGAAGAAGCTGGAGAAGAAACATAGCTCACAATGCCTCATCATTTATTTCATAGCTGTTAAGCTTGCCACAGTCTTGTCTTTGCCTTTTGTCAGGAAAAGAGGAAGGTAATTAAACTGTGGAGTTCACTTTCAGGGATATTTCCTAGAGATATTCAATATACATTTTTCCACACAATGCACTTTATCCCAAATTTAACTGGAGTGCAGAAAGAAATGAAAGGTTAAGGTGGTCTCTCCTCCAGATTTGCAGGAAGATTGAAGCAAGGTCAAAAAGTGTCAGACCTCAGTGTGGGATTTATCCCCACAACTCAGATTTTAGCTTGCCTTAGTGGAGCTAACTAGTGCTGGATGCAAAAGAGATCCAAAACAGCCTTTTTAGGTGTTTTTTTTTCATGCCTTCCTCATTAGAAAACAAACAAAAAAAAGGAATAAGAAAGAGGTGCATTAACTTCCCTCCCTGGTTTTTGGGCATTTCTCACAAGTAGATCTGCTGCTGACTCCGTGGCCACGCTGGAGTCAGCAGACTGCTTCTCCCAGGCTCCAGCTGCGCAGCCAGGAGCTCGATGGCACACACTGGCTTTTCTGAAGGATCCTGCAGACACAAAGCTACTCTCAAAATATCTGAGACTGAAACCCATGGCTTTTACCCCTGCCTGCTGAGTGAAAACGAGAACCTGCATCTTGCTGCCGCTCTCCCTAACCCTGCGGTTTGCGGGGAGACCTTAATGGAGTGTTTCCTGGTTTTCTAATGTTTGTTTGGGGTTTTATTCTCACACATCCCAGGAGGTACAAGTTGAAGGAGGCATTGTGAGAGACTGCAGCCAAAACTCCATCTTGATAACATTTTTATGGGGGTGAAACTAGAAAGAGCAACTCAACAGCTGCCAGCAGGGCTGTGTTAGAGTGAAAGAATCGCCAGAAGCAGGCGAGTAACATTCATGCTGAAAATATGATTGATCACTTCTTCTTTTCCCTGCAACTCTGCCCTGGTACAAATCCAGTCTCAGTGAGAAGTGACTTCAACTGGGGCTGAGTTCAGTCTTCAGAGGCAGCTGCACTTATTTCCACTAAATCACTGGTTCACGTACCAAGCCCAGGGCGAAGCTGAGGGCTCGCGGATGGCATGCTGCCCTGGTCTTTGGTTTGCGTAAAAGTGACAGAAGCAGACATTGGTCATTTTTTGAATTCCATCCAAAAGACAAGTCAATTCATTTCTGGGTGTGCCAACAAGCTGAGATATTTAACTGTTCCCTTAGAAAATAGAGCACGCTGCTAATAAAGGTCACTTTACCTCTGTTTCAAGAGGAGCTGAGGGATTTTCCGGGCAGGTGAAGGGCTGGATCACCACACATGCCTCTCTCATCAACGTTCACAGAAAGCACTGCTAAAGTTAAGGCCACTGAAACAATGTGCAACCACAACTGCCCTTTGTTTGACACGCTGATTTGTCCTGATCACAGGTACCGTTCAGAACTTGCATAATTACATTTACGTAATTTGCTTAATTTAACATCTCGTTTGCGTAGTCAAATATCCACCAAAGAATTTGCCTCAGAGCAGGGTTTTTAGAAAAAAAAAAAAATAGTATAGAATCTGGAAAATATATTAAGACCTTTTTCTTAATTCCTTAAGTTCTCTTGCTGCTTACAGGAATTAAGTATGGAAACAACATCTGTGTAATATTGTGAAGGATTTCAAAAGGGCTCCTCAAAAAGGGCTGACACAATCTTACTCCTTTTAGAAGAGGATATGAAATGAATTGCTTACTTTGGCTATTACATGCACTCCCTTCCCCCCAGCATCAGAGCCAAGAACTAGTGGCATGTCTGAGAATTTTTTTTTGTGGGGAGTCCTTCAAATATTTTTGACTATTTGCAATAAGACCTAAGAGAGGCCTCCTCCCATAAACATAACAAAGGAAATTGCTACACTATAGCCCCACTTAGGTGAATGAATAATAGATTAATAGAAACTTTTGATTAATTATTTATGTCATGTTTTTGTATCTGACCCTGACAGATTAAAAGGGTAAATGAGTAAAATATATATAGAAACTTTAGAAAAACCACAGAAACCTGTTAAACCTTAATTAGTTATTCAGAACTAATAATATTATCCAATCTAGTAGATATTAGACATAAGCTGGTAACTATCAGCAAGAAATGTCATTTGACAGCAGGCAACACTTCCATCAATGAAAATATAAATGGGTACTGTTCTCCCCCACTTTCTGTGTAGATAATGAAAATATTAGCCAGAGTCTTGTAACACTGCCCGTGAAAAGGCAGATACCTCAATTTCAGCATATAATGCCAGGTATATTTCCAAAGTAATTCATTAAAGGCTTAATGTCGGCATGGAGCTTGATTTCAGTTTAGATTAGCTTTTAAGATCACCTTAATAATACTTTCAGAACTTGCCTAGACCTAATTTGATTTATTTTGTATCTGAGGTTAGTCATGTGTGAACACACAAAAATAACATCTTCTACTTTCCAGAAATATTCTAATTGTTTTCAGGTGAGGCATTTGCCTAAAAACAGGAGATGTCTTTTTGAATCGAAAGGCTGCTGAATGATTTGGGATGAAGCTGCATGTTATGTAAAGGCTCTTCTGACCCTAGGGAAGGTAACCATGAAGTTCCCATCGACTTGTAATTAGAATGACAGGGCACAGTGCTCTCTTTTAAGAGAAGGTATTTGCAAATGCTCTGTCTCTGAGGTAGGCAACGTGAGTCTCTCCTCTCCCCCATGCCCACCTGCAGGATTTGCTACTCACACAGATTCTTTTATCACAAATGAGACATGCTACACCCAGCCCTTATTGACCTGCCATGCCCTAGAAAGAGTAAAAGCAGATATTTCAGGACAGAGTCTCACAGAGAGGACACCAGCATCCTGTGGACTCAGACATAAGAGCAGCTTCTGCAATAGATTATATCACCTTTTCAGGTAGCCACTTACACATATTCTACTTATCAGAAAATGGCCATCATGGCAACTCCACTTGGTCACTGCTGCATTAGCAGTTGGACCAAACTAACTGTCCAATGTAGTTCTTTAAATAAAAAGCCTGTTCTTCTGCAAATAGGGAAAGTTACCCAGAGTTTCGTTGTAAAGATGCAGATTCAAAATTTTTAGGCATTTTGACCAGCTGCCCTTGAAATACCTTAAACATGAAGCAGTAGGCAAAATCAAATAAAATACAGACTTACATCCCAGCCAAGGACAACTCCAGAGTCCACTCTGCAGAGAATCTTTGTCCTCCCTGAGGACGGGGCAGGGCAGACCTGGAGGAAGATAAGAAAAGGTATATTTTCCAGGAGCATTCCATCAGCTGCAGCGTGGTTCTGCACCTCTGCTCCCCCCATCCCCTGCCTAACACCAGGCACTGCTTAATGCCTGCCAGAGCCATGGTGGTGAAGCTTCCTGTGCCTGATAAGACAAGGTTGCCCAATTTTCCATGCCTTCCTTCAGTACCAGGCACTGGAGTTTGGCCCACCCTTGCCAGTTTGGCAGGAACAGTGGAGTTCACTGAAAAGATTATTCGTAGCAAGAACATTTCAGTGCACCGAGCCAGAATCCAACAATGCTCTTTCAAAATAATGCTGTCTATAAAATCAACCAGCTGAAAGGCATTTTGCACAGTATCAAAAATGTAAATAAAATGGACATTTGGCCCATTATTATGCATTTGTATATATATATAGTCACTGGGCAAATCCAAAACGCACATGTAGTTTAGAAAATAAAACAGATGTGTGTAAAAATTGATTGTTTTTTAATAATTTGTCTGTACAATTACAGTGCTATTGTTCCTGTGTAACAGGATCAGGGAAGAGAAGGTGGCTGTATTCTCCAAGTGGTGTTTTAAAATTCTACACTTGCTCTCATGAACTTCTTATTCATAGAATGAATCCCCACTGAAGCCAGCAAGACCAAGTCCTCCAGGATCAAGCCCTTTATTTGCGCTTTAACAGTTTGTAAGCCTCCAGTATATTTAATCTCCCATATCTAAAAATTTCCCAATAGTATCACAAATACTTTATGAAAAATAAATATTTAGACAAGTGTAGAACCCATTTAACATTGATTTTTTTTCTTATTATTACAACTCATCTAATGTCATAGGCTGACTAGATCAGCCCTCATCCACGTCAACAAAGCTTGCAATCAGCTAATTTATCCTCGGGGTACTAACTTCTAAAATTGTAACATTTGGGAATTAAATGTAAACAAAATGCTTTCGATTTTCCAGTCAACATTTAACCACCCATTTCAAAAGATAAAAGTAGCCTGAAAACTGAAAAAAAAAAAAAAAAAAGCCAGAAGAGCACCAGCAGTAGATCAGAGGACATTTTCTTCATTGGCACCAAGGACTTCAGAAGCAGCAGACAAATCAGGCAGTAAAGCAGGGCAGGATGTTGTCCATGCCTTTTATCCATGGAGCCTTTCAAGGGGATCATGGTTCCCTGCCATGAGCTGCATCCACAGAGTGGGTGCATATCCAGACACGTGATTGCAAGCAGATCCTTGGAATAACTCCTCTGTCAGCACCCTGGCAAAGACCAGCCACGGCACTGCTCTGGCCCCAGACTGCTGCAAGGCTCTGATCCACTTGCAGCCTTGTCCTTGGGAGAGAGCAGACCTGCCCCCAGCAGGGCAAGAGGATGGACATGTGCTGGTCGAATCTCTGGGATCAGCGCTGCCACGTCATCCGGGAGGCTCTGTGGCTTTCCTGCTGGCAGCTTCTGCCATCCGGCGGTCCTGGGGATGGCCCCAGGTTGGAGGTGGCTCACAGATAGCTTGTGCTGGGTGGGGTGAGAGTTGGCATTGCTCTCCCAAAATCATGGTGCTGTTGGTTGCAAAGAAGAACAAGAAAAGGGTCGTGCAATGTGGAAAAACCTCCTCCGGGGCCCTGAGGCGAAATGTCTTGGAGTCAGAAGCCCAGATAAAAAAAGCCAAAGAAGCCTTTGAGCCCAGAAAAGGATTAAATAGATTTACTGGATCCAAAGAGAAGCCAGGCAGGAACAAGGAAAAAAAAATATACCGTCTTGGTCTCTTCAGCTCACTGCTATTCAAGAGAGAAGAAATATGAGTTAAAATGAACCGGGAAAGGATTTTTTTTAGTGTGTGAAAGGCAAAAATATATCGTCCATGCTTATTTTATGTTGTTAAATAAGCCCGTCTGGGAAAGGAACAGGCATACAGATTTCTGTATATTCACAGAAAAGAAAACTGGAGCGGTGGGGAGACTGCTTCACTCACCCCTTACAGGTTGGCCCTGCAGAAACAGTTCTTTCAGGATACTTCATCAGTGATGGTTTTCTTCCATGCAGTATTTGGGTAAAGGCAGTCAGAATCATGGCCATGTTATTCAGGAACCACCAAACTGCCCAAATCCTGACTTCAGCTGCAGTGCTGCTTTTGCTATGGACAAATAGTTTTTCTGTTTCTCTAATAATCTCTGTGTATCTTGAGTATCAGTAAAATGCCCATGATTCCCACTTCTTAGAATATTCACCTTTGCAATGAGTGCTTGTATGCAGGCATTCTCTTTATTTATGTTTGTATTTAACTTCCACTTTTTTAATACTCTAAGTCTGCTTATCTGTAGGAGACACTTTAATAATCTGATGTGAATAATATTGATACCTAAGGATGGAGGGAAATTCATGATGCCTATTTTGTTATTCAAAAGTAGATGATGCTGAGACTGTGCATTTCTGCTAGTGTATTCATCTATTTTTTGGAAAAGTAGTATAATATAGGCCTCCATTTTTGTTTAAATTTCAGCTGGTGATAGCAAAAGATTAATAAAGACAGACTTGCCACTAACTTAACATATTATATTGTCATAAACAGAGCTTTATAAAACAACAGAAGTTGTTCTGTGGCTCTCAGTACTGGTTTTCCAGTAAAATTTTCATTCATTCCTATGAAGAAGTTTTTTACTTTTTGGATTTTCCTTCCAGACCATATATGTCCCCATCATTTCTGCTGTGCTTCTACATAGGTACAAATATTTTGGTGGTGTAGAAACCTGTTTGTGTGTCTCTGAGTATCTCTTTCTTGCCTTCTTTGGACTCTTCCTCTTTTAAAGCATGGGCAGAGACTTGTTATGGAAGAAATGCATGTCCACACATCTTTGTATATTCAGGGCCATGTTTGTTTGCAGCAATTTGCTGACAGGCTGCACGGTCACGTGCTTATTTCCTCGTTTTCAACTTGATGTAATCCATTTCTATAAGCATGAATATCTGGACCATGAACTCTCCTTTATCAAAGCATATATTTGTAGGCTGTGATATCTCTGAGTACACAGATACCTGATTAGGTAACGTGTTTGCATTCGGGCTATTTGTGCAGCTATTGAGCAGCAAGAGCCACTGAAGCACAGTCACCAAGTGCCAAATTTGCTGAAATCTGAGAACCCTTTATGGCCCCAGATAGCAACACTTTGGTTCCCACTTGTGTGCAGAGCAGATAAATAAGTTATTGTGGTGTTCTCCATCACCAGCCAAACAGAAATCATTTTGCCGTTTCACAGCTTTAGCAATAGGGAATGTGCATAGGGATTGCCTTACTGACCTAAATGAGAAAGATAAATGTGGGTAGCACTTGAGTCTGTGTCCTCTTTTTGCCCTCTAGTCCATGTACTTAGACCTATGAAAAATGGATATAGAAGGGTTCATACCCACTCTGTGTGTTGCATGCAAAGGCACATGTGTGTAGCACGAAAAACATGTTATTCTGGAAGCATGTCTGCCTTCACCTGTGTGATTGACTCATAAAAAAGGCTGTCTTCAAAGAGCTTCAATAATTGATTTTTTTGCTTGATATATTTCCTTAAGTCTCAATACAGCTAAAAACTGCAAAATAACTTCTGATTTCACTGAGTTTTTTGGGTTTTTTTGCTTTTTGGTTTTTTACCAGGCACCGTCAGCAATGTAAGAAAAAAACTTCAGCAAAGGTATTTTCTATTATGCCATGCTCCTCACAGACTTCCCCCATTCCTTTTTATTCTACCTCAAAGGAATAATTAGCTTCTAAAAATGTTTTTCATTTTGGCTGGGAGAAGACAGAGCATGTTCTTAATCAAGGAAGTGTTATTAAAATAAACTTTTCTAGGAAAATGTACATAATAATACATAACATACTTAGAAAAATACTTTTTTTCCTTTTTTTTTTCAAAAATGGCTGACTGAAAAGTTTTCAGCCAACCCAAGTATCAGCTCTATCTTCCCTGTCTGTTCTCTTCTTTGGCTCATTCTTTTCCTCAAAAAGCAGTTTCATAGATTCTGTTACTTCACCTTTTCTCTTAACTGTCTCTAAATTTGCATCCAGAAAAGGTATGGATATTTTTCTTTTGATCAATGTCTGTCTCCCAGCTCAGAGTCCTGCCCCTAGCACTTGCTGATCCCATAATTTTTATGCCTCATTCTTCTCTCTGATTCTACTGCCTCTGTTACAGCTGCATCCACAGGCACAGAAAGAAATTCCGGGATTTCAGTTAAATGTAAGTCCTGCCTCATGTTTTTACTTCCAGGTTTTCAGCCCAGAATCTCTATTCTAACTTTCATTATTTTTAAAACACTGACATGCTGTCATCTTTCTTAATGGCTTTAGATTTGTCCTGGTTTCTTTACTGAAGTCTGAACTCCTCATCACTAACTCGGGGTTGAAGTTCATAGAAATGTTATAATTTGTGCAAATCTTGTATTAGCTGGGCCCTGGGGAGCCTTCAAACCACCCAGCAAACAGTGTATTTCCTCCTGTGAAATGCAATTGAACTGTAACTCTTTTCTCTTGTGCTGTCTCATTAACTTCAAAATATTGCTTCATCCTCGGTGTCTGTGCTGGCCAGGTCTCTCTACAAAATGTTATCAAAAGGCATCAGTTTTTCCAATATTCCCTGACATGCTGCCAGCGTAGCTGAGCGAGTTGCATTATGCAAGCGGCACAGCGAGCGCTGCTCAGGTGGGAGCAGCGAGCAGGGCGGTGTGTCGTGTCAGCCCTCCGTCTCTCTCCCTCCCAGGGAAAAAGGTACAGCTCCTGAGCTGTGCAGGCAGTGTCCCTGGCAGACTTTTGCTCCTAAAGTAGCCACGTGCTACTGCGTCTAATATCACTTGCTTGCTAATGAGTGACACCACTGAAACAGTGCTTTGGAGAAAGCAGAACAAATCTGAATGTCAGCTTTAAGATATTTGGACCTGTGATTACTTGAAATCAATGAGATGCTCACTATTAATACATTTTGAAGACTGTCTATAAATGCTTTCTGCTTTTTTACTCCCTGTATTAAGCCGTATTTCAATTACCATTGACCACTGTCTTCCATGGTACTACTATTTTTATCTTTTTTTTTTTAATCTTCAGCTGAAACCTTAATAAGCACACTGATAAACCTGTTTATTCTAAGTTCTAGCATGTTCTGAAGTCAGTTTTAAACAAGCTGTGGTGCACAGGAGTAAACACAGTTTTTAGGCTGAAGCGATGGAGGGGATTGGTGCTGGAACATAACATTCGTGCCGGGTGCTTTGCTATCTGCCACAATCCCAAGTGCCTAAGTGACCCTGGTGACAAAAGGAAGACTGGGGAATATGTGGGCCCTCTCTGGAAGGAAACAGGCAACCTGATTACTTAGGACATGGAGAAGACTGGCACACTCGACCATGTTCCTGCCTCAGTCTTTACCTACAAGTGCTCCTGCCACATCAGCCGAGTCGCAGATGGCAAAGCCACTGTCCACCACGGGTGAGAAGTTGTGGCAGCCCAGTGAAGTTCCCACTGACTGAAAAAGGGGAAATGTAGCCCTCCGTTTTTAAAAAGGGAAAAAAAAAGGAAAACCTGTGGGACTACAGGCTGGTCAGTCTCACCTCTGTGCCTGGCAAGATCATGAAATACACGGTAAATAAGGAGGTCATTGGTGACAGCAAACATGACTTCCTCAAAGGCAAATCATGCCTGACAAATTCGGTAGCCTTCTACAATGGGGCTACAGCATTGGTGGAGGACAGAAGAGTGATTATTGTTATCTACCTGGACTTGTGCAAAGTATTTGACACTGTCCCACACAGCATCCTTGTCTCTAAACTGGAAATCCTTGGATTTGCTGATGAGATTCTGAGGAGATGCTGATGTGTTGGCACAGCACACCACTGGAGGCAACAAAGCTTCATGCAAGTGCTGAGATGAAGATTGGTGCACCTGATTGTCAGGTCAGGGTCAAATGCAGGTAAATGTATGTAAATACACAAGACAAACTAAGGTTTATGTGAATTCTGGTGTTTATTTGACCATAAACTGTGAAAGATGCAATAAAATGAATGAAATGGCATGCTTAAGGGAGTATTAATACAGCGACTAAGTAGGGTAATAGGAAGCTTATACAATTGCCATATGTTCCCATTTGGTTTTTATTTTATAGCTAAGCAAGGCAAGGCCTATTATTTCATCTAAAGAGTGGTTAAAAGTGACCGTAAAAATGGCATTAGACTGCCTAAACTTTATATTTCATTTACTTCCAGGTATAATACCCTTTACTGTTCATAAATAAAAATACTCTCTGAACTGTCAGCTCAGCAAGCACAAGCCAGCCTCTGAGATCTGAGCATACCCAAGTCTTATCTGTCCAACAATAAAAGTTATGTTGTATATCCTCAATCCCTGCTATGCTACAATTTGCATGCCAGTTTTGGATAAAGGTGTGCATTAAATGAGGGACTTGAATATGCAAATTTCATTTCATGCAAACAAAGAAGATGTCAGCTATACAAATAAACATGTATGTAAATCCTTCTCACGCAGCAAAACGCCTTTGTATTTGTCAGCAGTTTGCAGAATACAGCAGCAGAGACAATCCTGCCTGTTGCTTGCAGTCAGCGTCTCAGGAAGGCACTGTGGTGGCTTCCCTCCTTTATTACCAGAACAAGGCTCAGCCTGCCTCTGGCCATAGAAAGCCCCATTCAGAGAAAATGTACAGGGAGGAGTTTCCAGGAATCAGTTTATTCTCTTTGTTGCCTGATACTCTGCCAGATGATGCACGTGGGGAAAAAAACCTGAAGAGTAAGGCTAATCTCCTCCATGCCCTCTGCAGTCACTGGAGCGGTAGATAGCCTCGGCCCTGGCACAAGCAGGCATCAGCACCTTCCCACGAGGGAGCCTGGAGAATTCAGGGATGACCCCTGCAGGCTCCAGCAGCAACTCTGTGCCTGGTCCCCACAGGGTGGGCATCTCAGCTGGCTGGGAGCTCAGAAGCATGGGGGCTTCCTCATTTGGCACCACCAGAGACGTTCCTCGGGCTCCCTCCCACTTCCTCAATCCCCATCCACAAGAGAAGAAGGGGCCCCAGGTAACAGCACCTGGTTGGTTTGCAGTGGTCCACAGGACAGATTTTACAAACTTTAGCATTTGAGCTGGGTTTGCCTTTGAAAATTTATCCATTGCACTTGAAGAAAATCAGTTCTCTAAGTTGTTTGAAAGAGTCAAGAGTCATTAAAATATGTAAATGGTAAAATTGTACATGGATAATAGTCTGATTACCATTTCAGTGACAGATGTTCTCACACAGAACCAGATTTTCAAAGGAGATCCGGGTTAAATTTTCAAGTATTCAGCCCCACATCTGGAGCTGAATTTTCAGATGATCCCACCTCTTGCTGAGGCACTAAGTGGGCAATTCTCTCCAAAGTCCTCAACATGTAGTTCCCATTGTGGTCTTAGTCAGACTCTTTTTTTTTTTTTTTTTTTTGTTGCAAAAGAAAATTTGCAAGGAACTGAACTTGTTTGAATATCTGGCCCTGGCTCTCAGTGCTGAGCACTTGTGGAAATCCAGCTTCTCATGCGTACCTGAGCCCCACAAGCACAGGATCATTGAATCCTAGAATGGTTTGGGTTGGAAGGGACCTTAAAGGTCATCTAGTTCCAAATTCCTGGCAGGGGTAGGGCTGCTGCCCACTAGACCAAGTCACTCAGGCCTCATCCAACCTGACCTTGAAGATTTCCAGGGGTGAGGCATCTACAGCTTCTCTGGGCAACCTGTTCCATGGAACAGTGCCATGGATGGGTGTCCCACACGCCTTCTCCTGAGGGGGTTGTCAGGGATCTTGTTACAGCAGAGTGGACTTCCTTGGCCTGCTTAGGGCCAATGCAAAAGCCCTATGCCTCATGCTATGTACCAGTCTCTCTAGAGCATGAGGGAAAGGCAAAGGAGTAGGTGAAACAATAAAAGCCACGCTGAAACCAAAGTCAGGCTTCCAAACCCTGGTGCAGTGCACATCATGTGCCAGGATCTCACGCTTGTGGCAGTAGTTCCGTGTCGGAACTGCTATCAAAGTCATGGGAATCTAAGTATGACTGGGAACTGGCTTTTTTGTGTACACATTGTCCGAAATGGGACAGAACCTCCCAGGCAACCTCCATCTGTCTCCTTAGAAAGCTTCAAGTTAAAAAAAGGAGCCTGTAATGACAGGTGACTTCAGGAAGAGCGTCACCATTTGCTCTGTGTGCCGTGCAGCGTTCCCACGTAAGGCACTTCCATCCTGCCGAAGGCACTGCGGGGAGAAGCCAGGGTTGCTCAGCTGAGCTACTGCTAAGCACCTTTGCAAAGAGACCTCTGTCACTAAATCCCGCAGCGTGCAGCTATGACAGCTCAAATACATCCAAGAGCAAACACCATCCCTGTGCTGCTGCAGCGGGGAGATGCTGCAAGGAAGGGCGTGGAGAAGTCACTGAGGAGCTCCCAGAGGCCACAACCACCCTGGGAGGGCCCAGGACTGCCACCTGCACCATCAGTTCACATGGTGGAATTGCCACCTATACAAAATAAAAAAATATATGGGTTTTTGCTATTAAAAATAGGCATCTTTTATCAATGTATGTAAATTGCTTTAAGAGGGGGAAAGATGTTCAAGTGTGATGACTCATTTTCGCATTCATATCTAAGAGTATACGACTAATACTGAAAGTACAGAAGTCGTTCTTGCACATTTGGTTTATTATATGTTCGGTTTCCAGAGTGTATGAAACACTTTCATAATCACTTACTGTCTGACTTGGGCTTCCTTATTACTGGGAGGTGCAACTCGCCTGCTCCACTCGCTCAGTGCCTTGTCTTGCACCCGTGACCTTCACAGTTCACTCATAATAATGCTAAATTAGTATTCGAGGGTCAGGCAATTCTGCTGAGACCTTTCATTTTTTGCCTTTTTATTGTAATTTAAGCAAATCCCAGCAACTCATTTCCAAAACCTGCAACTTTTTTAAACCAGCATTTATTTCAAAGTGATACATCAATGACGAAAAAAGAGAGGTTTTGGCAGGCATTCCCACAAACTCTCTGACCCCCAGCCATTGCTGGCTGCCTGATTTTAAAAGTGAGGCACGCTTGTTTTCTACAAGAAAATCAACAAGCTTTATAACTGTAGGATTATGACCATCCATGCTCATCATTTGTGGAAGATTTAAAAACCTCAAATTTTATTTACTTTTTCACCCAGGGTTGCCTATTGGAAGGATTTCATTTTGGAAATGTGCACTCACAAATCTTTATTAAGCTGCAATGGCAGAGGAAAATGCATTCTATAAATGTTGCCTAGAACTAGTGGCTGGACACTTGGCAATGTGGAGAGCCGGCTAGTACCTGATGGCAAACATCTGCATAATGTTGATGGATGCAGCAAAATGTGACATTAATAGGAGCCTTTATGATGAGCTGCTAGAGGAAGCAGTCTGAAATCTGGCTGTCCTCGCTTAAGCTGATTCTTACAGTTGGGAGTCAATGACAGGGAAGTAGGAGCTAATTGGGATGTGGGATGGGGAGAGATTAGAAAATTGTTCTGAAATCCTATAAAGGTAGGTAATTAGTGACATGGTGTCTAATTGCCAGAATTATATGCAAGCATCATTGAGAATCTCTTCCTCTCTCCCTAGCTAAATGCAAACGTTTCTTGTGTTGGTAATAATTATTAGCTGTCTTTCGCCATTCTTATTTGTGCTTGTGAACAACTGCTTCTGTTAAAAGATAAATCAGGGCAAGAAGACGTTTATTAGTTCTAAGTATGGTGAGATCAACAATCACTGTTACCTGCTGTGAGGTGAGTTTCATGTTATGGATCATGCTATGGGAAAGCTCCATCCCTGTAGTTTACAGATTTCCTATTTTGGTTGAAAGTTTTGCCTTGGTAGTGCATTTCCCAGAGTTGTGAAAGGCTGTGATGGAAGCAGGTAAATAGAAAATATATACCTCTAGCTAGAGACACTCCTAAAAGAGACTCTGCATTGATTTCAGATTTTAGCCTTAGTAATCGCTAATGTCTTGGTGACTGAGGACAGATTTTTAACTTAACTAGCAGCAGTTCTTTCCTATAATCTTTCCTATGAATTCAGACTGACAGAATTTATACCACTTTATTTATTAGCAAGCTCAGACAAATGTTGCTGTTATATTTTATAATTGTTTCTGAGGATCAAACATGCAAAATACCTATAATATATATGGTTTCTCAAGTTGAAATCTCCATACTTCACCTAAAATTGCTCCACTGTGAGCCTGACAAGCATCTGATTACCTGTGCACCCGCTCAGCAAAGATTTACCATGGTTAACAAGTCCCTATAAAATGAGCTGTTTGTCGCTGAGGCTGCTGTCAAATCCTGCAATGCTTTTCCACTTTGTCCAAGCAGTTTGGGAGAAATTTGATCTCTCTCTGTCAGACAGCATCAGGCTCCCTCAGAGAAAGCTGATTCTGATTGACAGTAATCTGAGAAGGCACTGTTTGATCAGAAAGATACTTTCTTCAAAATGCACGTTTGGGTGGAGAGAGTTTCCCAGATGTCACAGGGTAATCAATTGTTTCCCCTGGAGGGGGACCGTGAGACAACCAGAGGCTCTGGCAGACAGCAGCCGATGGCTGTTCCTCTGCAGCTGGGGCATCTCCTTCTGGAAGTGCTCAGCACGGCTGTGCAGGAGGTGATCCCATTGGAAATCACATCTTTTCCTACCCGTGAGAAGACCACGAAGTCACCACATGTGTGATCCTCAGCTATCAGCATCTGCTTGCCTTTTCCTCAGATGCTGATATTATACTTCACAGAGCTCTGGAAATGAGATTAATCTGCTGGGAGCGTCAGGATGAAGGAAAAAGCTGTGACACTGAGACACATTCCAGTCAGCTTTTGCAGCACCAGAAGTGTGAATTTCCACACATGGCACCATCGTGACTCAGGGGTACCATGGTATTAGAAAAAATCCCTGGGACGAAGGCAGTGTCCTTGGTTCAGAGAGGAAGGGAGGCTGCTGGGCACCCACAGCAGGACTTGTGCCAAAGTGTCACTGACACTGTTGAGGCCATTTTTGTCTTATTTATTTCTTTTATCTGAGGCCCAGAACCAAGAGGCAAAGGGCAGAGGGCAGTCCCACGCTGGCAGGCAGAGACGGTGAGGACTGAGCTGGGTGGGACTAGAGACCTCTTCTTTCCTGGTCCCAGGGTGTTGAGCTGCATGATTCTCTTCCTCTTATGCTGATTTTCACCAGCCATAAAATACTGATAGGGCTTATTTAGCTCTTACTCATGTCGTGAGCATTATTTTATGAGTGTGCTACAGTGCTTTGAAAAGTCAGTATTCCCTGAATTACTGCTTTAATGCTGTGCTAGAGATCAACGACACTGATAAACTGGGGTTGCCTGCTCATTAAGTCATAGGTTTGACCAGCACGCACCAGGGAGAACTGTGAGCTCTCCTCTCCATCATGCTTTCACCAGGGCAAGAGGCTTATCTGTGTTTGCTGAATCATCTGCTGGAGCTGCATAATCAATGTATTTGCTCTGGATACTATTTCCTGTGAAAATAACTGCCCGTGAGGCCACACCTCACACTTCTAGAGAGATAAGTGGTTAACCATTGTCTCAACTAAAGATTGACACTAAAATGATAAAGCCACTAATCTAACTGAGCAGTAATTTCATTAACTCCCTACATGCCAGTTAACCAGGGAGTTTTACAAGCTGATGAGAAATTAGGCCCCCTGAAATGCTGGGCAGGCCTTTCCAGCTGTTCCCAAGTGTTTATTGAGTAAATGTCCCACTGTCAGTGTGCACACTGTGTCAGCTTAAAGCCTTAAACATTCATCTGTTCCAACTAGCTTTACAGGCATCTGCAGCCAACCTTCACTACAGCTGTGTGTATCCCTTTGGACATCTCGAACAACCGTTCTACAGTCCATGAGAACACAATTTCTTATCTTTCTTCTTGTCTCCTGCAATTTCTTATCTTTCTTCTTGTCTCTTCTTTCCTCCTTTACAGCAAGAAATACACTGTTTAACCACAAAATGCATAGAGCACCACGGTGGTCAAGACACAGTTAGCTCCACCCAGAGGAGTAGTGCAAGTCCTCAAGATTTTTGTGGATACACCCAAAATGAAAATGTGGCACTTCTGGCTTTTGTCTCCTCCAGATGTTGCACCTAGCTGCTACACTGGCAGGATGGAGACTCTGCTTCCTAAAGAGCCTTCCAAGTACCTAGTTGAAACCCATTTGCTCTCAAGCAAATCCCACTGAACCTTTGGGACTGGGTAGGTTAAAGGTTTGTGGCCTTACAGTTGACTCAGATATAATTGTCAGGCTTGTTTGCTGTCCTTGCAGAAAAACATGGGCTGAGTGTACACAACACTTCTCTGACCCAAAAGCTGTCTTTTCAGTTAGGATGGGGACAAAGTGCCAGGGTAACATAAAAAATCCAACAAACACTGCTACTGGGGAAAGCTTTGAAAGTCCACTTGAATCCCAAGACTGGTGTTTCTCCTGCAAAACTTCCAGTCTTTGACATATAATCTTCTGAAGTTTGGAGGGTGATGAATAACAAGCTTCAGTTTCTCCAGCTGCTCATCCATGTTTCCACACAGGGCCCCAAACCTGCAATGTACAACTTCAGCTGCTTAAAATACAGCATTTCCCCCCCCATCCCTCCAGCAGGTTTAGAAGCCCAAGAAACCACCTTGTATACCTTACAACAGTCTTGCTTGTATTAAGTCATCAGGTACAGAGAAAAAATACTTGATAGCTCCATCCTATCCTTGCCCTTGGACTACATCAAAACATTTACAGTGTGCCTCTGCACATATTCTGCAAAAGGATCCCTGACTCCTTGCACTTGTTATTCATACATTGTTTTCACCCTTCCTCTGGGTGAAATCTTACTGAATATATCCACAGGAGAAAGGGTAGGATTTTTTTTTTAACTGAGTTGCAAAGTAAAGAGCTCTGTACCAGAGCAATTATGGTTTATTGTTTCAGTTGGTAAATGTTTAAAAAAGTAGCTGTCTCTTAAGACTGTACCATAAAATGTGACTTGCACACAAACTGTAAATAAATAGAAATAATTGCTTGTGCTGCAAGATCCATCTGGGGTTGGTTTCAGTTCCTCATGTAGTTGCAAACTTTCTGTCCATCTACGAGCAAACCAATTAATCTTCCCTGTATCTCATTTCCCTTTCAGTTCAATGACTACAGTTATCTCCACTGTCCAGAGGATGAGTTCTGAATTCTGACAGAGCCCCAGCATACCTATCCCTTTACCCCCTGCCTCAAGGAGGACTTTAGCAGGATAAAAGTAAACAGCTTGCAATGATTTCACATATTCCCAGCCCTATGGGCTTAATGTGATTTTTAAAAAGGGAATTAATTTCTAGCCAGCCTGCAGTTTAGCTGTTACCCATTTTCACCAAAGATCCCAGAAAGGGTTTAAGCTAAGGTGTGACTTGATTAGCAGCACTTCTTCTCACAGCCAGGTATCCCACTCTCTTTTAACACTGTCGCTGCTGCCCAGAGGAGCAAAGGAGCACCGAAGAAGCCAGGATTTACATGAGGGCCACAGGCCACATCTGCTTTCACAGCTCTTGAAACAAGAACCAGATTTATTCCCTGGTGATTTCTTACCCTTGCCCTATCAGTTCGTACTGGCAGTCATGAAGCACTGGTGGTTAGAGCCAGTGCTTGTTTGCCACCTGTTGTTATCACATCTAACCTCCTGCAATTAAAGTGCATGGGCTCCTTCACCCATTTCCCCACCCACTTCTAAGATGCATCTGAAAAATCCTTGTGTCTCCACAGGGAGACACAGTAAAGCCTCATGCTTGTGTTTTTCTGCAGATTTTTTCCTGCTGAGCTGGTGATCTTGTCATCTGTACAGAAAAACCAAAATAAAGACTCATTTTCAATGAGAATGAAAAATGGATCTCTGCAATTACAAGGGACTCACCTCTCTGTGCTTCACTGGTACCTTCACTATCATGATAGTGGCTACCTAGCAACTGTGCCTTTTGACTCCAGCCAGCTTTATTTAGATATATTTGTATTTCTACTGGCATGGGAGAAGTTGACCATAAAAATATTAATTTACTTAGACATGGTAAGCTAAGGTATCTTCTTTCAGAGAATTTAAAACACTATTTCAGCAGCGGTTTGAAGAAACACCAGCAGCACAAAGAAGCACCAGCAGCTCATTTGTTGGTGTGGCAGCTGTACCCGTTTAACCTCGCTATTGAGACCTGCTTCTTGTCAGGTTAGAGTGTGCAAAAAGTACTTACTGTAAAAAGTAAAAACCAAACCAAAACAAAAACCACTCCCCCCAAATCCCTCTAAAACAAGACCTCAAGGTTTCCTACAAGCAAGTCCTTTTCCTAATAATGCACAGGAGCAATTAACCAGTGGGTGGTTTCTGGGCCTACCTTAACTTAAGCTTGAAACGTACATACTTAATACAGTTGCTTATTGCCTAGAAGACAGGGTGGAGTTAAATGTGCTTAAGATTTGTAGACAGAGGCAATCTAAGGCAATAAAGTTCTTTTGCCTCCCTTCTGTCTGAAGGCAGAGCTAGGTTAACCTTATAAAGCTATGTAATTGTGCTGGTTGTTTGTATTTTAGATCACTGCCCTCTGTTTCAGCCCTCCCTCCTCCCTCCCCACTATCTACAAAAAAAAAAATTAGGCAGAAGCAGTAAATCACTGTACAGAGCTTCCCTACCTCATCCCTCTTGCAGCTGACAAGAGGCAAAACCTTGCTCATTTTCACACGGCAATACTTTTGTCAATTCATGGGATGAGATACCCTTCCAAAAATGTTTCAGTACGGCTCTGTATTCCTCCCAGCTGCCTTTCTGCTCCATGCCTTGTCACAACACTCTTCTCCCTGACTTTGTTCTAGCCTTCAGACTGGTGGATATTAAGTTTTTAATCATTTCAGTGTTATTTGTTTAGTATTATCCCACTAACTTTGAGGTTTTCCCAATATTTATTAATTAACCTTCCCAAAACCTCTGTGGAGTAGCAAACTGTTCCTCATCCAATTTCACAAGCAAGGAACCAAGGATTGTTTTTAATATTACTGGGGAAGTTTCCTGATTCCACTGGAATTGGATACTGAATAAAAGGATTTTGTACAAGCAGACAGTATCTGGCCAACAGCTAGAAAGACTGAAACACAAACAGCCAGTAGGCAGATGAAAGGAAGGAGGGGAAAAGTGTTTCTGTAAAAGTGGACATGGTGATAAACAGACATTTGAAAAAAAGAGAGCAATTCTATAGAGCATTGCAGAGTAAGATGGACAGACATTGTTTTTGAATACTGGGCTACTCATCCCAGGTTAGAGGTGTGAGTTCAACTTCAGGCTCCTGCAGGAGCTAATGATCCTGTAAAAGGTTCACAGTTAACAAGTAAATACAAAAAGGAAAGGACTAAGCAAAATGTAGCCCCAGGTGAAGCACATGGACCCTTGAAAAGCTCTGAGTAGGATCCTAAACAGGTGTCACTTTGGGTAGTGACAGAAAAGAAACTGAGATGTGAGGGGAAAGTCACTGTCTGCCAAGGTCTCAGTCACCTCAGGTGAGGGGTTAAGAAATCACTTCTCTTCCCCTGAAACCCACAGAGCAGTGGACATATGGACTCTTGTACCTACAAGAGTATTTTTTTTCTTCATTTTACATTGTTTGAAGAACAATATACAACTTTAAAATCATGGATTAGATCTCAGGTCTTCACCACTAATGCCTTAGTCATGTAGTGTCAGTTCCTGTCTGCCTTTGTGCTATCCAGATGGATTACCCTGGAAATCCTTGTTTTAAAAGGAAGGATGTGCTAGTGAGTCACCCAAAATCTCCTGCGGTCCTGACTGCTGGAGACAGAGTGAAGTATGGCCTCTTGTTGAAAGATACAGAACCCACAGGTCTCATCAGCTGGGGGACTCTTTAAAGAGGATAGAAAAGGCAGTGGCAGCAAATTAAAACACAGCAGCTACAGCTGTTTTCTTTGTGAGGTGCCCATCCCTTCAACATTTGAGACACTCCCAGAGAAAATGTTGAATTCCTGGTGAACACTGGAAAAAAACGTCAGGTTTTTTGACACAAGGATCAAAATCCATTTAAATCCTCCTGTAGGCACCAGGTTCTTGATCAAGATGTATCTTTGACGAGCCCATGAAGCTGCATCACAAACTATGGCTCCATTTCTTTTACAAGTCATGCAAAGGGGAGCAGTGCCCTGCTTTCACCACTGTTCCTGCTTTCATTAAATCTGGTATTAAACCTCTTGGATGGAAAAAGGCAAAGAAACTCTGAGGCAAAGAGCAGGTTCAAGTTTAGCATGGGCTGTATTCAAAGTCTGTAAAATGGGGTGATAACACCTGCCTGACTCACAGGAAAGCTAAAGTTTGCAGAGGGCTCTGCAGATGTTGGAAGAATTATAATGATCGTTAATTATAATATGATCATTCAACTTAGTCTTTGATTCTAGGCATACTTTATCCTCTACCCTTTCTATTACAACCACAGAATTGAAATTTCACTTATCTTCATTGTCTGCAGTTTTGAAGTAACGGGAAAAGCTCACAGTGAAGGCTTTGAGGTGTCTTCCTGTTATCAAGGGTTCCTCTTAACTACATTGAATTGATTTAAGCCTATTAGTTTATTGAGAGCACAATCCTACTCTTTAGCTTTCAAGGGAAAGCAGCAACTATCTCAGTTAATTACTGTTTCCTTGCTGGTACCCCAGAGCAAGCAAATGTTCCGTGGTCCAAAGTAATTGGTAACGATTGGGAATGAGTGTGTACGTATGGTCCTACTAACTATAACTAGTAAGGTTAATTGGAAAAACTGGGAGAAGTGTGGGATGTAAAATAATTGAATTTTCTTCACCGAAGAAGTTGAGGCTTCCAGGGTACTGAAAAATAAGACACATTTTACTTGGTGTTTATATAAAGAACAGGTTATGAAACCTTAGTCGCCGCAGAAATGCATCAAGAGCTGTCAAAACCAGTTTTGACAAGGAGCTGTCCGTTTTCAATACACAGGTGTGGGGAATACTGCGGGAGCAACGCTGCACAGCGACCACAGAGGTTCAGCTGCCTGCAGACCCTGCTGGCCCTCACCACGGGCTGCTTTAGGGTCTCTCTCCTGAAGATCCCCTGTGTCATTTCATGCACGACCGCCCGGCATCCCACCAGCCCCACGGTGCCATTGCGAGGTGAGAGGATGGCGGGAGCAGGGAGGGGGAGCTGGTCCATGCTGCTGCAGAGCCAAATTTACCTGTAGGGGGAAAAGGAGCTAGGGTTTCTTCTGTATGTGAGGGGTTCACGTGGATGAAGGACAAGTATCCCAAGGTGGGAGAGATGAACAGGACCAAAGGAATGGGAATATGTGGACAAAGCTGAATGCAGAGGGACTCGTGTTTCGCCTCACAGGGGTTTGAATCCAAGAGAGAGAGAGAGCACAGCAAAGCAGGAATCTTTCTCAGTAATATTGCAGTAAATTGTCCCAGATTCTTAGGAGGTTTCTAATAAAATAGTCCTGTCAACTTCAGTGAATCTTTGATTTATACTGACTGGGGATTAATCTTTCTACTGGGGCATTTCTAAACTACCTATAATTTTGTTATACAAGCAAGTCAGAGTTATTCTGATGTATGTATTATTGGTTAATATGGACTGTCATCAACCCTTCAGTCAGCTGGCCATGATTCATGAAAGAAAATCACTTCTAATTAAACATTCATCTAATTATTCTTGCCAGAAACAAATGAAATATGCAACCAATATGTTCCATAACAGCTTCAGAAGGGTACCACTAGGATTTGTGAAGCCAGATGATTGAATGCACGGGGAAGCTTTTCAGCACATGTTGCATGAGAAAATGATCCATTCCTACCTTTTAACTGTCTTCTGAACATTTCAAGCAGTATTTAATGTCAGACTAGATTTTGGAACAAGGCACATTAATGACTACAGTAATTGCTCTTTGGGAGAACAGATTTGAGTGACAACACTTTCTCTAACCTCCAGGGTCTTACTTTCCTATGAACAGCTTAACGTTTAAACAAACTGATTTCTCAATATTTTACCCAAAAAAAAAAGGGAAAAGATCCCTGCAGAGGCTCATGTGACTATTTTTCTGTATTTAATTAAAAAGAAAAGCTCTAGCATAACATTTTTCTTTGACGTGTCAGTGTAGTGCCAGTCTGTTTCATACATGCATCTAAGTAATAGGGTGTTGACCCCCTAGAATGACTTCGAAATGCCTATAGCTTATCATTCCCCTTTGTGTCTGAGACTATAAATCTATTTGCCAAGTGCCTGGAATAATTTTGTGAGCCCTGCAAATTTCTTTCTTGCCCTAACATATCTTGGCTTACAACATCTTGAGTATTCACTAACTGCAGATTTTCTCCCTGATGTGTAGACATACATGTTGCAAATTGCTTATATATGTTTGCTTGCAATCAGTTGAACTTCCCTAGTACTAAAAACTAGTCAAACTGAAGAGACAAACAGAAACAAGGTTTGGCAATACTTGCCTCATCAAAAGGGCAGATGTATAACGTTACCATTTAATTTTATTTTTTTATGGCATAATCCAATAACCATTAACCATTAAGATGAGTTGCCAAAAGAGATATTGTGCCTTCACGAAAACTACAGTAACAAGATTAAGTTCTCAAGACTTTTTCACAATTTTAAGCAAATAATTTCTGATAAGAAACCTTCTTGTTCTTAGTCTGAGGAAAATGAATTACAGGGAAATGAGTATCAAACTGCGGAGGATATGCAGTTCAAATATGGGGAAAAGCCTGGAGTTTCAGCAGGTTGCTTCTGATGCCGTCACATCCGCAGGTTGTCAGGTTCTGGCATGCTACTTCTCTGTAATTATTTATTAAAAGACCTAAAATGAATGTTTCAAAAGGATTTTGCAGAGCAGTTGGAGTTCGAGTTTGTTTCTCAATCCTGCCACAGCTTTTATGTGCAGGGAATTTAGAACCACACTGGCTGAAGCAGGTAGGTGATGATCTCCCTTTGAAATCAAGACTTACAGATGTTTCTTATGAAATCAGTGGGAAGGAAACATCTAAGAAACTTCAAAAATGTAGCCTCAATGCTCTCTAGAATAATCTCTCATTGGAAGCAAGCAGTGCGATGCCTGATATGGCTTGGGAGGTCAATGTAAATTGTTCGTATCTTGGGGATTTCTTGAGATCAGTTTGACTTTTCAGAATATCTTACTGTTCCAAGGCTTTCTTTCAGTAAACATAAAATATTCCAGCTTTTCACTGGAAGTGTTATATTCGAAATCATAGAACTGAATGTTTAATGATATTTTGATTCCAACCACAATATGTTCCATATTTGCTAGAAACAGGTAATTCAGCAAGACAAGCAATTGTAGTTGAGAACAATTATTGGAGACAAGGTGTTGAATGGAGCTGGATGTTGTTGTTGTTTTACACATGCTAAATATCTGTTCTCTGTGGTTCATGACAATTGCATTAAGATCTGGACTCTACACTCCTGTCTCCCTGAGCCACCTGTGCATTACCTGAAGCTAGAAGTTGCAGTACAGCCAGCATTTTATTATTATACTTTTAAATTGTAGGGATATTTTGCCACCATCTTTCCTCTTTCTCATTCTGAAAATACAAGCAATTTAGCTTTGTTTTTCAGTTTTCATAGCCAGAGATTACCACCGACCTTAATCCACAAATCGTATCTCCCCACATTGACCAGATTAGTCACCAAATACTTGGATCTGTAGTCATCTTTCTCTCTTACTTTCCTTATTATCATTTTATTAGCTGCAAATTTCTGCAAAACCACACAGACTTCCTTTCCAAATCTGACTACCAGTGCTCCCATAATCTGGAGGAGTATTTCAGCAAGCTGTGACCACAGAAGAAAGGCAATTAAGAAATTGCCACTATGGCTGCATCCTTCTGTGATTTCCACCACAGCCCCCAAAGCAGTGAGAAGCTGAGGAAGCCCCAAGGCAGTAAAACTGCAGCAGGGGGATGTACTGAGAGCCTGGAGGTGCAGGATCCCAGGAGGGGGCTGCCCCACACCCCTGCTCATGCATCCAAAGCACCCGGTTTTCTTCTCCCGCTGCCTCCCGCAGAGGCACAAAGAGCGTTTTTCCCATGGGAGTTTTCCTCGTTCGCTTGTGCTGCAACGTGAACCTGTGAGTCACTCCCCACACAGCAAGAGCAGCACTCTCCTCTCCCTGCACCTCTGGCAGCGCTGCCAGGTGCCCACATCATCCCTCCTCCCAATGGGACCAGCCTGGGTTTGGAGCCCAGGGGAACAGGACCACCT
Source organism: Vireo altiloquus (assembly GCA_013396875.1). Lineage (NCBI taxonomy): Eukaryota > Metazoa > Chordata > Aves > Passeriformes > Vireonidae > Vireo > Vireo altiloquus. The sequence continues at coordinate 613,912 of VZRF01011695.1, forward strand.
CCATGGGTGCCAGGTCTTGTGAAAGGAACAAAATTAAGGCCATTCCCTTTTACTTGCTGTTTTCAAGTGGACAGGTCTGCACTTAGCTGTGAGAGATTTTTTTTCCCAACAAGCCCTTTCATCGTGCCTGTGTGCTGTTCAAAGGGTCCAAGCACTTAACTTTAGATTTTTGCTTCTATTCCAGGGACCAGTTGGCTAAATATTCAATTTGCAGCATCTAAACATATGGGCATCTATGTTCTTTATCACATGTAGCTGAGAGTCCACTGAGCAGTGAGACTTATTTATGCTAACTGTTCATTTTACATTGTTTTTAATATGGCAAAATAAGGATTTAAATTTGTTTGCAGACAGAAAGCAAATTATTTTTATGTTGTGCTGCCAGAGTAAAATTTTGCTGCATGCAGCTTTCCTCCTCTTTTCTCAGAAGCTATCTAAAAATAAATGTCGTACACCTGCCTTGTCTCTGTATACCATCCAGTTACTAAAGCTAGACATACATATAGCGTTCTGATAAAAGCCTCAGTGAAGCCTAGGGGGGGAACTTCACATGCACTGCCTTTGCCAACTGTCCTGCTTGCTTCCCACACTGGAGAGCTTGGACCATCCTACTCCAAACTTCGCTCACGAAACACTTTTGATGTAACATGGACAGCCCTGAAGTGACCACACAGTTGGGCCTGACGGTCACTGTAGGCCTCTACAAAGTAAAATATTTTATTCTACTCTATTCTAATCCAAAAGTCCATTTCCTTGCTCTTTCCACCATGGAGCTTTTCCCAGTTTTTCCATTCGGTTTAATTCAAGCTGCATTCCCACCTCAGCTTGCTGGCAGACGTGGCGGTGCAGGTCGATCACGACATGAACCAGGGCCAGGAGCACATTCCAGGGCTGGGAAGATCCCGCACCTCACACCGCAGCTCCCGCTGGCAGAAGGGAATCACAAGCCAGAACACTGCTGGCGCGCTAGCATGTATGACAGACTCATTTTCCTGGGGCATATGAATTGGCAAATTACGGTTTCTGAATCAGATTGGGCCTCAACAAGTCTTGTGCTGTCAGATACACCTCAGTTTCTGGGATTTTACGTCATCCAGGTTTCTGTTCCGCACCAGTAATTTCTGTCTTCTGAAAGAAATGCTTTTTTTCTCATTCTGGAAAACACTGCGACTGTTGTTATGCTGCTACAGCAATATGCCATTGGCTAAGAGCTATTTTGGAAATTCGTGTCAGGTCTGTTCAACCATTTTCTTCTTTTCCTCTCCATTAAATCGGACTAGCATCCCGGGCCACAGTCAGAGAAATCACAACTATTGATTTCTGACTTGTGCTAGTTAATGCAATTCCCCCCAAAGTTTTGTGGTAACCTCATCTTCTCCAGAGTTATACAGGTGATCTGCTCAGGTGAGCTGCTCATAAGCCAAGCTGGGAGCAGCTCCTGTTGGATTCCAGAGGGCCAAATTCTACTTGTGTGCACACCCAACTTCTGGGCTTCTGCAGATGGGAGACCATCTCTAAAGCATGATCCAAGGAATACTGAGATCAGATGACCAAATGAGATCCTAAACTAGGGACCAACCAGTCTGATCTGACCCAGCTGTGCCTCATTGCTTTTGAAAGTGTAGAGATTAAAAGGCGAGAAATATATAAATCTGAGGAAATTTTTGCCTGCATTGGATAACCAAGAAAAGCCAACTACTGGCATAAAAAGCATTTTTAGGAAAAGATTGTACTGTGGTACAGATTAAAAGTTTTTCACTTCTACCTGCTACATTGAAACGACAAGTGTCAATCCCTGCACTTTAAAGCATAAAATAAAGTCAGAAAAATATTCCCTGAGGATGAAAGCCTGCAAAAGTTTTGTCAAAAAAAGGCACTGTGGTGTAATTTTACCTTCTGATGGAATACCTGTGAATATCAGTGAAGACAAGTGATTGGACTACTCAGTGGTGTGTGACATTCAGATTCCTACAGAGGGAATCACTGTAAAATTACTGAGAGACATGGTAGGTTGACACTGTCTTCACCTATGAAAATAAAATTCTTGCGGGTAGGCTATGGTATAAAACATGTAATCACTATGAAGTGAGCACAAAAAGGTGCTTTTTGCTCTTACGATTATTACCATTTTTAGGTTACATGTTTTGAGCCATGTAAGAAAAGGAAAGGAAATTCTTTTTGTCTTTAATCATTCAGATATTTTGCTTCCTAGGTCAAGAGCATAGGAGGCACCAATGATATACAGAGTCTAAGGATTTCTCTCTTTTTCCCAAAATGTGCCAGCAAAAGAACTTTAGGAAACTCACCAACCTGAATAACTGCAATAATTTGTTAAAAGTTAGGATGGATGTGGTGGATCCTGACATGCAGTAAGTCACGGGAATAGTGGGGTAGAATATAGCAGAATGCCCTACAAGCAGCAAAAATACTGTCACCAGTTACTCAGCACAGTAACCCTTCTGAAGGGTTCCTTCAACACTTCAGAAGGGTTTTGGACTGGAGTCCACAGTGTGTCAGCACGCAAAAATTGAATTAGCCTTCATTCTGCACTATCCTGTAGTTGGGCAAAGGGCCCAAGAAAGCCAGGAGGAAAGCATGGAGTCCTTTGGAATATGGAGGGACACAAAGTTTGTACTTTTTATCTAATAAATCTACAAATATCTCAGCCAAGCTTTAAATAATGCAGGCAGGCTCTTTCCTTCTTCCTACAAATTTGCCTTTAAATGGAAACACACACTTCCTAATTTGAGATGGTAACTTCTAATGGAAATATGGGGTTACATCCAAGTGATAAACCTTTTATTTCAGAAGGAAAGAGGCAAAGGAAGTCTGCTTCAGAGTGAGTGCAGCAACTTTAAATTCCTTCCTTCCTCATGCTGTTGTATAGTGAGGGCACCATTAAGCTTTTCCAAACTACCACCACAGATGAATCAACGCAGTGTGTGTTACTTTGAGAGCTGTGGAAGTTTATCTCAGGCCAGGATGTGCCTGTGTGGGGGCATGAGCACGTGCTGGGGAGGAAAATGCACACACCAGCACAGGTTCCTGGTTTTCTCCATTTCTTTATTTTTAGCTACTTCTCAGCTCAGCCACCATTTCAAGTGTAAGCCCTTTCAAAGATTGCTTTAAAAGCCGTACATTTTTTGAGAGACTTTTGAGAAAATGTCTCTCAAGAAGTGAGAAAATTACCTTTCGTGTGTCCATGCCTCGTAAAAGAGACTTAACCACCTCTCACTCAACATACAGTCAATCATCTAGTAAGATTTAATCCAACTATGAGACCAACTAAGAAATTATACCGGGGAAGCTCTTATAAATCAGGAATATATTTCGATAAGTTGTAATAGTGGTGACTTAGTAGTAATAGTAAATATTTTTTGACCCAATCCCATGTGAACCCCACTCTTAGAGTTAAAAACTGAATTAGAAAATAAAACATAACAAAACATCTTTTTGATTACATAAAAAATGAGAGTGACATTTCTTCTACTATTGTTCAACACTTACAAGTACTATTAATTTTTAAATTAAGGAAAAAAATCGTCGGACTGAATAACTTCTATATTTAAGAGGAACAAATAACTGTGGATTTCTTGAACTGATTAATCTCTCTTCCTTTCTCATCAAAAAGACTTCTGTGTGAAAATAGAATTGCATGTTTCTTACAGCATGAAGTGTTTTTACCTAACTGAATAGAAGAGTCTTCCACTAAAACGTATTTATCCTTAGGCAGAGCATAAGTACACATGGTTATGAAGGTCAGCCTGCTTTCTAATCTGAGTAAAATACATGTACCATATTTAGCAGACACACGTACAAGTAAGCCCATACAAGAAAAGAGAGTGAGAAAAGCAATTATAATTGCTATTCCCCAAATATATAATGAATTCTCAGATTTTCATCTTATGTTTTTACATTCCAAAAACAAACCTTTGCAGGTCTTAAGGAGTGGAGGAAATAAAGAAATTTCAGCTTCTGAGAGGACTCTTGGCTTGGTTAAATGTTAAAACAAAATTTAAAACATCTTTGGTGTATTGCTATCCTTTTGTGATCTTTCAAAAATTATATTAATCCAAAGAGCAAGTTTTATTCTAGGCAAAGTTGGATAGCAAAATTCTGCTCTCGGTGCAACACTTTGGATGCCCACGAATTGCGTGAATCTGTCACTGAAAGTTGAATTTAATGCCAAATATCTGTATTTTCAGCGTCTATTGACAGGCCTACAAATAACATTTCTAATTAGTCTGCTACAGAGAGAATAGTCTGATCTTTGTACTTTAGGGAGCTTTTGCATTCAAACAGCCTTGAAGAAGGCACCTTGGCATAAGGATATTAGTGGTTTATACATCCACACAAAGAAACACCATTGATTTGCTCTTTGATCGCTCTTCAGACTAAATCAAAGCAAACCCATAATCTTCAGGTTATTTAGCTTAATACCTATTCCATAGACAAGCTAAGGCCTTTGCCATGTACACCATCATTGTGGCAATGTACATGGCATGTGTTTTTAGGACATATGGTAAAGACAAGAAGATTTTTACATATCTTGAAAGGGTGAAAAGTTAAGAAATTTTATGCATGCACAAGAATGCCACAACTGTCAAGGTCTCATCTCTTTTCCCATTTTTAATTCTATTGTAGCACAGGAAGAGTACAAAAATTCAATAGAAAAGAATTAAAGAAAAATCATTACATTTCTTACAGTAAATCATGAACAATTGTGTGGTGTCACTAAAGAGCATAAAGTGCAGTCAAGTCTAAAAGCTGTAAGTGCCCCATTATTCATTTTTACTGAAAATCCAAGAGGGCTTCTTATAAACTCAAAATTTTTCATGTGGCCCTTGAAGTAGGGCTTTCAGGATTTCAAACAGTTGCTTCAGAACCATGAGTTATTTCTATGTTTTTGGGTTCCACAGCATTTATAGATGCCTAAAATGCTGTGTTGAGAAGCAGAAATATAGAGTGAAAACTGGATCTTTTTCTCTACCAACATCAAATGACAACCCATATTCAAGATATAAACATATGGAGAATTATAAAAGAATTCCTTCTCCTCTTCCATTTAAAGAGTTTCAATGGCCTTGTGTTTTCACTTCTACCTAGCCTTTGCAAGGATTTCACTTGTAAACCAAAAAGTCTCTATTTAATTACTGAAAGAAATTTCCTCAAAATCTGGGATATCCACAACACTTGGGTTAGCTCCTGACCTCAGGCAGATCTGGCTTGGTTCCCTGTCACTTGCAGTGACGATGATGGACCTCAAGTATCAGCTTGTGGCTATGCCAAACTCTGAATTTTTCTTTTTATTTTTTTTCCAGATTTAGCTTCTTCTCCATTCTGTAATAGACAATTAAGAGCTGAAATTGCACCAAGTACATGACAAAATGCCTATGGAGATCTCTGCTTCCTAGGAAGGGAACTTAGAGCCTCGGCACCAAGCAGCAGCAGCAGCCTGTGCCCATCCTGTATTCCACAATCTGTAATTTCAGCTACATATCTATTTATTCCAATGCTGCAGCATTCCATTTCTGAATGAGTTCCCACATCATGGTGACACATGCCTAGCATTATTGCATTTTAGACAGCCATCTGTACTGATATATTCAGCCAATAATTTGCCACCAGGAAATTGGTTCCTGGGAATATATTTTTTATGCGGAGTGCATGCATGCCTGTCTCTAATTTCTAAAATCCATATATCCTTGATGTGTCTTGTAGGAAGATGAAATCCTATTTCATCCTGAACCACCCGTAAAATGTAATCCTTGGTATTAATTAACGGTCAAGAAAATTTATGCCATAGTTCATCAGCAAAACCTTTGCAGTGGCATAACAATCCCCAAAAGGAAAAGTAGTAACACGGCGATGCCAGTTAGCTAAATATGGCAAATGGCAAGGAAGAACAAAATGGGTCTAAAGGGACACAGATCCTCTCACTGATGAAAGACATGGGCTAAAAATATTCTTCAGTATGGATAAATATAGAATAATGATTGTTAAGAAAAGTAATCCAAAAGTGGGTTGCAGCGTTTGATGGAGTGATCTTACAGGATCCTCCAAAAAAAAAAGAGAGACAGGTAGGTTTTAAAGAATAATCGTCCAGTATATTATCAGACTGGCTTATAATAACCTTACGTAGTGAGAAATGGCCACCTAACTTCAGGTCATTAAGTCCATCTCCTGTGACCCCAGAACATAGCCCACCAGATGGGAGACACATGAAATATTACAAAGATATTAAACACGTACTTTAACTTTGGGCAGAAAGCCAAGGGTAGCAGAAGCACGGGCAGGGAGCTCACAAGGGGTCTGGGGAGATAAGAGTTCCTCACATGAAAACTGTGCTTCAAACTATGTGCAATACAACTTTTATACCTCCTAAAGAAAGTGCTTCATTTTCCTTTTTTTTTTTAAGGGGGGGATTCCTTTTTTGGTCTAGGGAGGGGTGGAAGAGGGCTAGAGGATTAAAAAGGGAAAGATTTAAAGGATAGTTCAAAATGTTAAAAGATAAAGAAAAATTCTATCACTTTAAGATAAGAGAGACAGAGTTTTGGAAATAAAGATTTTTTTTTTTCTTTTTTTTTTTTAAATTACCAGAGATTTTCCTGTCCTCGCACAGACACCAGGCTGCTAATCAGGGGCATTCACAGCAGCTAATTCCACTTTGAGTAGGATTAGTTCTAATATTTAAATAAATAATCTCCACAGTTTTGCTTTGCAGTTTTTGGGTGACAGGAGTCTGGGGAGAAGAAAGCTGGTAATGAAGAGAAAAAATGAAGAGTGTCCTCCAGCAGACCTGGAAGCTAAGCAGGAAAACTGGGAGAACATATCATAGGGCTCCCCAGCCCCTGGAGGAAATTTCAGAGGAAGTGGTCATTCAGTTGCATGAAATACAAGTTTGGTTTGTTCTTGGAGGAGATAAGACATTAACAAGTGTCTCTATGCCTATTAAGTCTTCCCAGAGAGAAGGTTTTTTCATAGTGAATAAGCAGCCTCCAAAGAGTCTTTGAAACTGCGCATAAGTATTGTTTTGACTTACACAAAATGCTCTTTGGTGTGGACTGATTTTCTTCCTTTATTTTGGCAAATTTACACAGTACTACAAAAGTCTCATGTTTTGCAATAGATGTCAGTCGGTTTTCATATTTCAACTAATTGTTTACTGTCGATTTAAATATTTTTACAATAAATAAAATCCCTTTAATATTATTTGGGGTTTGTTCCATTTCTGTATAGAATAACTTCTCACTTTTTTATGTTTTAAACTTTTAAGAGATCATCATAGCAATGTTCTCAGTACATCATGGTCACAAGTATTGCTGCATTATTGCCTTTTATAGCAGACTGGTATTTTATGTAATATCCTTTTCCAAACACATGAGAAAGATGTTTAAACTGGTTTGGAATTAGAAAGGATAACCCATTTCCTTGCCTAATTGTAGACTGCATATAACAACAGGCTTTGAGAAGGAAATAAATTTCAGTAGCAATTTAAATGGAATGCAAGATTTTGCAGCAGGAAAAGCATCTCCAGGAAATTTTTTTTAGAGCAATCCTGTTAAATTAAAATAAAGGGAGAGAGAAGGGAACAAGAAAAGTTAGGTCAGGGGAAGTGTCCAAAGCATATACTTACTTAGGGCTCACCCATCCTAAAGTGGCACCAGCACAAGGTTTGGATTGTCTCCAGGCAGGGAGTCACTGCAGATTAACCCCCCCAGCCCCGCTCCTCCCTGCACGGCCCCACCTCAGCGGGAGCAGGGCACAGGCACTTGCAGGAAGGGCACAGGTGAGGATCCTGCTGCTCCCACCAGCTCCTGCCTGGCTTGCAGAGCCCAGACCTAACACACCCTCTTAGGACAAAAGGCAAGATTTTCTATTTCTGTCTGCCTGCCTCAAACAAAACTGAGAAGATATTGAGTCCTCCAGGATTCTTAGCTCTCCAGATCTCGCAGATCCTAGGAGAATCATCCTAGAGGGAAAATTCTCATTTTTACTGAAGTCCCCCCCTTACCCTGTTCTGGGTAAGAGACCACAGAGCTGATGTCAGCTGCATTTAGGTTGGCTCTAAGGCCTTTTGGCATTATAAAGGAAGAAAAAAGAGAGAGGGAAAAAAACCCAGACACTCATGAGCTGACTTCTAGGTTGAAATTTGTTGCATATGTTCAAAAAATACAAGTGACATTTGCTCCCATGTATTGCAGAAAGCAGTAACAGAAATTTGACATGTCAAATAGAGTACATGCCACTTAATCTATCCAGCTTGAGATCTGGAACACAGTGTGTTACAAAGACCTGAGGAAAAAAAAAAAAAGAAACATTAAATATATGTGAAATGCTGTGGAAAAAACGTGTAAATTCTGTTTTTCAGCCCCCAGCTTCACAATTCTTCCTTTCTGATGTAAATAGCTTCCAGCAGAAAGATTTGGGAGTGCAAATCTGTATGAAATGTTGGCAATTCAAAAAAAAAATGTTGAGAGAAATGACATAGTTTGTTTCCTTCAAAATTTCTAAAGTTCTTATTTTTTTATGAAGTATCAGGAGAGGTTTCATAACAGGTCAAAATTAAACCTCCCTCAAATGTATGTGTTAGCTTTCTCTTCAGCCCCTCAAGAGGATAATGTGTGGCAAAAGTGTAAAAACACCTTTCTACATTAAAAAAAAATTGAAACTAATTCAAAGAGTTAACAACCACTGCAAATAGATTTACTGCACTTCATTATAAAGTTAAAGTAAATGGAGCATTTAAAAAGAAATAACAGATGCCATCATCCTGGATGGATAATTAACAGCAGACTCTTTAACACTTATATTTAAATGGGACTGAAACATTTCAAAAAGATTTTTTTTTCTGTTGCAAAACATTCAGATGTAAAAAAAAGACCATTCTCCTCCAACAACCTCCCTAGGGAAATGAACTTTGAATAAAACTGATAAAACACTTCAGAACTACAGGTTTCCATTTTTCATGAGAGGAGTGTGAGCTGCCTGTTGGGTTCCTGGGTGTAGAAGAATGGCAAAGATGATACCTACCCACCTAACTCACTTCCATCCCTGATGGGCAGAGTGTATCCTCCTCAGCCTTGCAGGCCTCAGCTTCCCTGCCTCTGATGGATTTTCCAAGGCAACTCTGCCTTTCCTGCACCAAAACAGGGGCTGGCACAAAGCCGAGACCACACCGTCACCTTCTGCACCATCAGCCAGGTAGAGCTGCGTGACAACACTATTCTTTAGCAGGTGCTCAATAATAAAAATAATGCTTCATTGCTATATGCATTTTTCCTGCACCTTCACTTAAATAACTCTGCCATTTTTCCATCTCCCTGGTTCTGCGGAGATGCACAAAACCAGGGTTTGCTCAGACCTATTCATTACAAAACTACACCTACTTGGCCGTCACTTGGCACCTTCTTTTGGCTGCAACAGTAGAAAAACTGGCTCACACTGGCAGAAAGGTTGGAACCCTCCCCTGTTTTCTAGAGGTGATCTCTCAAGGTAAGGATTAACACATTGTTCAGACAGTCTGCGGGAACAAAGGTGCTTTTGCCATTCTCTGTGCCATTTCCAGGCATCGGATAACACCTTTTGCTTTAATTTTGAGGAATACAAAAACCTTTGAAAACACAGCAAAACCATCAGCTGCCAGGTTATAAAACTCTCTCCAAGTTACCTCCTCTGAACGTTGAAGTTGGTGAGTAATATGTGGCTGTCCAGAGGCTTGGTATATACCAGCTAGGGGTGGATGGGCATCCAGAACCATCAGGATATTTTTTTTCCCATCCTGGGTGCCTTCAGCACACGGCACAGTTCAACTATCAACTGCCTCAACAAATAATTTCAGGTTCTGAGTGTATGCTGCTTATAAAACACAGCCTTTCAGATAAACACAGGTTTCTCACTTTTTTTTATTTTGTTGTTTACCAGGCTGCATGTGTTACAGATTATCTTCTGAGTCAAGACACACAGATGCTCTCCTTATTAATGTGAGAAAATAGTGGTGCCAAGGGGCATTAAAGATCTGTTCATTCAGGTTGTGGGGGGGAGGAATTACACAATGTGATGAAGTCAGAAAAATACCAGGAAACTAAGGACAGCCCCTCCCTTCAGCTATTTACTTGTCAAATTGATTTTAAGTTTGAATATGTGGTCTGCAAATGTTGTCTCCCTATTAGCAGGTGCAAATTAATAATTGAGACTTTTGACAATCCTAGCACCAGAAACCTAACGTACATATAGCAAAGTGTGTAGCGTGTCGCTGGCTTGGTAAAAAACTGAACCGAGAGTCTAAACAAGAGAACAAACCAGGCTCCATCTCACAACCAGGAACAACTGGGTTTGCCTGTGCCTACATAGAAAGCAAAGCTCCAGCTCGAGGCATGCAGAGGGTAACTCATGAATATGAACATCCAAGAGCGATGATGACAGGAAGTTTACATAATGGTAACAGTATCTGTCATACTTTGCGATTCTCCCACATGTGATATCTGATGTCTGACAGTGACTCACGGGCCATGGCTCTCATGTGGCTGCTCAGTTAGGTATGACTAAAAAACAAACCCCGAGTCATGTAAGAGGAATGCACGTGTGCCCCGATGCCGACAGATGGGTGGGTGGTTATTGGGGCTGGTGTCAGACACCTGTATGCATCACCAATATTTAGAGGAAGGCACATGGGCACGAAACTGCATCTTTTACATACCCGTGATTTTGAGATGTCTGGGAAGAGAAGTGATACTCGGAGTCACAGTCCCCCCCCCCGTCTTGATAAGTCGATAAGTTAGCATTTTTGTCTCATTTCCATTTTCCCAAACTTCTACGTGTATGAAATTGCTATAGGCAACTGCCCAATGCCTTTGCATCTGCTAGAGCTGTTAAGTAGCTGATGAGGTCTTTTTCACAAGATCTGGCTTTTATTTAATTAATTATTTAGATTTTCCTTTTTTTTTTTTTTTTTAACAATTTGTGAAGATATAGAATCTGTTCCAGCAATATGGCGAGTGCAAATGCTCTTATTGGAGACTTGCTGATATCCAAGAAGATGTCTTAGTCCTTTTCTTAGAATTATCTATTTAGCATAAAGGTGTAAATAAGTACTCGTAGAAGTGTGTGTCAGAAAGGGATATTAAGATACATAAATACCCAGTATCAGAGATTTGTCTATAGTTCCCATTACAGAGATTTATTTTAATGGAAATTGCTAAAGGACAGCCAGCTTCCTCACGATATTGGCATTGAATATCAATATCTTCAATGATAAATAGAGAAGGTAGTGGGCTATATTCATTCTTTAGTGCATGGTAATTCTACTGATTTTGGAAACTGTTGACTACAAAAAATTATGATTATATATTTCAGTTAACTAGGAAGGCCAAGGAAAAAAACCCACATTGTTTTCCTTAGCTGGATTGCTTTAATACTACTCACAGCATTTTCATGCCTGAATGGCTTCCCAGGAATCCTATGAATTGTTACAGATAATTTTTCAAAGATATTTTCTTGCACAGGTTTAAGGTCCCTGAAACGCAGCCTCACTTCCCAGGTTCCTTCCTTGTAAACTTATTTGTGAAGGGAGGGTCTCCGCAGTTCCAGGGCTGTCTGCTGAGGATGAAAGTCAGGGAAAGCGCTGCAAAACAAATAGGAAAAGGGAGGAGTAAGATCAAAGTACCTCATTAAGGGCAGTACATTACAGCCTTGTCCAACCTCTGCCTGCTGAGATTGTACACATCTGTCACCAGTTAGCTGATAGCCTGGTTCTGCACCAGGGAGGAGAGATTGGAAGCAGGAACACATGGGTGCTAAAATTACCTGTGCTTCCCCACATAAGATGTATTCTGAGGCACCCTTGATACAGGGGCCAGCACCCTTGCTTGATTTCTGAGCAAGTTGTGAGGCTGTTTGTGAGGTTCTTAAGCAGCCAAGTTGCATTTCTACCTGGGTGCTCCTGGATATTTGTCATAACAGAGGTTCCTAATTTTATTTGGTTGTGTAGTCACACATGCTTACACCTCTTCCGACACCTGCATGTCAAGGAAAAGATCTTGGAGGAGAGATCAGAGAAACAGGGATCTCTGTATCTACATCCTTTCCCAGCCGAGTCAGTGACAGGGCAGGCATGGCTGAGCTCTGCCCTTGCCCTCAGGCTGTGGCCATGTCTCGCCAGTGGCAGCTTGGTCCCAGCAGGGTGGTCCAGCCACATCGAGAACTTTCCATGGTGAGGGCCTGCATGAAGGAATGGCCTGCCTTTCCTGCTCTGAGCTGCCAGAGCCAGGAGGACTTCGGACCCATCCTTCCTGCCCAACAACTGTTTTTCATCTCTTAACAGGAGCCAGAAACTCCTCACTCAGAGCTGGCAATTCCTCCAGGGCCAGTTTCACACCCACTCCTTGTGAACGCTCCTCCAGGCTGCCACGGGCCCAGTGGTGCCTTTAGGAAGGAGGAGGCATCCCTAGGATCTGAACCAGCTTTCCAGCAGTGTGGCAGGACTGGTCTAAGGAGTTCAGGTGGGAGAGGCACGTTGGGATTTGCTCCTCTGTTGAAAAGAGTTAATAAGGAGCAAAAGCAATTGGTTTTCCATTCTGCTGTATGAGCTGGCTTCTGTCCTGCCTCATGAAGCTACAGCTGAAACCCAATCAAACACCTCAGCAGACGCTCAGGTGTCTCAGCCCTGGCATAAATTGGCTCACGGGGCCCTGTTCACCTCCCGCACCACAGGGAGACACCAGCAAACCTCAGCTCCTCTCTGAAACACAAGATTCACATGCTATCACCAAGAAGAAAAGGAAAGACAATAGTACAGCCACAACCACTACAGCTGCTCGCTGTACCATAGGGATATCTCCAGAGCCCCACCCCTGCCACATCCCAGAGAGACATCTCCAGAGCCCCATTCCAGAGCTGCCCAGCTGGGATCAATTCAGGCCTTGCACCGGTAATTATGAATGGGTTGCAAACGAGGAATCTGGACGCTTAGAAACAGGAGGTGGATTGCCTTAGGACTTGGCTGGTGGAGCAGTGAGTAAGCAGCCTTGGCTGTTTGACACCGGTGGGAGAGAGGCACTTAGGTTTTTCTGCGTGTTTTAACGTTGGGGTGCTGCTCTGCTTCAGATGTAATTTGATGTTTATTTAGACATCTACCCTTGGGCCCATGGTGACTATGAAAGCGAGAGAAATCACGAAGATAAATTTCTGCCAAACAGATGGAAGACTAAGCAGCTTTAGATGCCTAAATTGATAAGATTAATCATATTCCTTGATGCTCCCTAGACATACTGGTTGCACCTACCCTCCTCAGCAGAGGTTCAGCAGGTCCTACATCCCTTCAAACATGTGGCCAGAATCCATAATTTCATTTTACACCCTACCCAAAACATTGGTGACCAAATCCCTAGTGGTGCCTTGCAGACTGTATTATATAACAGTATAACGTTATAGAGTTGTATAAATAACTACTAATAACAATAGTTCAAATATTTGTCGAGCTATAAAAGTCTCCTCACCACACCCATGGGAGCATGATGTGATTCCATGGGGGTGAGATCTCACTTGTGAGCAATCACACCCTCAGCAGGTTTGCTCTGCCACGGCAGCTGCTCACCTGGCCTGCCTGCCCAGTGGAGAGACCAGGATACTCCTGCAGCATGGGCTCGAGGAAGTCCATGTGTGGTCCTTTTTTGGGGTTGTTTCTTTTTTTTTTTAATTGCTTTTTAATTGCCTACTAAGAGCCTTAAAAAAGGCTCCATTGTTTCTCCTCCAGTTGAACAGGTTAGTCTGTAATGTAACTTACAGGAATTTGGTCTCCCATCCAAAATGGGAAAAATGGCTCAGTTGTGGTCTCTGCAGCAAAGAACTTACAAAGACACTGAGCTCTGCCTTTTAGAGAATACATCTCTCTAGAGGATGGTTGTGAATGCACGCTCTCTCTCCATCATTCTCTTTCTTTTTCCCCTCTCCAGTTCCTTGCCACTCCAAATCCTCCAAGAAGGCAGGAACCACTTGGTCCACATCCATCTTCTCATCCTGGTGGTGGCTGCAGCACAAGGTGGCACTGGAGTATTTTTGCACCTTTTAGGTGACTGCTGGTTTCCTTCCTGTAAACTAGGATTTTTCCCATAGGGAATACAAACAAATTAGTGTACCATACAAATAATTACCTTTATGTAAATGCATGTGATAAGATACATGGAATCTTAAATGATTAACTAACCTTCCATTTAATAACATTTCTGACATTTGATTCGAGGAATGAAGTCCAACCAGCTTTCCTGTGCCTTTTACCGTGGAACACCAAGGATGTGTAGTTGGCATTAAAGTGACTCAGCCATGCCTTGTTCTTCTTCATCACATAGGCTGAAAATATGAAAAATTAGGGGAAAAAATGAAGGAAGCAAACAAGTCAGTTGTCAATTTTTGATGTCCAACCAGAGTCAGTTGCCACTAGGGGAGAAGCACCTTCTTCTGACAGTTTGTCTTCATCGATTTCTTTTGATCTGTGCTTCAGGTCAGGCTGAGGTTGACATGAATCCTTAAATCCCAGCACAATCCAACCAGCACAGCACTGCATGGTGGCCAACTGGGAAGCTGGTGATCCAGCAGCATTTTCCCAGGGCTGCTCCCGAGCTTATTGAAGCTTGCTGTCAGTAGTTCCATGCAAACGTGGCTGTTCTGGTTCAAGGTCTGGAGCTAGATCGTTCAGCGTTTGTCTGGGGATTTCTGCACCACACCTTCCTGCCCAGTGTAGACATGTCCCAGGTCTATCATAATTTTCATCTGCCAAGCATTCAGACAAAATAATTAACTTAGCTTTGCTGGCACACATTCTTCACTCTAAATTATTTGTTTCAAAGAGCATTATTTCAACAAAATCTTTGTATTTAAATCACAAAAAATAAACATGAGAAGACTCAACAGTAACAACCCTGATTAAAATATAGAAAAACTTGACTGTGTTTTCTGGCACAGACAGATAATTAAAAGGATTTTTAAGGGTTTTCTCTGTACCAGGTAGAGATTTAGTGGTATTTTGTGCTAATCACCTCTAGGCTGCAGAGATAGTACCACAGCATAACACAAAATAAATGACCAGAAGGCTTGATTTTTTTGTGATTTTTATTTAAAGTGATTTCATATTGTGAGCTCATGCCAAAAGGTTCATTTGTTTCTGAGTTTCTGGCTCTGAGGACTGTTATCCATGCTGTGAATTTACCACTGTGTTTGTCCACACGGTTACTGGAGTGCATATAAATAGTTTTCAGGTGCCATTCAAGCTTGCCTCTCTTTTGGTCCAAACCACCACTTTTTACAGCTACTGATCAGAGCATTTTAACTACCTGCGAAGCTGTATGTGCTGTGAAGATTACTGTGATTCATGAAAAAATTCTCATATCAAGCTAGGAATATCTTATGCATAAGAGCATACCTGCTGTAAGAGTGTTATACAACACCTCCTGCCATAGGTGGAAGTCTCACCAGTCACTTCCCTACACTTTGAATTAAGTCCTAATGTGCTCATCTAAGTTATTTTATACACAAGAGGCTTTTTGAGGCATCATTGCTTTTGTGTTACCCAGACAGAATTTCAGCCACTTTTTGACTTCTGGACATTATGTTCTCACACCAAGACTTGTCTTGATGCCTTTTGCCACATGCCTCTTCTGTTGCAGAGTTCTCAAAGGGCAGTCTGAGACACCTGTGGGTAAGACAGAAGGCCACAGCTATCCTCGATGAATTCAGGTGTTGTTTGAGGCTATTCCAGCTGCAAAGTCAGCTACACACATTCAAAGTGTTTCCTGAGTGTTTGAGGACCCCAAGAGTCTGGAGAGCTGAGTGTGTCACACACTAACTTTGCTCCTCTCTTCTCTGAAAGGCAGCATGAAGCTGTGACTCGTTCCCCCGCTTTCAAGAGTGACAGGAAAAGGGGCACCAAAAGTTTTGGGGTTTCTGTTACAGGTTAATTATTTCATGTCCTGCTGCTTGATACCCTGCTTGTTGTGCCAGCTTTCCATAAACAAACTTTGGGAATCCTTGTTCTAATAGTATCTTTCCATCTTCTTAATGGCTATGTTTTTTCACTCCATATGGCCACTTCATCTGCATTAAGCCTCCTCACTTACAACAAAAAATCCTTCTGTCGTTTCTGTGTTTAGCCAGGTCTGTTGCTCAGATGGTACAACCACTGAATGCTTAAGCTGAGTCTGTGTAAAATGTTGTTTCTCTAGCTATAGGCAAGGTCAGAAATAAATATCTTTGGTACCATATCGATTTAACTGAAGATCTAACTAGACCTCCAAATCTGTGCGCTTGGCCACATATGTTAGAAACAGATCCTCTAGGAACTGATTTGTAATAGCCATTCCTACCACCACCTCCTCCTCCTCCCCAGAAGCCTCACTGCTCCTGATTGCATCCTGACTGTGTCCAAGGAAAGTTGTCTGGACTGAGTGAGGCTGAGAAATTTAATGTTGTTTTAATATCTTTACACCTTGGCTGTACTGGACCAAAGGTCCCGTGTTTCCAATACTAGCTGACAAGGAATATAAGTAATACAGAGAAAAGCAGCAGAGCAGAGTGAACATACGATAGTACTGTGCAATTTCCTCTGTTCCAGATATCTCTGCCCATTCTAAGCTATGTCCTTGCACCTGTAGGTCTTCCATGAATTTGTCAAATCACTTCTTAAGCACAATGAAAACTTGAGCATCAGCAGCATTCTATGACCAGCACAGCAAAATTCTTCCTCTTGTTTGTTTCAAACTTGCTGAATGATAATCTTATCTGGCCAACCCTAATCTTATCACGTGCAGAACAATGACCAGTTGTTCCTGATTCACTTTCTCTATTGCCACAATTAACTCCACAGGTCCCTACTGTATTATTTTACTGAATTATTTCTTACAGGATCTATCCCATGCTTTTTTTTATCACTGTCATTCTCTATTTCTCTTCCCCTTCTGCTTTATTTTTTATGAGAAAAAGATCAGAAATGCATGTAGTAGCAAGAGCAGGAACTTAGACTGACTGAAAGTCCTCTCCTCTCCTCTCCTCNCTCCGAACCTCTCCGAACCTCTCCGAACCTCTCCTCTCCGAACCTCTCCTCTCCGAACCTCTCCTCTCCTCTCCTCCTCTCCCCTGTTAACTGTGCTCATTAAAGGCCTTATCCAAATTACCTTTTGCTCATGAAAAAGGTTCCCATTAACCTGGAAATGAACCAGGTGTCAGCTTTCCTACTGTCTGAAGATGGAACAACATAAGCGGGAAAGCACATTATTGCAGTGATCCAACTGAACAAACATAGTATCATGCCAGATAAAGCCCAATCCATAAATCTAACAGACAGTCAAACCTGGATTTTACAATGTTAACAAGAACCATGCCATTGACTTCAGTGTGGTCAGGCTCTCTATGCAGGTCTTTATTTCCCTCTAAGAGCCAGTAGTAGAGTCATCAGTACAACTCAGTTATCTCAGTCCCCAGGTGATTGGACATCTTCTCCATCCTTGTAAATAAAACCAGGATATTTTAAATTAACTGACAGATAAGACTGGTCCTTTTTTTCATGGCAGTCAGGATGAGAATATTTTTTCTTTGAGTTGATCATGGCAGATTTTTTCCTACTGTTTAATCCTCTTCTCAGTCTTTTAAAATGTTGTATTAGATCTTTATTCCAGCCAGCCTTCTTTTGCCTAAAGTCATGCTTACTCTTAACACCTAGCCTGGCCAAGGAGACTTTTACTAGCAAAGGAAGCTGATTTAATTGGGCACTGGGAAGCTGTAGCAGTTTGGCTGCTTCATGTTCAGAATCCTTCTCTCAGCTTCTGGTGATGCATTGTTTCTGAATTTCTCCTTGCATGGTTTCTCTTAGCAATTCCATTTCCAGCACTAAGTGACACCTTTATTACCTCAGAGCTGTAAATATGTCTCCAGCAGCCCCCGTGGCAAGGCACTGCCGTAAGGGACTGTGCCTTTTCCCCTCTATCACCAGGTGTGCCTCAAAACTTTGCCTCCCCTTTCTACCCCTGCCTTCCCCCCTGTCAGGAAAGCAGATTTTTTTCAATCAGGGTATCTGTGCAGCAGGTTCAAAGGCAGGCTAATTCTTCAGTAGCACTGTAAATCAGCCTGTGTCTCTCTCCGCTACTCCAGTTCGGCAGCCCAGGCCTCCTGGTGCCATAAAAGTCACCGTCACTGGAACCCTTGCTCTGTGGCTGCACATTTTTGGGCAATAGGGCATGTAACACACTTTTGAGTCTTCATATGCCAAGATGCAGAAAATCAATTTTAATGTCCCTACAAAGAAGAGCTAGTGAAGCGAAAGGCTATCAATACTGCCAGACACTCTCCTGCGCTGGAGGTATGAGGAGAAACGCTACAAAAATAAAAAGAGGTTCTGAGCTTCCTTTAGCCCCTTATTGTTGTGACAGGAATCTGCTGCACAGCACAGCACAGAGGAATAGAAATTGAAAATGAGTGTTGTCTTCATCATTTCCTTAAGAAATGTTTGTCTCAATAAAACAAAAAATTGAAGGATTATACATTCTTTGCATATTATCATAGAATCATAGTTATCATAACTAATGGTTTGGGTTAGAAGGGACCTTAAAGATCATCTAGTTCTGACCTTTCTGCCATGGGGAGGGTTCTGTTAGAAGATTTTACTCTGTTCATGTCAGCACCAGATCAGTGAACAAACGAGAAAATCAAAAGGTCGCATCTAGAAACCTACAATGCCTGAAGAGAAAGTGTTGAGAAAAATTTCCAAAGACAGAAGTAATTAAATACTAAAGTAATGGTACTATAAGGATCTCCTTGTAGTTTTAATTACAATCCTTAGTTCATATCAGTCAGTAATAATTGGCTTTACCATATCTTGCTGCATCTGAGGCACCAAACTATCCATATCTTGATTTTTAAGCCCTCATACTAGCTTCAAAATTCATAATGGTTGAACTCCACAGATGAGAAAATAGAAAGTGAAAAGAAGAGAGAGAACAAATCAAAGCAATCAATTTAAAGGAAACTGCTTTTTGCAAGCTGAACAGTAAATGTCTTCAGAATGTTTCGCTTCAGGGTTTTGACAGAGGCAAATTCTAAAATCTTGGAATACATGGTAGAAAACAAGTCAACAGTTTTGTCAGCAAGTAACACATAAATGGGAATTATTTCAATCATATGAGAATCTTAACCTTTGCAACTGTGCCTTTCGAGGGATATTTTGAGTAGAGCGTGAACTGACACCCTTTGGAATGCTCACACAAGGCATGTTCTTGTTCTTCCAGTTTTCTTCGGCGCGTCTGCTGCCTCTAACCTCCTCCTTCCCGGCTGCATCCTGAAACAATTTCTCAGTGAAGCCCAAGCACATGGCTATCTGCTGGGTGTATTTAGCAACGGGGAAGGGCTGTGCTGGGCAAGTTTTCTCTGTTAACATGCAAATACTGATACCCACAAAATATCAGCGCAGCACTTGGCACAGTGAAAGTCTTTTCAGGCTGGGTTTATGACAAACATAAATGTATGTTCAACAGGTGGGTTTAGCTGGTGTTTTCCCCTAAATGTCCTCCCAATAACAGCATTATTTAAGCAACTTCAGAAAGAAATAATGCTGAGTGCAAAGAGACTAATATAATAAAGCTATGAGGAACATGTTCATACAGTGCATTTAAATGTGCACAGAATTATAAATGAGGTGATTCCATAGAAACATCTACAATAAAAAAAAGTTTGGTGTGAATAGATTTTTCTATTATGAACCTGTTTGCAGAATTATGCAGGTATCCCTGTGCAACCCATTAAAAAAACCAATATAGCTTGAGAAAAAACTTAAAAAGAAAAAGTTTAAGGGATCATATCAGAAAAAAATACTCAGGCACAAAAAAGATTCATTGTAAGCACACATGGGACTTACAAAAAGACTGGGACTTACAAGCACTAAAATCATAGTGTTCTATAGGGCTGCAGACATGGTGTCAGAAAAAGAAGTTAGGCATTTTGAGTGCTGCATATCCTCAAAATACGTAAAGTTGAAAATAGATATTCAATATGCAGTGCAAAAAGTTTCTGAATTATTAAATCTATGCTGTTTTTCTGTTAGCACTGTTTGCTTATAACAGCTACTTCAATGAAGCTTTCTAAACCCACTGAAACCGTCACAGCTTTTACTACATTATTTCCTAGAAGAACCATAGCTTAGTGTTTCACCATGGTGTGTGAAATAATTTTAATATTTGTACTGCTAAAAAGACATGGTCAGTGTTCCGCTACCGAAAATGGTTATATTTTGTTAGAAATCCGCTGGAGATGTTATAATCGTGGCTGTGAATGCATGTGTAAGTAATGAACTCAGGGTGCACAGAGCTGTCATTTTCTGGAAATAAATAAATCACATGCTGAGTTATTTTACTAAATTATAGTGTGTACATCACTTCAATATATAAAATAATGCTATATTCTTATCTGAGATAGAGAAGAATTTCACAATAATTATTTTTAATGTATATTGTAACATATACATATAGCCATGAAACACTCTGAGAGATTTGGGATAGTTTGGCAAAAGCGTTTTTCCCAACAGGACGAAAAGTACATATCCTGGAGATGAGGCTTTTAAAAGAAAATCCCAAAGGGAAGAGAGGAGTGGTTTCTAGCAAGGGTTTAACCTCCCTGCTTCCCAGCCCATCTCTGTTTTGACAAACCTGCCTTATTTCCATTGGAAAGCAGTTTCCTTTTAAAATTCCCAGCTGGCTGGAATCAGGAGTTACGGCTATTTCCTTCCAGGGTTTGCTTTCTACAACAAAACAGTAGAGGTTGCAAGGCTTGTGACAAATATGTCTTTAACATCAATTGCATGCCAGGCAACTGCTATTCCCCCGTATGTGCCAAGCTGTGCAGGATCAGGTGTTCCTTCTTCTTCTTCTGCCACATTTTGAAAGCAAGCGTGTGAGATATCGCTGCAAAACTCACCTCTGTCACAATACTGTACAGGAACACTAAAAATGTGCTGCTGCTTTTCATACAGAATATTCTACTGTTATAAGGCTTTGCTCATTGGTGGAGACAAACTGGATTCTGATAGAAATCCAGAGATGTTCAAGTCTTTTTTTGTTTGTGAGGGTTTTTTTTTCACATTAGGAAACTATTAATTTCATGGTGTTTATGAACCATTAGAAATAACTCTACCCATTTTTCTCTTTTCTACAGTCAATTCTCTGCAGAGGCTACCACATGAAAATTCAGTAATATAAATCTTGATGAACCTGCAGACACATTTATTCACGAAGCATTGTAAGAGCTTGAAGCAGAAATGCAATGCAGTTAATTAGCTTTCCTGTGAGTGGTCCTGAGGCATATACCAACAGCTTTTTACACTGATGTACTGTACAGTTTGCTTTTTGCCAGTCCTCAAAAAAACAAACAAGCCTAAACAACCAAAATTTAAGTGACAACTTTTTCGTTCACTTTAATTTGTCTTTCACACATGTGACACATATGTACTGCATCACATTTGCCCTGTTCACTTGACATTTATCAGCACTGTGAATAGCTCCTCCCCAATTTGTGTATTAATTTGGGTGATTGGCAGGAGCTGTACCTACCATGTTTTCAGGTGTTGAGTTAGAAATTCATCCTGTAGAAATGCCTACCAGCACTAATCTCTCAGGGCCTGTACACATGACTATAGGTGTAGGGTGGATTAAGGTTAGCTATTTTTTCACTCAGTGGCATCTGGCAGAGCGTTCCTCGCAATTTCATATACACCTGCAGGAGTGTTTAACATGGTGCAAGAACTGGCATAACTGTGAGATTTTTGTTAGCCTCTAACTTAACATCTGTTATATGTTTCCAGAGGCCTAAACCAAAGCTAGGAACCAGCTGATTAGGTGCGTTTAACAACAAAAAAAAACCAAAAAAGCCCAAAACAAAACAAAAAAGTGATGTGTCCTTTCTTTTGTGTTTTCTTCTTTCTGGTAGATCCAATCTTATAAAACCAACAGTGAGAAATGCTGCCCATAACGTTGGCCTAAAGAAGCAGGGAATTGACTGGAAGAAGAGAGAAGGAAGGAATTTAGAGAGTACAGAAGACCTGAGTGCAGCATCTGCAGGTGTATGAGGAAAGGAATGGATCTAAAATGGTTTCAGTCCCAGTTCCCTTTCCTTTTACTGGCTTTCTTTTCAGTTTAAGAAACAAGAAAGGGGTCACAGTGCTATATTCCAAACTCTTCAAGCCACCATTTGGCTGTTTATCCATCAGGAGCCTCAATGCTCTGACAGAGGTGATCAGTGAAAGCAGTCACCATCCTCCTTTTTCCCTCTCAACCTGGATTTGAGAGCATTCCTGATCAGAGGGGTAAAAACCCTTTCTGAGTATTCTGAGTCACAACCCTCCATTGAAAGAGCTCCCTTCAAAGGTGTAGCATCTCTTTATATAGCAAGAGACTTTTTTGATTTGGAAGGAGATGCTTTGGCTCCAGAAAGCAGCACCGCACACCTGTCCTACATTGCTTCCTGAAAGGGAGCATTCCAGCTGCTGCTGAGGCTGCAGGACCAGGGATCCTGCAGGAAGACTGCCAGAGGACAGTAAGCCCAGGGCAGGTCAGCTGCAGCGCCTCTGCCACCTCTCGTGGATACCCGTGTATCCTGTCCTGTGGCTTAGACTATTAGAAAAACTAAAAATCTCTCTAGCTAACCTGCTATTCAGAGAGAGCCTCCCTCCCTGGGTCTCCCTCCAGCTCACTGCCTCATCCCTTTCTCAGCCACTCCTCCTCCCTGCCCAGACACATTCCTTCCAACCCCTCCCACACCTCAAGCTGAGGGCCTTGGGTTCCTTACATGAATGAATGGCTATAAATGTTCTCAAATGTGGTGGCTCCCATACACTGAAAACAGTTTTCTTTATCCTGAGGGAAAGACTATTATTTAGGCAAGCCTTCCTTCATGTTTTTATTCCTGTTTCCCACCTTAAAAACAGCAAATTGAATTAGGCTCTCAGACAACTGTTGATGTGGGAGAGGAAGAGCAAACACTGACGTGTACATACACTCATCTTAAGGATCTGCCTCTTAGTTTAACAAAAACAGCCTTCTGTTATTCAGCCTTAGTGTGCCTGGATGACTTAAACAAAAGCTTTTGAGCATTGCTCCTCATTCCCTAAGGGGAAGAGCAGAAGCCTTCCATGCAGCTCCAGACTCACAGGTATGATTTGGTTCATCCAAGAGAATGAATGGAAAAAAACCTCAAAAATTTATTTCCAGAATGCAGAGTTTTCTAGACATTTCCTTCAGTGCCCATGAGGTACAAGAGACCTAGTTCAGCTTCACAGCATGACTGCAAAGCAGCTCCCAGAGGAATCATGGACCATGAGGACACACCATCCTGCAGACACAGTGCAGCCAAGAGCCACTCACAGCCACTGCAGAGGCATAGTTTGTCCCCAGACATCCTCATGCCACCACCACAGATGGGATGGTGTAGGATGGCTGCAAGCATTTCCCTGGGAGACCCTCCCCAATCGGGACAGCCTCCCAAGCAGCACCATGCTGGGCGTCTCCTCTTCCCACAGGCCCTTGTTCCACAGGGCTGCCCATGGGTGTTGGTTTTTGCTTCCATAGTTTAAACATTTCCTGAAATGTCAAAACTTGTCATCAGTAGCTAGGTCAGACTGGCTGGAGCACTGTGTAGGCTCCTCCTGAAACCTCACCAATGTGTCTCACCCAGTGTCCTTTCATTCCTCATATTTTTTGCCATGTCCAAACCCGAGCCATACCAATAAATGAAAGTTAACCATGAAACTCACTCTAACTTTTGTCCTAATGTGTCTTCGAGCCAAAGGCAAAGAGTTAGTGCTTTAATCCACTTCACCATCTATCCCTCTGGGGGTTCATAACTCAGCCATGAATGTTTGTTTTGAGCTGAAACTTGCAGTGCAGGTTCTCCTCCAAAGAGCCGCAGCAGGGCGAGAGGCAGCCGCTCTCCGGAGAGCACCCTGGCACCCTGCAGGGAAGGCAATGGGAAAGCAGGGAGGGAGAGGAAGGGCAGAGCCCCTCTGCAGGGAGAGAGGTGGGAAATGAGGCGGTCTGGAAAGAGAGGAAGGAGGGAAACACTACAAGACATCTTTGACTCACTTATTCTTACTCTCTTATGGTTTGTCTGGATTGACTTTTCACTCTTTGCACAGGGACTGGGACTTGCTTTCTCCTGATCCTGGTTAGGTAGTGTTGGTGTCAGTATAGTGCTCTGAATCATCATAATCCCAGTAATAATAATATCAGTGTGACTGTTTCATATTCCTAAAACTGACCACCTTTGAATTTGTGGGCATATGTT
Source organism: Vireo altiloquus (assembly GCA_013396875.1). Lineage (NCBI taxonomy): Eukaryota > Metazoa > Chordata > Aves > Passeriformes > Vireonidae > Vireo > Vireo altiloquus. The sequence goes on from VZRF01011695.1 coordinate 638,221, forward strand.
TTTTATATCCTTCCAAATTTTATACAGATTTTTACAGGATTCAAGCAAACAATGTACTTTATCTAAGGTTCTGCCATTGGAATATCTGCATGTCTCAGGCTTTGGGATATGGGTTTTTTTTTAATTCCCTTGAGAAAAGTGGAAATGCTACAGATTCTGTAAAATTCTCAGAAAAATTTTCAGAAAAAAATTCTATTTTACAGAAAAGAAACAGAGGTATAGAGAAGCTAAATGCCTTCCCTGAGGCCAGGTAGGTTGTCTCAAAGCAAAGAATGAAAATATTTCATGGAATCCAGACTGCTGAAGTCCTGTAGTGGATTCCCAAGCGCAGAGACACTGAGATGCGAACTATGACCTCTGCTGACTCAAAAATAACATTAGACATTCTCTTATCAGAACACAAAGTACTTCTATACGCTGCGTTTACCAACAGTTTTCTTTGGTCCTGATTTCTAAAATAACATTTTTAATTGCTTTAGTGCAAAGCTTGGTGGAATTACAACATTAATGGACCTAATGAAAGATTTTCCATTTCTAAAATCCTTTTTCTGACATGAACCCTCTAAACACATCTTACTGAGCAGCTCTCTTATTTCTCTTATGTAGCTACTCCTTATTTTAAAGGTCTTTCCATGGGTAGCAGTTAGTTAATCTGAATTTTGAAACCCCATAAGGAAAACAATCTTTATAACCTAATGTCCTCTTTGTATGGGTACACCTACCACCATGCCTGATGATAGGTACACCATCAACGTTTGCTGTGGATGTGAGCATGTTAAATTATGTTTTAACATGCTTAACATTTATTTAATGGGCACAGTCGCCAAAGCTGTAAATTTCCTGACAACTTTTTGATTGATCCAAGCTGTTTGATTTGCAGCAGGGACCAAGTTGCAGTAAAAAAGCTCGTGGAAAAGCCGTGCTTTTTACCAGACACTGACGAGTCAGCGTGAGGATATCCATGCTGGAAAGCTGAAGGATGAACAGTTCTGATGAGAAAAGCACATCCCAGTTTCCCATGGCACCTCAGTGTCATGTGCTGTACCGAAAGGAATGACTGGCACACCCTATATAATTCTGTACCTTGTGCAGGAAAATGGCCAAAAAAAAGGTGTCAGATGAACACAGCAGCCATACTCAACCACCTGCAGGGGCTCTTGCTACAGGATATAATCACCAGGTTCGCAGTTCTCTTCACTGGGAGTCCCATCAGTGTGCAAACAGCAACGCTGCAGATGTGGTCACGCTAATGAGGCATCCCACTGCATCCAGCTACACCTCTGACCTCCTGTCATCTGCAAGCCCACTTGAGCCAAACACCTTGCACAAGAGTGGCTTGGACTGATGTCACTTAGCAGATCAGAACCACAAGTGGTCACCCCCACTGCCTGAGTTGCTGAGTCACTAACAGGAGAAACAGGCAATGATTCACCCTACGTGCATGGGATGGGTGGACTGCTGTGCCTCGTTACCAGCTGGATTGCCACAAAGAGAAATCTCTGCATACTTTCCAAACAGTATTTCACTACATGCTAATGACAGAAAAAGCCAGAAAGCTTGCTGGGATACCACCAGGAATGGCTGCAGAAGACCCAGGAGTCTGAGACTCGTGGATCCTTATCTACAGGTGCTTTGCTTTGCACCACAGGCACGTACACCATTGATAAATGTGGATGAGCACAGAAGAGACGTGGGAGTGTCATCCTAGGAATATTAACTTAAACTTCCTGAAAGATATGCTCACATTTCAAGCACATCTGATACTTGGAAATATAGGACTGGTTTCTCTTCTACATTTTGCTCTGTCCCACTCATGGCATTACAAAAAGTGGCTCAGCTTTACTCCCTAATGTATGCAATGTATACTTCACAACCAGCAGCCCGAGTGAGAAACTGAGCCTGCAGGCAGGCGGAATAAGCCATTACTGAAGATTCCCTTTGAGATGGAAAAATGAACTATCATCAAACCCCAGTATTAATGTGGGATATCAAAAAATGCCTCAGCAGAGGTCATGCATTTTACCTGCCTTCTCATTTCCAAAGCCAAATTAGCACATTCTTTGAAGTACCAGTGTTTACCCAGGAGCCATTAAATCATTGCTGGGTACAGGCAAAGACATTTTGCACCTCATTTCAGCCGTGCATGCTGCTTTGAACTGCTGCTCAACTCACAGTGTGGGCTCTGGTCCCCTGGCACTGGGGAAAAGAGCATGGGATCCACCAAAGGAAAGCCTGTTCTGAGAAAGCCTTCAGACCACAGGATCACACATTGGCAGTCACCATCTGCCTGCCAGCACAGGCAATCTGTCACCTGCCTGCTCTCTCACCTATGTTTATCTGGGTCTGCTTTTCTTTAAATAGCAGAAGATCAGTATAATTCGACCTCCTCGCACCCAGTCCCTGGTCCTCTGTCTAGTCCTTCTCCACAGTCATGTTCTCACAAAACAAGCAGGAATAACAATCAAACAAACAAAAGTGAGAGAGAGGGAAGGAGACAACTACTGGTGGAACATCCTAGCTCCCCGAGTCCCAGGAACTAGCATTTGCTCTTCCCAGAGTCCCCATCTGAATGCAGCAGCACTGAATGGCATACAATGGGACTTTGTGCTCTGCGTTTTTCAGTGTTTTTCTCTTTCCTTTGGGGGATTATTAAGTGTTCACTTCTCCAATATTTGTCTCTTCGGTCTAGAAATAGCACAGGAATAATATTTCAGCTGAGTGAGAAAACGCTGACTTCTGATGTTTTCCACAATAGATGGGTTGATGTGAATATGAAAGATGATGTACTTGATTTGCTTCGCTTTCACCATCCTCTAGAGAGTTTAATCTATCTAGAAAAGAAGTGTCTGCTATTCTCTTCCTATGTGACTGGCAGTTCATCATCTTGTAAGAAGCAGTTATTCTAAACACAAAAAAGAAGAATTCATAAGGCAGCTTATTATTGCAGTCAACTTCCTCTTTAAGGTTATGAAAGGATCTGTTTAATTGGCCAGGTACCATCAAAGGTGACATCTGAATTCAGTGCTTGGACTTTGAAAGAAAGGGGGTTTCTGTATGCTTATCAATTTTCACTGAATTGAAACTGCCAGATTCAGCTTTTAAAACTGGCCCAAAACAACATGTTTACTTCATGTTTGCTTACGAATGTAAGCTTATTTTGCGTATTCCCTAATAGTTGTTTCCAGTAATTTTATTTCCCAAAGGAAAGAAGAAAATTATTCAAATGTCATAAAACCAAGGAAATATTTCTCATGCCACGTTTTCTTATTTTCATAAAGCTTTGTTTTAAAATTCTCACAGTATGAAGGTTATACACTAAATATTATTAACAAGGATGGTCCTGACCCACTTATCTATGAGGATAAGTCTGGGCAGCACAGAAAAAAGCTGTAAGATGGTGCAAAATAAGATGGGGCTCTTGCTCAAGGATCACCAGCAGAGAAACCCCAGAGAGCCATGGCACCCCCTTACACCTGACAACCTGTCCTTTACCTGAGGGAAGCAGCCCTTCTGTCAGCCAAAAAAGGCAGGACACTTATTCTTCAATCTAGTTCCTGGGGCCTCTAGCTCAAATTATGGTAAATACAGACTTTGCCTGCTTCTATCAGACACATAAAATCCCAAGTGGTGCAAAAAATATGTAAGGGCATAAAACAAAGGGATGTTGCGCAAGAGCTTCTGCTTTTCTTCCCTAGTCATATGAGGATAAGGTGACATTCAATTACATTAAAAATTGGCAGGTTTGACTAAAGGAGGTCCTCTTTCACATAATTAATGGATGGAAGTCCTGGCCCCAGGATGTCATTGAAAAGAAGTGCTGCTCCTTGACTCGGATGAATCTGCAGGGATCTGTACATGCTCCAAACCCATCCTCAGGAATGCAGTTGTCTCCCTGGAACTTCCCAGGATCTACAGTCTGGAAGACCCAGGGACGCCTCCTTGAAGGGATTTTTCAGGAAAAGAACCAGAAAAAAGGCCTCCTTTGGCATGTCACTAAATGTTTCTTACACACGACATCTGTGCAGCAATTGTGAAGATTTGATTCAGTAGGGACAAGTGATGTGCAGCTTTTCACAAGCAGCAGAACACTGACAGCCCTGCTAGGGCTCGGGGCTTCATTGCTAATGGTTTAAGAATTTAGGATGATTAATGCTTTTGGACAACTACAGCTACAAAATCTTAAGAAGTTCTACATTTTCATTCCCTTCAGAGCCTGCATTTTTCCGATTGACATTGATGTTTATTTTGATGACCGAAAATCAGATCAGACACCCGCTTCAAGCAGCACGTGGGCAAAATTAATAATAAAATAGACAAATATCTCCTGGAAGGTGGATAGTTTTCGAAGGAAAACTGAGCATCCCCTGTGACTGGGGACAATAGCTAAATAGTCCTGGTTCTTTAGTTGCCAGCAACTTTTATGCCACGCTTTAACAAACGTTTTCAACAAACATTTTCAGACACATCTACTTGCATGATAAAAGTAACATCTTCAACAGGTTGGAAGCCACCCATGAAGCCATCCAACTTGGCTCCCCAAGACCTGGCCTGGCATGAATTGGGTATGTTCTACAGTTTCACAATAGTCTTTCATTTCAAGTTTTATTTATAACAGAAGGAGGTGCCTGCAAGGGTGCTGGCATCTAGATAACTAATGGGGAAAATGAAACAACAGGTGGAGCCAGTATCTGCCCAAATTGCAGCACAAGTGCACCAGAGTTGTTGACAGGGTGTTCTTTTCAGAGTATATGAAATCCCAGACTGGAATTTAATTTTGTAGTTCAAATTACATGAAAGTATTGTATGGCACAGTTTGGCCAAGAAGAGGAACAGATTATGTTGGATATCTGTGCTGGGTACTGCACCTATAAAAATTGGGGCATACAAACAGTTTTAGCAGGTGAGTCCAAGGCTGTGTTTCACCTGGTGTCCTGCCACTGACAGCTGCTCCAGGAATGCCCATGGAAGAGTAAGACGAGCAACAACTCCAGTACAAAGATGTGCTAGCTTGGCTTAAAAGACCAGCTCCTGAATTTCCATAAGCACTGGAGCTGCAAGTTTAGGGACCCTCTTTACCTCAGGAATATTGATGAGAAACACACAAACAGACACGTCATTTTCAATGCTGTACCCCAAGTAATTTAAAGTAAGTACAGCTGTATTGTTAGAATTTGAAAGGGACACATGATTTTTTTAAAAATGACAGCTTCACCTAACCATTTATCCTATTTTGTTCATTTCCAGGGCATAAGAGCACGGCAGTGTGATGAGGCTGTTGCTCCTGTCTCCTCGCAAGAATGACTCTTCAGGCTCTTTTGGACCGGAAAGAAAACTGCAGAGAGGTGCAAGGTGCTGCTACCCTGGTGCCAGCAGCAGGCACAGATGCACAAACCCACTGGGCAGCCCAAAACTGGAGTGGTCTTGGGAGTGTTGGTGAGTTGGACAAATTTGTCCCAATGGTCAGTGTATTCCAAACATCAGCTTCTGCAAAAGCCTTCAATCCTTAGGAAAACCTTATGCGTGTAAGAAGGGATGGATGATTTAGGCAGAGCAGCTAAATACAATTTTAATTGATATTTGCCTTTTGTAGCAGTTCAGCCCAGTACCTGAAGTGCTAAAACACCAAACCAAAATGCATTTGGCAGGCCAGATACACCTGGTCAAGATAAGCACCTGAAAGTTAGGATTTCCACCTGAATTAAAGCACTTTATCTTCTGAGGTTTGCGGCTTGCTATTTATAGCACAGCTAGGTGGGTCCTGGCCTTATGCATATGAATAGCCCCATTCACCACTGCTGCTCAGGAGAGCAAGGGCTGTGACAGCACCTTTCACTGTCTCTTTCCACCCTAGCAAGTGCCAGGGCCGAGGCTGCTGAGCAGACGTGTGATAACCCAAAGCCCCAGCCCAATCCCAGCTTGTGGGGGCAAATCATGCTTAAATCCACAGCACTCGCTGCTGTTACGGCAGGAGTCAAACAGCTGTGAGCTAAGTGGCATCAGGATCACATCATCTGCTTGCAGCCTCATATGTTTCCAAAACATTCTCTGATGGGGCTGAAATTTTCCATGATTGATCTCTGGCCAAAGGCAACTCTTCTTCTTTTGTGTTTTTTTTTTTCCTTTTAAGTGTAAGCAAACCCTTCATATTCAAGAGAGAAGATGGTGGAAAGAGGGCAGAGCAACCCTGTGAGGAACAATTCTGTAACCCACAGCCTTTTTGTTTGAGCCTTTGTATCCTCATAATGCGAAATGTGATTTATTACCATAGAACAGCTAACTGCTAAAAAAGGCCAGAAAAAGTACTATTGGACAAAACCACTGGTTTTCCCATGCTTCTGGTTCAAAAACAACTCCTACATATATTTCTCCTGTAATTGTATGTACTGTGTTACAGTGGAAATCAGAAGGTCATTGCTATTAGCCGTAAACAGAATGGGAGCTAATAAACCTGACTATAAAACAAATAAATCTTTCTCTCTGTAGTTCCAAGAGTGTAAAAGCACCCTCTGCTTTGCAGAGCCTGTGCAGGGGTCTAATCCACACCAAGGAGAAAGAGCAAACTCGAAGCTCGCCATCAGAACAGACCCGAAGAGAAGGCCAGCTCATTTGCAAGTGAACAGTGCACACAAACACCAAGAAGGGCAGACCTATTTTAAAAAGTGGAATCACTATCGAAAATAATTTTCAAAGGCAGAACTATGAATGCATCTTCTAACATTTGCTGCTGAAATTTGGACAAACTATCTCTTTACTAATTCAGGGCAGAAGATGGAGAGCCTGTGTTAGTTTCTCCAGGTTTTTGTTTCCAGCTCAGTGGTTTCTGCCTGACTGCAGCACAGATTCCCCGCGAGGTCAGCAGCCATTCAAAATCACTCCTGCTCCCGAGGACCAGCCAAGCCTCATTATATTTCTGTGCAAACATCCTCCTGAAATGGCAGCTCCACTGACAAACAGTTTTGCACAGCAGAAAACAACGGGGTAAATCACACCGAGCTACAAGTCCCCACGTTAGAGTTCCCACTGAATCTGTAAAAAGCATGTGACAACACAGAGGCACAAAATCTTTGAATGTCACAAAAGCAGGCAGTGCCTGTGTGTTGGCCTAAGGAGGTGTTCAGGAACCACTCAAGGGTCGATTTGGTAAGACAGTCACATATTTAGGGGGTTCCAAACACACACAGCGAGGACCCAGACCTGGCTCAAGCTCAGTATGAGTTGCTCAGCAAAAAAGTTGGTCTACAATGGGAGTCTAACACAGAGAGGGGAAAGAAATCACCTTATTTCCCAATGGGAATCCATAGAGCTGCTTGAAGGGGAGGCCTCATTTCACAGAAGTGATGGTAGGCACTGATCCCACCCCATGCTTCCCCTGCCTCCTTCTCTCTCTGCTGGTCCCCAGGAGGTCACACCTCCTTACCACACTAGGCAGAGGAAGGATGGATTTTTTTGGATTGCTATTATTTAGTGTGTGCATATCAAAAGGTAGAAATTACATTGCATTCATGGCAAACACGAGAGGTGTACAGCTGACACCGTGACACAAATATTATGATCTGGGAAGTACCAGCAAAGCAAACCTCAAACCTCATGAGTTACCTTATCAATCACAGAATGGCCTGTGAATTCTCAGGCAAATCACACACCTGCCCCCCAGGACCAGGGAGCAGGACTGTCTCAGATGCCTGTATCCCCAAATCCCTGCCTCACAGTCCTTTAAGCGCTATTTCTGTGCCATCCCAAACTTTTCCAGTAGTGCTGACATCTTACTCTCAAACACTGAACAAGCTTTTTCTCAGCTCCCCTGACAGCCCAATTAGATACATTTCACATTTTAATAGTTCTCTGGAAAGAGAGATCAAATGAAATGAGGATTTCCTTCCCATCCAGGGATGCCATAAACACCAGGCTTCAGAGCCAGCCTCACTGACATTGAACATCTTTGTCTCTGCACTACATTGGTTCAGCTGAGGCCATGGGGAATACAACCTCCCCAGAGCCTGCAGAACCACAGAATCATAGAACGATGTGCGTTGGAAGGGACCTTAAAGATCATCTAATTTCCACGCACCTGCCATGTGCAGGGACACCCCCACTAGACCAGGTTGCTCAAAGCCCCATCCCACCTGGCCTTGAACACTTCCAGGGATGGGGCATCCAAAATTTCTTTGGGCAACTGTTGTCGTGATGTCTCACCATCCTCACAGTAAAGAATTTTTTCCAAATATCTCATTTAAACTCACTTTATTTCAGTTTAAAGTCCATGCCCCCTTATTCTTTCACTACATGCTCTTGTAAAAAATCCCTCTCCATCTTTCCAAGGCTGGAGATTCCAGCCCCATAAAGCATGGACTGTATCTGAGGTCCAGCCTTCCTCATTAAGGAGAGGGGCACCCAAAGCCACCGTGTTTCCTCCCCACCCAAAAGGGAAGAGCTGACCTCCAGGAGCAGAGCAGGAGTTGGGACTTCTGTCTGCATGGGGCTGGGTGACAAAGGCTGTCAGGGGGCAGGGGGTGGCTGCTTGGCCAACATGGCTCATGGCAGAGGTATGCCACAAGCAGGGTTGGCTGCTGCCTGCAGTGCTTGATGGGCACAGCCAGCGTGAGTGGGGGAAGCAGTGGCAGCGTTTGGGGGTTCTAGGAACACAGGGTGCTGCTTCTGTGGTTTGGGCTGCTGTTGGAGTCCCAAAATCATGCTCAGCCCTTGCTGCAGCAGCAATACTGGGCAGCATCACTGACACACAAGTCTTTCCTGCTGAGATGTACAACTAATGACAAGAGAGGGCTTTGGTTTGTGATTCTGGATTTCATAAAGAATCCTCCCTCAAGCCCAAATTTAAACTTCTGCCTTCTGTCAGCAAGCTGGGGAGAGCTGCCTGCTCTGCTGCAGGGACTGTGTGCTTAGCGTGGGTTAGGGCAGAGAAGTACCAAAATAGTGTGGCAATGAGTGACCACAGAAGCACCATAGTTAGACATGGTTTGTTGAGTGCCAGAAGTATGCAAGTCATTTCGCCAGACAAGAATCTTTCTCCCAAAGAGGCTCTTGAAGAGCCTATCATCAGTTTTGTAAAGCGTTTGCAGTTTGCTGGCTGAAGCTTTCCACTGGAGTTGGTCTTGCCTAGGGGCTGTAAACTTGCAGAGTTGGAAAACATTGTGTTGATGTGTTCTTGCCAAATTCAGCTTGTTCCTTGGATTGTTTCCTTTCTCTAATCACTGTTTATCTTTACATGGGCCAGATTGGCCCATTTCTTCCACTCTTTCACTAGTCTCTGCAACAGAGATACATGATCTCTGAAATTCTTTCTTGGCTGACCAAGGTTCATTCATCGGGGAATAAATTTATCCCTTTCTTGGGAAGTAAGTTACCACACAGTGAATTTCCAAAGGCATTTCTAATACCTCAGCCACCTTGGATTTCCAGGTGTTCCAGGAGCACTACCCTGTGTACACCCAGGATTTCCCCTTTTAGCAAAACCTCTGCCACCAGCAGTCCACAAAACTCTGCACCTCCAGCTCTTGGACAGGAGTCAGCTCTTCCCCACTCCCCCTGACTTTGATAGGCAAGAGAAAGGAAAGAACTGCCCAAAACTTGCTCTCAGCAGTGTACCTAAGCAAGGACTATCACTGCAGTTTTCCAAACTGTATTTGGAATTTCTACTCTCTTTCTCAAAATATTTGTTTTGATTCTTTCTACTCACCTCTGTAATTTCTAAACTCCCAGGCCTGTTTTCTTAATGTTCTGTTATTGTTACTTACATTTGAGTATATATTCTACTCTGAATAGGTAGATGAACAAAAGATCGATGAAAAAATAGATGAACAATGATGAAAATAGATGAACAAAAGATTATCATTCCTTTTGGCAGATAGACAAGAGAGAAAGTGGGACAATTAGGTTACTGCCTTACAGATTGCAGCACGGTCACAAGCAGAGCCTCAGTCCCTCGAGTTTGGTACCCTGATCCCTGATCCTGATTTTGATCCTGTAATTTTCCACCTGAGCCCGTTCCAGCTTTTACTGATTCCACAGGGCTGGATGAATGTGCTTTAGCAGTACCTCTATCTGCCTGGGACAGCGATACTTTCACACTGAAGAGAAGGGAAGTAACCGGCCACTGAAACAACAGGAGTCAGATTCAGCCCTTACATAAGTGAAAGCAACTCTGTTCTGCCAAGCCTGAATTTGCCTCTGTATCCATAGCATTGCATTTTTTAAGATCCTCTGGCCGGCATGGAAGGGGGGGCTCTGGTAACCCAAAGAAACCATAAAGCCCAGCTCTGAACTGGCCATAACCCTGCCGGCTGCCATCTCGGACAGCTGGAGATCATTGGGCTGCGGACGCGGTGCCAGCACGCGGATCCATCACCCGCTGCCCCCCGCGGGGAAGCCAGGACCATCGCCAGACTATTCCCATCTCGCAGCCAGAACCAGGAGGCTGAAGCAGCTCTGCTGCCACCTCACGCTGTGCATCTCCCGGCCTGCCTCCGCCGAGATCCCGCTCTCCGCTGGCGGGAGCGGAAGCCCCGTGGGCCTCGCTGCGGGAAGTTTCACACATTAGCCTCTGCACAACTCCCACTTAGAAACAAAAAATCACAAGTTTGGGGCAAAAAGTATTCGCCAACACCCTCTAATTGGATGAGTTTCTATTCAGTTTCCCAGCGGTATATTTAGATACAATTTCTAGCTCCTTTCTTCTCGAGCCCACATTGAACATTTGGGGGTGCAGATCCTTATGGAAAAATAGTGCTACGATTTATAAAAGTCTTGTAATTATTGCCTGTGAAAGAGAGCACACGGGGCGCTTGGTGTCCAGGCAGCTGGCATAAAAGGGTGGATTCCTGTAATTTCCAGAGTCATCTCTGCCAGCAATGAGCTATACTTCATTTGAAAAGGCGACATCAGCTCACAGGTAGTGAAACCAAAAAAAATTTGCTTGGGACTGCCCTAGAAGTGTTCAAGGCCCGGCTGGATGGGGCTTTGAAGAACCTGGGCTAGTGGAAAGTATCCCTATCCATGGCAGAGGGGTTGGAACTAGATGATCTTTAAGGTCCCTTCCAACCCAAAGTCTTTTATGATTCTATGACATCTGAACATGCTGTCTTGAAATCCTTGTGATACAATTGTGTTACCTTGACCTGTGCTTTTCTCCATGCAAATAAAACTACTAAACCTACTTTTTAAATATATAACATTATCACTCACTTTAAAATAAATAATTTTTCAAAAGAGTTGAGTCTATTTTAAGAGCCTTCATATAGCCTCCTTTCCATTTCCCACAGAGAGGCACAAATGCAGTATATACAAATGTGACAGCATTTACAAAATACAAAGCTCCGGCAAACATAAGACAGTGATCCAGAATAACTCACTCTCCAGAAAAAATGGGATAAGTAAAAGAGAAGGATGCTTGTCTCTGCAATGCTGAGGCTGACCATGAGTGAGAAGCAACAAAACCTGACCTTGGTGAGAAGTCTTTCCTGTCCTCTGCCCTACACCAACCTCAGCCAAATTCAAAGATACTACAGATGGCAACATGTCCCTTGTGCACAGCTCGTAGCCAAAAGGCTACACCCTTTTGTGGCCATGGTTCCATTGGCCAGTGCTGTATCTCAGTTTAGGCTCTAGAGACCTCCTGAAGATTGCAGAAGGCGACTGATGCACGTAGGAGGAAGGTTCCTCTGCCCCATCTCACCCCTGAGACACCTGTGCTAGAGAGAACTCTATAAAAGGCCACCGTTTTATTAAAAAGAAAAGAAAAAAAAAAAAAAGAAAAAAAGCAAATGCTTTCAAGAAAGGGTCTAATCACATTCAGTTCCTTCAGCGCTTGCTGGAATAATCATGATGAACTCTGTCAGTGTTAATGGGGGTGTTATAAGTATCTGTGTAGGACTGCCTCGGTAATTCAGCATTAATTAGCTGAATCATTATTTTAGAGTGTTACTGAATTATCTTATAATTACTACCTAACTTGGTGCTTGTAAATGAGGCAACAGAAGGAAATGGCAATTCTTTTAAATGTACTTAAAATTAAGAAGGCATAATAAACACTCCATTCTGTCCTTTTGAGAAGCTTTTTTATCTTCTGTGAGATGTAAGGCTAGTACAACTGCTTTCATCTGTGCCTTGTAGATTTATTACAATCATTATAACAAATGGAAATGAATATTATTCAGGTTTATTACCCCATAGTATATCTTTATGAGCACACAGGAAACCATGTTGCTTTTTTATCCACTGCCTACGAAGAGCCTGGGAAAACAGACTATTGTGATTAAAAAAAGATCATTTGATTCTCGTAGTATAACTGTTTTGCTAATAACTTATCTGCTCTGATTCCCAACACAATCAGACCTAATTGTTGCTCACTGAGAAGCCTCATTATGACTTGACTGGGAAGGTAGTTCGGAAATACCACATTCATTTTTGTTGTTGCTGATTCTGCTCTGAAGGTGCTAATTCTGAGGTACAAAGGCTATCACATCATATCCTCCTGACCCAAGCATGCAGAAGGAAAGGGGAAGAAAGGGAATGTGTTTGTCACCAGGCAAATCAGAAAGGCTGGTTTGGGATTCAGGTTCTTGGGATCATCTTTGAATGCTGGGGACAAGTCCCTTTGCTCAGACCATCATACATTCCCAAAAGACTACTCTGCAAAATTTTTTGCAGGATTTTTTGATGGCACAGACACAGGTTTATAAAATTATGAAGAAGCTCACTAAGCAAATCTCTCCCTATTCTCAGGCTTTTACTGGAAAGTCCTTTTTGTAACTTCTCCACTCAGACTAAAAGAGATTGTCCAGGTCAACAGCTCTGCTAGACCAAAGGGGAGTCAATGTTGTGCAACCAGTTGTACAAGCAATCAGACATTTTTGGCGTGCTTCAGTTTTTCAGGGTGTATTCAGAGATTTGCAGCAGGCCCTCACAGTCTGCATTCTCTTACCACATACTTCATATGCAGGACTCACAACACACCTATAACCTCCATTTTCTCAGTGTTTTGCTATCAGAGCTGAGAGCACGTTAGTACTTGACCTCTTTAAAACAAAAGTGTGTCTAAGTTTGAAACAAAAATCAGTATATGTACATAAAAAAAAAAAATATATATATATATACACGAGGAATAGAGACACTCGAAAAATCTTAGTTGTGAACAGATCTTCAGCCTGACTGTTCTCAAATACATTGCTTCCTCAACATTAAATATTATACCCAGTTTGAAATAGCGTAACAGTTTATCATGGATGATTGCTGGGAGGATGACACTGATACAATGAAGGTATAAAACATTAAATCACACTTAACTTTTATATCTATGAAAAAAAAGATGATTTTCATACTGTGGCATGTTTATTGCTTTGAGACCTAGCCTCTTATTTATTAGAGTTTACTCTGTAGTTCTTAGAAATGGCAGAATATTACTAGTGTGATTGCTCTTATTGCTAGAATCATGATGGTATTCACACTCCATACAGAGCAGTTTAAATCATGGGAAGAAAGCAGGGCATGGTTAAAAAATTTGGTGGCAAAGATAGCCCATAAATAACCCTAGCTTACACATAGTATACTTAAAGAGGTGATGGGAGAATGTTTATTTTTCCTTAAGTTTCTCAACCCTCTTATCCAAGATCAATCAATTAAAAATGTGTGCCATAAAAAAGGTCTTCAAAAGCAACTTTCTAAATAGACAGCACTGGTCCATTACAAGGAAATATAACCATCCTGAAAACTGGAATATGAAACACTTGGAAGTTTACATGATGAAAATATGATGGAAAAATTTTGGTTGGAAGGAACTTTGGGAACTGATCTCTTCAAGGCAAGACTAAATTTAAGGTTTTGTCAGGCACCTCAGGATCTCAAGTATGCAAATTTTGCTTACTTCCCAAGCTCTCCAAAGCTTCCAGTGACAAAACACATCTCTCTGTTCAGCTCATATCCAAAAGAACCCAGTTTGGGTGCATTTAGGTGTGTGACTCCTACCTGCACTGCTAATATCAGCACAGCAGTAGTTTTACATATTAATAAGGCTGCCAACCTCCTTGAAGAGCCCACTTCCAATTGTGTGTGACATTTGCAAACACTACAAAATATCTCCAGAGTGAGTGAATTCTTGTCTTTGCTTTCACTTTAAAATACAAAGTTCATCTCATTTAGCTGAGCTGTTTCTAAGGAGCAGACGCAAGAACGAGCTTCCTGATGAAAAACCGAGCACCCTCCCATAACTTCAGAGCAAGGACAAGAAGCTCTGTCAGAGAACAGCTTCTCTGTGCAGTTTCTGTGCAGGTCCACCCACATTTGGTTAAAGGATGAGCTTCATAACAACTGCGATGGAATCCACTCAGTGTGGACTTGCTATAAGCCTTGAGCAGATGCTGGCTGTGAGGATGCTGGACTCATGGAGCATGTCTGAGCCTCTCTGCTTTTTTGGAGGGCAGAAGCCAGCTGTGTGTCAGGCACAGGCAAGACAGGAGCTGACCTGCCACCAGTCCCTGCTACCAAGCACCTTGCTACCAAGCCTCGGACCGGCTAAGCGGGCAGAGTGCAAGGGGCCAACACCAAGGGTGGGAGCATGAAGACAGAAATGAGGTAGAAAAGACAAGGCAGGTGGAGTAATTTGTGCATGGTGCTCATCACTGCCAGTCCTGAGTGCTTTACAGACATCAGTGATTTCATTTTCACAGCATGCTGGGAACTGAGGTGATACTATTAACAACAATTTGAAAAAAAAATCTAAAACCTGGGGAATAGTTCCAAAGTTTCTACTATTCTTGGTGTCTATTCTGAGTCATTATTTGTTTTTCTCAGAGCATTTACCACTACATAATGTTTCAGGCATTCAGAGCTCATTACAGATGTAGCTGCTCATATGTCTGAAAACCAGAAGCCATGGCCAAGTGTCTGTAAAAGACTAAATTAAGGATAACCTGTGAAAAAATTTGTTTAAGCAACAACGCAATGTCCTAATGGGACTCTTAGGCAGAGCCAAAAAGGAACCAGCTCCCACAGCTCAGCTGAGGATCCCTGTGCTCCAGACTTTCTAGTACATCTCCACTTTCAGTTGGGCACCCTAGAAAAATCTGTTGTCGGCTGGTTTAGAAGAAGGAATTTGTCAAAATGAGAGGATAATTGAAAAAGTTACAAGAGGATAACATGGCAGGAAATATTATTAAAATGTTGATGAATATGCCTAGTTTCCCCTGCTGCTCATGGTGGCTCAAACATACTCCAGGACAGGCATGACCCAGAGAGCTCTCAGGGACATCTTCCCTGCTCCCATAATCCATCCAGAATAAACCTCCTGGGAGGCATTTTTCTTCTCTAGTCCACAATTAAATGACTTCTTCTTTCCTGCCTTTTCCTGTTTATGCATTCCTGCTCCCCGGTGATTGGGCTTGGCAGCTGGAGCGTCACATCTTTCTGTGAGGGATGGCCTCCTTCCTTCCCTCCCTCCTAAAACTTACTCCCTTAAATTTTCTTCCGTGCATCTTAATTAGCACATTGCCAGCTTCGGGCACCAGGACACTTTCTCCTGCTTAAATCCTCCTCAAAGCACGATCACGTTACCTTGCACATTATAGAGTATGGAAACGTTTAATGATGAAAAGCTCTTTTAAAGGTTTACTCTGTTGAACTTGATGAGATTTTCAATACCCCGCTGCGTTAAATCTCCGCGTGCACAGACAAATGCAACAAAAGGTTTAGGAACGGAATAGTTCAGGCTACACGGTCGACATCTCAATTTGTTGGATTAGGGAAACGGCCTTGCACCTGCCCTGAGTTTAGCACTGCGAGGTTAACTCCAGTTTCAAGGCATTAGCTTGAATGCAAATAAAATGTGTTTACTCAGCTAGGTTTGAACATGTGTCGCCTCAGTTGCCTGATAGCCTACCATGACATTTGTACTTGTGTTGATTCTTACGGTTAGGGTAAATCTCTATAATTTTTGGGATTTTTTTTTTGTGTGCAAATGCCAAAAAAAAAAAAAAAAAAAAAAAGAAGAAGAAGAGAAGAAAGCAGAAATACAGTATGTATGTTTGATTTCTCTTAGATTTATGCAGTGGTCAGATAAAATGACCTTATTTACTCCTGGATTTCTTATTAAAAATCTCATTTCAGTAAATATTTTACATCAATTTCACACTCTTTCAACCACAAAACTGTTTGCCTGTGAGCTGGTGCCATCACTGAAAAATCCTTCATTTCTGACGATGATTTTATAGGGATTTACTTACAGCAGCCATAGCCCATCCCAGCACTTTGCTTCTGCAGAACAGGGGTGCTGCCAGCTCTTTGTAGCCCACCAGAAGCAAAACTCATAGGATGGTTCCTCTAAAAAACTTTGTCTGACAGATCCTCATACGTCATTTCTTGGCATCTATCTGTCAAATTATTTGGCAGTTCTCTCCATATGAATTCTAGCAGTTTAGCTGCAACAATTTCCAGATCAAAGCTGTCAATCACTAGGCAATTCCCACAAGGACATGCAAAAGGACCTGACAGGAAAATTAGCTAAAGCTTCAATAATCTAGAAGATGTGAAAAAGATTAAAAAAAAAAAAAAGAAAGCAGAGCAAGATTTCCTGAATTATATGGATTGAAGTTCAATTACTGTTTTCCTTCAAACAATTTAAGACAGTGAGCTATCATAGCCACTAGATCTGCAGGAAAAAAATCTAGAAAGTGAGTTGCAATTCATCTGTTTCCTTGGCATTCCCTTCCTTTCCAATTAAATATGCTTTTCTTTCTTCACCATTATTCTGAGGAGGCAGTAAACTTCAGTCTAAATGAGCATTTACATGAAAATCAGAGCTCTCCAAGGCATCCACCGAAACTCCTCTAATACAATATTTGCTTTAATTTGATTTTCTCTCTTGCCAGTGGGAGAGTTTCAATGGCATTTGGTATGATTTATAATTGTACGCCCCCTTATCCTGCAGGGGTCATTCCTTTCCTAAAACTGCATCACTTGACCAGAAAGAATTCCTTTTACAAGTAAAGAGCTCAGCAATCAATACTGTCCACAGATGATAGTGAGCACAGTGCATTTTTTAATAGAGTCTCTCAAATGTCAGAAACCTCACTTTAATCTCCAAGAAATATAATCTGTTTACATCACCTGCAGCCTCTTGGTTGTCTCCTTCAGGAAGACTGCTTTCTTGGGCTCACTAAATAATCTCTTCTACTTTATTTTATGAAAAACCCAGCTTCATCATACATATTTCAAGCAATCTTTACCTTCCTGAATACAAGTGAATAGGGGAATCATACTCTGTGATTCTCCTTTATTTATCCCTCCACTTCAAAATACAAAGCCACATACAAAGGGCTAGGACGCAAGCATCTACTTAAAGATATTTAATCCTGCTTCCATGATATTGATCTCACTTTGTTTTATTAAAGTACTGCCACATGCTATTGAAACTGCCTGTCAAAAAACCAAATACTTCTTCTAAAGAGGGAACATTGAAGAAATGTAATGTTCAAAGTATTAAAAATGAGCATTAAACATTGTATTTATATGGATATACTAAAGTTTTACCCAACATAGAATGATGTGCAACAAAATAAACGCTAAAATCAGCAGCAGAAAAGCAAAATTCTAATAATTTACAAAACAACTATTTTTCCTATTGCTAATCCATGCTACGACATGCCAAAGCACTACCATGCCTGTTAGAATACTGAACACAAAGCAAAAAAATATTTGTTTATCTAAAACACATACTCCGGGTCGGATTTTCTGTCCCCACATTTATCTCCACATATTTTGTTGCATGTCTGCATGGTATTACGTAGATATATATAATGAATTCAGTAAAGTAAGCACCTAGACACGTCTGCATGTGTATCTTCTGCTTAGCTATCTATGTATGAGTGGTTGTGTGCTTATTGACCAGATATATAACTGATGGAAAAATTAGAGCCCATGTCCTTCTGTCCGTGTGCACCCACAGGATCCTGGGGTTTGGATTTTGTGGGGTTTCTCTTTCTTGCAATCTGAAGCTCTTAACAAGTCACTGTTTATCACCTACCTCAGCTTCAGTACTTAGAGCTGTGGGAAAACCCAGGTGATTTCTGCATAGGCCTTTGGGGAACTTTGGATTTTATTTCAGAAACTCTGCATTACCCAGCCTCAGGTCAGTTATTCCATCTGTGTTAATTGTTGGCTTAAAACCATTTCCCTGCCTACATTGCAAATGACAGCAGTCTTTCCAACTTTTTTTCCCCCTCTTCTTGCCTGTAACAGAATATCCCTTCAGCAAAGATAACAAACTTTGCATATTCACGTTGCATGAAAAAGAGCAATGTAGAGACAGTTAATCTTCCTCCAGAAACCAGGAGAGAGACGAAACCAGGTTAGGGACCAAAGTGTGGCTCTTCATGAGTTAACATAACCTGTAAAATACACCGATATGCATTTCTGTAATGCATGCACTCTAACTTGTTTTACTTGCTTTTAGAGTGGCTACAGTCCAGATGTGCATAAAGTAGATATATATTTATATACATGCTTGCACACGGCTGTTTCCCTTGACCGTATTATTAAAGACGAGGCAGAAAACCACTGAGAAAACCTGCCAAGCACTGAGCCAGGGTAAGATTTGCAGCCTGTTGGGCCCAAGACGCTCACATGAGGGGACATTCCCAAAGAAGTTGCAAACACATCATCAGTCAAACATTCTCCTTAGCAGAAATCCCCTGCACTGCTCAGGAAATCCTGCCAGCCTGCGACAAAACACCCAGAGCCACCAGCAACCTAAGAGCTGAGTGAAACCACTTGATGCCATGCCAGAGAAACTCTTAACCCATGGCACGTGGGGAAGGGCTAAAACCACTGTAGCCCCCTTCCTAGGAAGCTGGACCACTTCAGCTGACAGAACTTATCAGTCATAGTACTGAGGGCGAGAGTGAGACACCCTGAAATACATCATCCCCAAATCAAAGGTGAGGATCCACAATACAACTGTGCATAAGGTCACTCAGAAAACAATGCTCACAGTGAATGCAAATGGACTTACAGTGATATTAAGGGGAAAATTCAGAGAAGCAGACTCTCCTAATCCTCTGGGCCACCCATTTGTCTGGTCACTGGCTGTCCCCATAACGCACCCCAAAATCTGTCCCACCAGAGCAGTGGGATTTACCTTGTAGCTTCCAGTCTAACTGAAACCCCATCAGTCTGTTCAGTGTCACAATCCCAAAATGCCCCTTTGTTTTTTCATCATCCTAAAATGGTGCAGCTTCTTGTTTCCAGATGTGGCACTGCCCTGAAAGCAGAAGGCCCCTAATGGGATCGATACACAAACTCCCTTGCGCTGTGAGGATGTGTTGTTGCCTGACAGTACCTTCTGTGATGCATTCAATTGCCTCTATCGATGCCTTATCAATGCTTTCAATTGCCTCTATCAATGCCTTATCAATGCTTTTCCTGTCACGAGTAGCATTTTGAACAGTGCTCATTTCCATCTGTGAGCATTAGCTGTGGGAAAAATCTCCTGGTTTTTTTCTTATGGAAAGCCAATAAAAAAAAGTTATCCATTCACCCGAACCAGGGCTATGTCAGAATATTATTAACTTTAAATCCAACAAGTAAAAATAGTGATGATGCACATCAATATCTGCAATCATATTTAATATTATGTACTAGCAAGCCCTGAAGTAACATCATGATGTGGCTACTGCTGCAATGAGCAAGGAGTAAGCATTGAACACAACTCGAAGGCAGAGGCTGTCATTTACAGATGTGCTTTGGATAAGATTTGTAACATGCAAGTCTGAGTGCCTCTCTTCCTTTCAGCTATTACAGAGGTGCAGGGAGCTGGGGAAGCAGAGGCAAAGGAGGATGGACTGAATTTGATGGACTCCTACCTGTCACCTCCAACTGAGGTTCCTTTGAACTGCTCTCCCTACTGATCCATAACAAGAGTGGAGTGTCATGTCTTACTCTTTACTAAGGCCACGGGGATATAGTGTTGGAGACCCTCAAATCAAATCTTGGCTGTGAAGGCACCTCACAAGAAACACCTTTCTCGCTTCATATGAGGCATATAAAGTTACTGTCCCCCCTGAGAACTGATAAGTCTTTTCCAATTCTGAAACATCTTCATGGAAATAAACTTTTGGGATAAGAGCTATGAATGTTGCCTCTCTGTTACAACCCCTAAGGTGATACTCAAAAACTGCTGCCAGTTTCTTCCCACCAATCTGTACCCCTGAAGCTGTGGACTCAGACCGAGCTAGCAGGAAATGATCAAAAGGATGCTTCCCATCTTGGTACTTCCCCAAGTATTGCTACTCACCCCAGTGTATACCACTATTAGAACCTCCACACAGACCCAAATGGAAAGAGAAAATGACAAGCTTTTGTTAGTGTGCTTCAAACATTTATAGTCTTTTTCATTCCACCTTTGCATCTTAAATTGTAGTCAGCTTATGATGTCATTACTGGTATGAAAATCATCCTGCCAAGTGTTTCATGGACTCTATAAAGGTCATAGACGCCCATTAATTTACACCACATTTCCTTTTTGTTCTTAATTGCTCAAATACTTTCTGCATTTTATATACATGCTTTCTGGGCTTTGTGACACCAAATAACCCTTCACTGTCTGTCAAAAGGAAATGCATTCTTTGTATCACTATTAGAATTTCTCATATCAGTCTGGATTACCTGCAACCCCTCCCTTTTACTCTTCAATTTACCGATTATCCAACTAAATGGGGAATTTTTAAACTCAGTATCTGTTTTCATGCATAAGGTAGGAGGTTGCATAATCTCTTTCATGAAGTATTCCAGTAATCTCTGGATTCATAAATTTCTTGCCCTTGTCAATTTCTCTCTTTGATTAGTCTTCTTTTTTATTGTAATCAGAACTGGCATGGGGAAGTACCTTAGGCTGTTTTGACCAATTATACCTTCAATCCTTGAAATCATATTTTTGGCATGTCTGATTAAAATGGATCAATTAAAAGAGACATTTTGCTATCCATTGACATGAACTCCTCACTTTCGATCCCATCTCATATTTTAGTTCCCAAGAGTTATGGCACCATTAGAAGATTTTTTTTTTTCCATAATCAAGCTGTGATAATTCTTTTTATAATGGTGCAATTATCTCCTCTCATCTGGTTTCACCTTAGCTAGCTCAGTGAGTCATAGACCTTTACATCGACAGCATCTACGCCCACTGACAATCAACAACGAGCGACAGTCTCTGGGACTCATTCGCTCTCCGCAATGGATTCACAAGGAAGCACTTGCTTAGACACCCTCCAGTACAAGCTCTGAAATGAAAATGGGCAGGCAGAGAGTACTGCCTACTTTATGTATTCATTTCTTTAATGATTCCCAGTAAAAGAAGGTCTAATTCTTTCTCTCCTGACAGCGCAAATCATGTAACAATCACTATTGTTGCGGTTATATAAAAATAGTATAAATAATGCAAATACAGCTCACCCGTAGTTTCTTAACTGTCCTGTGCTTCCTTTCAGTACACATGCATTCCTCTTAGAGGAAAAGAGTAATGGCTAGGACTTGAAAAGTCCTGCAGGACTAGCATCACAATGACAGGTGTCTTCTACCTAGAGCAGGACTAAAGTAACCAGATTAAAAGGATCAGTATCTGCTCTTACATTTGGAAGTAGTCATGTCTTCCACACAGATGAACATGATCAACACAAAAGATTTCTGATAGGCTCATGTTTTCAATTTTAAGTCATGCATAGAGGACATAAATGCACCATTCCAGGAGAAATTCTTGTTTGCTAAACCCTCTATGTGTCCTGCCCTGGACCAGCTTTGACTCTTAAATGATTTCCTTTGAGTCCTGGCTGATCTTCTTTTCAAAGTCTTGAGAGGGGTACATAATTTCTATTCTGCGACTGTCTAGCCAGGGCTGAGAATGGAATGCAAAATGAATAAATTAAGAAAAAACGTATGAAATTACTTTCATTTACGTGCTTGCTGTATTCATATATAGGAAGGAATTAATTTTTTTGGTCAGAATTACTCATGAAAAGCAGAGTTTAAAGCAGTGAGTGCATGAACAGCATGCACAGAAGCCAAAATGCACATGTGCATGTACAAGAATTCATGTCAGAAATGAATGTGCCTTTTCTGACCAGGTTCGAGCAGGCAAGGAGGGTAATGCCAATCTTCAGCAGCTGCTGCTAATCCATAGAGTAAAAGCCCCAACAATATGGGGCTTCTAAATTCACTTCAATACTGAATCCATTCAGACAGAGCGCAGTGCGTTTTCCTTCCCCAGACAAGAACCAAAAGTGTTCTAACTCTTTGTCACTCACGCTCAGGCAGCGTTCTTGGGAAGGCCACGGCTGAAAAGGAAACCTGGTCCTGCAACGGAAGGCAGTGATCTGTGATTTGGGAAGTACCGAGCTTTGTACTTTGTAACCTTCTTAGTGGCCTGAGATAAATCTTGCAATCTCTTTGTTCCTCCACTCCCTGCCTATAAAATGGCGATAATGCTGCTGTTCTTTCCAGAGCTCAGAAGAAATGTGTCTGTGTGGTACTCGGATGCTGCAGGTGCCAGGACTGCACAAGCACTGACAGAGGCAGCACCCTCTGTGGAAACCAAGCTGAGTGACTCTCACTCCAACCAGACGAGAACGAACCACAGCCAAGAAACAAGGGTTGGTGAGGATATCCACTCTCACCTGTGAATCACTCTGCGTTTTTGCACATGTTTGGGGTCACTAGGGACAAATGCTCCCAACGTGTCAAAATTTCTGTCACCCTGGCTTGCGGGCCAAGTACTGGTGGGAAAATGCTGGAATGCAGGACTTTTCATCACCAGGTATTTAGTCTAGGCCAGACAAATTCTGGTGTGACCTTGATCTTGAAAGCCAGGACACATTCTCAGAACACTGACTTATGGTTCCTTGTCACAAATATGTTCATTTCTTAACCAAACCTGTGTAAATCAACGTGCATCTAACAAGGACCAGCTCTCCATGTTGTGCAAGATCAACTGCCCAGCGTGGGCCCAGGGGACACACTGAATGAGCTCCTTGAGCTGGATCACAGCCTACATAGGAAGCGAGCATTTAATATATGAACAATATCAACAAAATACATCTATTTAGGAAAGCAGTGCAACTTCCACCAAAATCAATAGATTTTTTTTTTTCCTTTTCTGTCTTGCACATGCTTCTTGCTCATTCTTTTAGCTTCACAGCGTTGCTCTTCTCAGTCTATTCTTCAGTGTACGCTTTGGGGAGCATCCAGCTGAAATCTCTCTGCTCCAGGAAATACAAATTTTAAAAAATTTAGAAAACAAAGGTTTTTCAAGCCTCAATATGAATATGATCATGCAGGTTAATACAAAACCATCTCTCATTGCATTATATCTGAGAGCAGGCAATTTCAGGATCACAGAAGAATCTGGAAAATTACATAAGAATTCTCCTTTTGCTGTAGGAGCTTTAAAGCTGCACCTTCATTTAATCAGGAAGACTATTTCCTCTACCCAGCAAGTTTCAAATTCTGCTTATGACCTTGGTGTCATGACAATTTTGGTACTAACTTATTCCACACTTTTAAGTATTGCTACTAGAACTGTGAATAATCATCAAAATTAACTAGCCTATAGACTGATTAAATAATTTCCTCCAATTTGCATTTGATATGTTTATTAAGTGCTGGAGGGTGCTATTTGCTCTTTTTACTGCTGTTAAACACTGTGTCTGCGTTTTTGGCATAGGTGCAGTACTATTATGGTTACTACAAAATTTTTATCAGATTACGGCATGAGTTACCATTTGATACTGTAACAACGCCAGTAGGTAGTAGATAAATATTAAGATACAATTAGCAGCCACTACCTTTTATTGCTTGAGAATTCATTAATATCGAGATAAGGCTGCATTCTGTGGCAATGACAATTTTTTTTACAAATTGCATTTTCTTACAAGTAATAGTGCAAGAGTAAACAAGAAAGAAGTTGACTATAAACAATGTAAACATATGTGGCAATATTAAAGCACCATGAAATACAAAGTAGTGCCCATGTGTTATTCCTTATGCTTTGTTTGTCCTGCCACTGTCTACAAGACCTATTATCCACTACAAACGATTCCTTGTGAGATGTTTTTATTTTGAAGCAGATGAAACTATCGGTGCTAATAGTCAATAAAAACTGTGATTTGAAATGTATTGGGAATAGGTGTTTTTAAAAGCATGCCTCAGCCCTTTACACAAGCAAGTGGTTGCTGATGCCAATGTGCATTAGAAACGCAATTGTACTATACTTAGATGTGGTTCAGCCACAGTTACAACAGGGCCATTAAAGAGCATTAAAAAAAAAAAGAAAAAAAAAAGGTAGAAAAGAAAGAATACAGGTTAAAAGGGAACATATTCTGTTGCTCAGCTAAATGATTTATCTATAATTAGAAAACAAAATTGTTCAAAATTGGACTAAATAGATAAAATATTAATATCTCAGAGAACATAAACATACCATACAGAAAACATGCTTACTTAGATTTAGCCCTGTAAGGAATTCTAAAGACTTTCAGCATGGCTTGGAAAATTAGGTTTAACGCAATTAAATGGTAAGCAGGAGAAGACTGTGGATTCTTTTCTTGGAAGACTCACGCCTCTTGGTCAGGGAAAGTAATCTCTCACCTGTCATCCCCAATGTTTTTCCAGTGTCTTCCCAAAATGCAACTACTTCTGACCAGCTGTAAATGTCAACTAATCAAACCCGTATGAGCAAAATGGCACAAAAATTAAATCTACGGTGAGTAATGTTGGGTAAAGGAATAATACGTGTGACCATGTGATTGCCTGCATTCCTGGGCTGGAGCTGGAGAGAAGTGGGAAATGCCCAGCTGACTTAGTTGGAACTGACTCAAAACTTCATCCGCTTTGGTTCAGTTCTCAAAATAGGGCACATGACCTCTAAGTAAGACAGTACAGTAGGCTGCTTTTACACTACATCGCTGCTCCTGCAGCCACTAATACCAATTCCCTCGCTTTTCCAAGCACGGGAGGAGGTATAATTTGACACTTGCCGAGTTTCAGCGTTATCTTGTTTTGTAATGCATTATCCATAGCAAATTTGCCCCCATCTTTAGCAACAGAGATGACATCTTGTCATCTCGCCTTACACTTGTCTGTCTGCTGCTTTCAGTGTCATATGTCTGACATGAGTTAACCTCTTATAAAATCTTATATGAGGGAAGAGAATTTCTCATTGGAGGTGTCCATGCTGCTTCTCTTGACCTACTTGGAAAACTATGACTCGACTCTTTGCGGCTTCCCCCATCGCAACACAGCTGCAGAAGGCAGTAAAACAGGACCACTTTTAACCGAATCTGAAATGTGCTATATATACATTTGTACGCCTCTGAATAACATTATTTCCAAATCTTGCAAAGCCCTTTCGTTACTTTATCAAGCCCAATACAGATTCCCTCTTTTTTACATGGAATTGGCATAATAAGAAAAGATAGCCTTTTCTCTTCACAGATAAGATCCAAATTGCATTTTATAATCTGACAATTATGTAGTTTGATTTTTTAAAAATAAAACAGATAAACTCCCCTCCTCATTCAAGATGGGATCGTATTTGTTAGTGACAGCTGTTAAAATGCTGCTAAAAATAGATTTAGTGTCAACCACTAAAAAGCTAAGTGCTCCTGTGAACCACAAGCAGAAAACAAATGAGGTTGCTACAGAATTTGTGGAAAGTCTGTGAGCATCATGCACGTACTGTGAAAGGTGCTTTATTCTTCCAGCAGCCATCTCTGTCTGTATCACAGGGGAAAGGGAGGGGATCAAATGTTTGGTACTAAGGCAGTAGATTGGTATATTCCCTCAATTTCATTTTCTATCTCCTTTTTGTTCTTAAAAATACAATAAAAAAAGATGATGCAACATAAAGACTGAGGTTACATCCCAGCATTTCAGATGCCTTTTTCATTTGCAACTTTGCCCTGAAAAAAAAAAATGGGAAGAATAAAACGAAAAAAGTGCAACAAATACACTGTAAATATATATTAATAAAAAATAGTTGTTTTGGCTATGCCAGTTATTGAGAGAGCAGACAATGTGCTTGGGTGCTTTTTGCACGGCTGTGACTTGCTGGGTTCCTTGCAGAGTTGCATGGAACTTTCCTCTGCCTTGGAATTGCAGCCTCCAGCCCATCCGTGGTAGTTCTGTTAAATTAATAAGTGAACTGTATCCCAAACCAGATGTATGACACAAAATGAGTAAAAAGAAAGAGAATTGTTCAGATTTGACGTTATAATACATCTCAGTAGGTTCCTCCTTTTTAGATACATTATGGCTAAAAATAGAGCACTAGTGTGGGCACAGTGAAATATGATTTGCTTCCAATAATACAGTAAACTAATTGTGAAATTAAGCTATTGAATGTGCCGTTATCTCTGAGTCTGGCCTCACCAGCACTTTCTGCTTCCCTGTTTAACATTTATCAAGTTACCCACAAACTTTGACGGATGCAAACAACAGCTGATAAAATATCACCTTTTCCAAGGCCCCGATCCTACAGACTTCGGCGCAGGTAAAATTCCCGGCTAGCAGCCCTTTCCCACGCTTAGACTTGCACCGAGGCTATTAAAATAGGGCCAAGTTTTTCTTTCCTACAATGCCTAATTTTTTTCCTTAAGATGTTTAAATGAAGAGACATTTAATGCCTTGAACTCAAACATAATCAGCTCTAAAAGACCTTAGCCACAAGTGAAATATTAATTTAAAACCAGCATCGCTGTTAGCACCAATTTTTCTGTTAATATCTGGGAATCGGGGCGGATTTGCCCCACCGCAGCCCCGCGAGTGCGGCGCGGATGCTCCCGCTCCCTGCCCGTACCCCGGGACCCAAGGGCACGCCGGGGGGCGGCGGGGACAGGGGGATGGAAGGCGCAGGCCCGGCGGGGAGCGCAGCCTCCTCCCGCAATCCCGTCCAGGGGCGCTCGGCTCCCCGCAGCCCGCCGGGGGCCGAGCGGGGCGGTCGGAGCGGGGAGGGGAGGGGTGTTCCGCCGCCGCCGCCAGGGCCGGGAGAGACGCTCCGCCTGGGGAAGGGCACGGGGAGACACTCCTCCTCCCCCGCCGCCCGCCCTCCTTCCCTTCCTCCGGCGGCTCCGCGAACCAGGAACCGCGGCGGCGGCGGCGGCGGGCTCCGTGCGTGAGAAACCCCGCGGCGCCGGGAGCCGCCGGGAGCC